>JAKSZT010000089.1:875436-909088 GCA_026826555.1 Tolypeutes matacus | reverse complement strand
CGCGCGGGGGCCGGCGCGGGGGCCGGGGGGCGGCCGGGCCGGGAGCCCCGGCAGCGGCACACGGCCAACGCGCGCGAGCGGGACCGCACCAACAGCGTGAACACGGCCTTCACGGCGCTGCGCACGCTCATCCCCACCGAGCCGGCCGACCGCAAGCTCTCCAAGATCGAGACGCTGCGCCTGGCCTCCAGCTACATCTCGCACCTGGGCAACGTGCTGCTGGTGGGCGAGGCCTGCGGCGACGGGCAGCCGTGCCACTCGGGGCCCGCCTTCTACCACCCGGCGCGCGCCGGGAGCCCGCCGCCGCCGCCGGCCCGGGACGGCGAGAACGCGCAGCCCAAGCAGATCTGCACCTTCTGCCTCAGCAACCAGAGGAAGCTGGTGAGCCTGGGCCAGGGGGCAGCGCGGCCAGGGGGCAGCGCGGCCAGGGCGGGGGCTGGGGCCCCAGGCACGGAGCAGCTGCGGGAGGTGGGGCAGCAGGGGCTGGGCCCCAGGAGCAGGAGGCCGGAGGCCTGGCGGGGCCCTGGGGCGAGGCAGGGCAGATGCGCCCACCTGAAGACGCTGGGGGCAGGCAGTGAGCAAGAGCCCCAGGCTGTTCGCCCCCCCAGCTCCTGGCACCTGCCGTCCCTCACGCTCACCACTGCCTCCCCGGCCCCACGAGGCGCAATCCGGCTCCAGGAGCAGCGCTGCCTGGGCTGGCGGAGGCTGGTGGGAGAGCATGGGGGGCTGGGCCTGAGATTTACAGCCCTGCAGCACTTAGGGGCACCGGAAAGCAGGGTGAGCGGGGAGAAAGTACAGCACCGGCTTTCCCAATCCCCACTTCCTCTCCAGACAGCACGAGCGTGAGCTCCTGGGGCCCGAACATCTGGGAAATTTAATTTTACAATTTCGGCTGTGAAGCAGTGTGCTCCCCTCCCCACGCTGGGCCGAGAAAGCCGGGGCAAGCCCAGAAGGGGGGTGCTTCTGTGCCTGCCACCACAGAGGGCACCAAGTGCCAAGAGTGGAGAGCAGCTTGGGCAGGGGGACCGCAGAGATGGCGTGTGACAGCCCTGCCCTGACCCCTGTCCCCCTCCCCCAACACACACAGAGCAAAGACCGGGACAGAAAAACGGCGATCCGCAGCTAGGAGGCCACGCCAGCCAGGAGCGGACGGCGCTAGGGAGCAGAGCCCAGGAGGGCCCCCCACGAACCTGACCAGGGACAGAAGTACCTGCTGCCCCGGGCCCAGGAGCGCCCACAGGCTGCTGGCAGCGGGAGCAGCCCCGGGCCGGCCCCGGCCCTGGCTGGCGAGTGCGGCCGGACACGCAGCTGGGTGGCAGCAGGGCTCGCTTACGCCCCGGCACCCACCCAGGCCCGCTGGGACTGCCCTGCCTCGGTTTCTTCTGGGGACCTCGGGCTGGCGTTTCATCTCTTTGATATGATAATATAAAGTCTGGACATTTTGTATAATTAAAAACAAAACAGTATCTTCCCAACACAGAAACCTAGGATCCTCTTGAAGTCTAAACTGAGGCAGGGTGTGTTCTGGGGACAGGAGCTGCCTCCTCAGGCCGCCCCCCAGGGCTGGAGGCACCATAGCTGTGAGAGGGGCCTTCCAGGACAGGGGTGGCCCTCGGGAGACCCAGGCTTGGCTCGCTCGGGGACTGCAGTGGGGGGAGAACCAGCAGAGGGGGGGGGCAGGGAAAAGTCAGCCGCCAGCAGGGGCGCAGCCCAGCCCCAACCCCCCTTCCTTCACGCGGCGCCCACAGGCAGAGGAAGGTCCGAGGTACAGGGCACCTCTGCCCCTGCCACCGGGGCGCGGGGAGGCAGGCCTAGGTGACGGCCCTCTCGGCCCTCTCAAAGCCTGCACGGCCCACAGTGGGGAGGAAGCCCCCAGCCCCTCAGTGCCTGCCCGCCACTGTCCACACGGGAGGGACCTGCCCCCCCCCCACGTGCTGTGCACGGCTGGCCGGCTTTAAGCCTTGCAGGTGACAACTCCAGGTCAGTGGCAGCAGCTCCTGGGTGCTTGCGGGCCCCGCCCCACGCAGACCCCCCGGGTGCCCTCCAGAGCGCCGAGCTCGGCGCAGCCTAGATGGCGTGGGGAGAGCCGACCCCGCACGCACCGCAGCCAGGCTTGGGGAGGACCCCGTGGGCACCCCGCAGCGCAGGTGGGCTGGAGCTGCCCCTCTGCCTGGACAGGTGGGCTGCAAGCACCCGAGCGTGGCTGGAGGAGCCGTGCCGCCTCTGATAGGAACGCAGCCAGGCAAGAGGCACCCAGGCGGGTTCCACGCTTCCTGTCCTCAATCCCGCAGCAGCCCACACGTGCCCGGAGAAAGGGGAAGAGGGCGCCCCAACTCCGTAGAAGCCAGGGTGGGGGGTTGTGGCCAGGGCCTCCACACAGACCCAGAGGGCAGCCAGCAGCCCCTCGAGGCCCAGGGGGAGCGCGGGGGTGTCACGGAGCCCCTTCTGAGTAGGCAAGCGGCACAGCGCCGGGCCACCTGCCACCTGGGAGGGCAGCGGTGGGCAGTGTGGGACAGAGGCCTCAGGTTCCAGAAGCACCGGCACGGCCAATCGGCCGGAGGCAGGTGGGAGGGGTTGGGGCAGGGGGAGGTGGGCTGGGTGATGGCAGGCAGTGAACCAGCTGTCCGGCCGGAACGCAGCCGCCGTCCTCAAGACTGGTGTGCGGACCCGGGGGGGGGGGGAGTCGGGCAGAGCCGGAAGTCTCGACCAAGTGACGCCCGGTCAGGCCGGCCACAGTCCCCCCACAGCAGGGGTGCAGGGCACGCGCCTCCCACCCCTCAGGGCCCAGGGCCCACCAAGCCGTCCATGGCTCCCGCCGGCGACTCCTGCAGCGGCTGCAGCTTGGCGGCCTGGGGCCTGGGCAGCCGGCCCAGCCGCTCCCAGCGAGTGCCGGTAGCAGGGCCGAGCTCCCGCCCGCCCGCGGGAGGGGCCGCCCCGTCCCCGTCCACTGCTCCGCTCCAGAAATTCAAACCAAGCCCGGGGCATGGGGGCCCCCGGCCCACTGCCCCCCACAAGAGTCCTCCCAGGGCGCAGGCTTCACCCTCCGCCAGAGTCCGGGGCAGCGGGGGGGGGGGGGGGGGGGGGGGGGGGAGGGGGGGGGGGGAGGCGGGGGGGGGGGCCGCGGCCCACCGGCCCCGCGCGCAGGCCAAGCAGGCTGGAAGCTGTCAGCTCCCGTCCCCGCGCTGGGGAACGAGCTGCCGGCCGCGCCACATGATCCATCACAGCCGCCCCGCGCCAGGCCGCCGCCCCCACCCGCTCAGCACCTGCGGGCTGCCAGGAAACACGTGCGTCCCCACGGGAGGGCGGCAAGGACCCCGCAGGTCAGGCCCGGCGCGGGGCGGGCAGCTCTGACCCCGGGGCCGGGATGGGGCTGGCAGGGACCCCCACCCCAGGCCGCGGCGGACACCGGCAGCAGCGTGGGGCTTGCGGGCCTCTTCGGCTCTCGAGGCGCCGCCCCTCCCCCTCCCCTCCCCTCCCCTCCCCTCCCCTCCCCCTCCCCCTCCCCAAAGTGGCTGCAGCTGTCAGGGCGCAGACTGGAAGTGCAGGTACCTGGCCGGCCGCCCGCCCCCCGTGTCTGTCTGCCGGAGAGGAAGCCGGCCCACCTCTGGAATCCCTCACTCTCTCCTCGTTCCGCCGCTCCCCACCTGTCCCCGGGGACCGCGGGGTCCGCCGCCCCCGCCCGGGCGCTCTCGCTTCCCTCCGGCCCCTCTCCGGTTACAATGCCGCAGTGTTCTTCCCCAGCCCCCGCGCGAGGCTCTGTCTCCTGCGCCCCACGGCCTTCCTGTGCACCCCCCCTGCACGGGGAGGAGGGTGCTATCTCTGTCAAACTGCTTGGGGCCAGCCAGCCAGGGGGAGGCGCAGGATGCGCTGCCCCTGGCTCACCTGCTGCATTTCACCATGCAGAAGGTTCTAGCAGGATCGGAGCCGAACCAAAGGAGAGAGGACCAGGTTCTGCTCGGCCTCTTCCTGCCCCCCAGGCACAAAACCGGCCAGAGGCCCACACGTGTGGGTGGAACCCCCGGCCCTGCTCACGCCTGCAGAGGCGCCTCAGTGGCTGGGAGGGGTCTGCGGCGTGGGTGACACGGAGGCGGCCCTGCTCCCGCAGCCTGAGGGCCTGTCCCCACCTGCCCCAGGGCCCCAAGGGCATCCTGTTCAGGGGCCGACCCCGCAAGAGGCAGGGGCAAGGCTGTGGCCCCCACCCGAGTCCAGCCGCCGCTCTCCACTCTGCCCCCCAGCCTGCCCGAAGGCTGGACCCCTCAGACCGTCTTCAGACAGACGGACACAACGCTTTAAGGTTTGGGGCCCCGGTGTCTTAGGCTATCTCAGATTCCCCACCCGAACCCCCGGCACCCCTAGAAAATCCCCTCAGCCCAGCCGGTGCCCCCACTCTCCGCCACTCCCCTTGCAGGGTCCCCAGCCCCAGGCAGAGCCCCCCAGGAGCCGTCCCAGCACCCTGCTGCCCACAAGACCCGCCTGGCTGGAGCAGGCCCAGCCCCTCGCCATGGCCCTGGGCGCCTCACAGCGGCCCCCAAAGCAGAGGAGGCCGCGGACTAGTCCCGGAAAACAGGACAGGACATACGCTGGGCAGCACGAGCAGGGCAGGGGGGGGGCGGGCAGGCTCTAAGGGCCAGACAAGGCTGGAGGTGCGGCTGTGGGGGGACGGGGCGGCCTTCCAGCCTGTTCACCTGAGCGCCTGCGCCCCCGGAACCCCGAGTGCGCTTTGCAGCCACGGGGCCGCCGCCGCCCCACGCGGGGGAGGCGGCCAGGCGGCCAGCACGGGAGGCAGCTGCCGGCTCAGTAGCTGGGAGAGGCCATTAACGACGCCTGGCGCGAGAGCAGAGGGGATCGCGGACGCTGGAGGCCGGCGGCCAGCAGGGCCCCGCGGGGCCAGCGGTGGCGGGCAGGGGGGCCGGGGCAGCCCAGCCCCCCACCGGTCCCAGCCCCCCACCCGCCGCCGCCAACTCAGTCCCAGGGTCCCGGAGGGGCGGCTCCTCTACCCTCCTGGCCAAGTTCACGGGGGCCAGCAGCCCCTCGCCCTGGCCAGGCTTCCTGGACAAAACGCACTGCGGGGGGCTGCCCTCCCCCAGCCGAAGCCTCAGTTTCTCACGGCCGCTCGTCAGAGCAGGAGGGGCTGCTCCGCCCCCACCGGCCCACCTCCCAGGATGAGATCACGTCTGTGAGGCGGGGGGCGTGGGGGGCGGGGCGCGGGGAGGGGGCGCAGCCGGCCTTGGCCCCAGGGACCCCTGCACCGCTCTGGGCCCGAACCGGGGAAGGGGACTGGGGGGTCCAAGCGCTCCGCGGGGAAGGGCTCATCAGACTCGGCGCCACCGGGTCAGGGTCCCCAGCAGGCCAGCAGTCTGAAGGGCCAGGCCAGGTGGTGGCCAGGGGGCGCATCCCCCCGGGGCCCAGTGCGCCACACCCGGTCCACAGCGACCTCGGGCCCACCCGCCGCGCCTGTCTGTCTTTCCACGCGGCCGTGCCCGGCCCGAGCGGCCCGGCGGACAGCCGGGGTCCTGGGCCCCTGGGCCACCACCGAGGCGAGCCTGGGAGGAGGGGGCTGTGCCGTTGGGCCGACCCCACGCCCCAGACCAACCCCGCCGGCAGGCGCCCTGCCCCGCCCCCAGAGTGCGCCCTGCCCCGCCCCCAGAGCGGCCCCGGGGTGCTGGCCGGGCCGGCGGCTCCGCCACCCGGGAAGGGGGAAGGGCCCGAGCGTGGCTGGGGAGGGGCGGGCAGCCCAGCGGGCGCTACGCGCTCCATGACTGGAGCCCAGACGCCTCCCGACCCTCGTCCCTGGCCCCACGGCCCAGGCAGACCCCGCGCCTTGAGGCCCCCAGACCCTATGGCCGCCTCCAGCAGGCAGGCCCGAGCCCCCCGGGCGTCTCGGGGGAGGCGGAAGCATCTGCACGGTCCCGGCCTGGCCCCTGAAAGCTGAGCTCGGCCGCCCCCTCGGGCCGCCCGGCGGCTGCGCGGGCAGAGGCGGGGCGGGCGGGCGGCTGGGCCGTCCTCGCGGCCCACATATGGGATAGTCATCGCCAAGGAAGCCCCTGCGGCCCCCGCCGGCTTCCTCCCGGCCCGGCGGGCTGCCCACCACCGAGCAGCCCCCGCAGGGCAGCCCGGGCCGCCAGCGCCCCCGCCCCCGCCCACCGCACGCCCAGGAGCAGCGCCAGGATGTGGCCGCCGCCAGGACGCCCGGGGGGGGGGAGGCGGGCGGGGGCCCAGCGCGCGGCACGGCCAGGAAACCAATTTATTTTGTTTTGTCTCTGCTCCGAGCGCACGGCAGAGCCGGGGCAGGCGGCCGGCCAAGGCGCGCGCAGCCGCTGCCAGAGAGCGGCGGGAGGGGCCTGCGGCGGGGAGGGCGGCCCGGAAAGGCCAGGGGCCTCCCCAGGCGGGCAGCAAGGGCAGCCGTGCGCGGGCCGCCAGCTCCGGGCACGCGGCCGGGGTCAGGGCGCAGCGGGGCTGGCGCGGGGAGGGGCACTCGGCCCACGCGGCCCTGCGTCCAACGCGAGGCTGACCACGCCACTGCTCCCATCCTGCTCAGGGCGTGGCCACCACCCGTGCCGGTCCCCAGCAGCTGGGTGGCCCTCGGAAACCAAAGCACAGGCCCTCTGTGCCAGCTGGGCGCAGACCCCTCCCCAGAGCACCTGCCAGCAGCCAACGCCCCCCTGCCCACTCCACGTGGCACGGAGCACACAAGCCCACCTCCTCATCCGAGCTGTCTTCCACATACTCATCTTCACGCCGGAGTCCTCCCACTGCTGCCGTCCTCGGGGAAGGGGTTCCAGCCTGTGGGGAGAAAGCAACCGGTCACAGGCTGCAAAGCACCCTCGACCTCAGGTAGATCCCTGGCCTCTGCCTCCGGGGTGGGTACACTTGGGGCCCTGGGGACACCCCGCCACCCCAATCTCCTCTCACCCAACCTGTCCCAGCCTCAGCACCCAGACCCCACCCAGGTCCCCTCTGCCAGGACCCAGCTGTGCCTGCCCCCAGGCTCCCAGAGACAGCCAGGGCCCACTGCGTGCCAACCCCACCCCACCGCCAGCCTCCCTCGCACTGGCCGGCGGCCGGAGATCCTCTGGACGGCCCCTGACCCGCCGCAGCCCACACCTGCCCACCTGGCTGTGGGCTCAGCCCCAACCTGGGGGCTTGGGGGCCTACTCCTCAGGGCAGCCCCCACCCCAAGGCATCCAAGGGCAGTGTGGAGCTGTGGCCACTAGGGCCCCCCAGGTGTCCCCACCCGTGCATCCCCTGGCTCCAGGCGGCCCCGCCGCTCCAGGTCAGCAAGTGGGCGCAGCCAGAACTCAGACCCTAACCTGGAAAAGAGATTCTCCTGGCTGGGGGAGACGGGCTGAGACCACATCGGGCTTGCCGGCGCCCCATGCTGATGGAAAAGCCAGCCCCACCTCTCACCCCTGGGGGGCAGTAAACCCGGGAGCATGGCCCACCCCGCAGAAGCCGGAGGCTGCTGTCCTCCCGCCCGTGCCCCCCTTCGGTGAGCAGAAGGACAAGAGATTAAGCTTTTCTCCAGGCCGGGAGCGAGGTAGGAGTCCGCTTTCACTTCCCTCCTACGCAGCAGCAGCAGCAGCAGCCGGAGGCGGCTCACCTGCCCCAGGCCGGCAGCCCCTCGGGGTGCCTCTCAGCCCTGCCCCACAGGATCCCTTCCCAGGGCAGGGCCCGGCAGCCTGCAGCTAGGCCTGGGGCGCACGTTCAGCAGACACGCAAGGTCGCTGGGGAACTGGAAACGGCCCCTGCAGCACCGGCCCGCGGCCGGGTCCTAGGACGCAGCAGCCAGCTACCGCGGCGCAGCCCAAGCCCAGGCAGGCCTGGGCGCCGACGTGCAGGGCGGGCGGCGTCCGCCAGGGGGCAGCGGCGAGGCCGAGCGCTGGGGGGAAGGGGCAGGCCTCCTCCGGCTTGAGTGGGGTGCATCGTCTTCAACTTCCAAACTGGGAGAGAGAGAAGTGAAAGGGGGCGAGGACGCTGCGCCTGGGCCTGGCAAGAACTTCGAGCCCGAGGCTGGGCCGGCCCCGCCTGCCGGGCACAATGGGGCTGCTGGGGCGGGGAGGGCTGGGCCGGCTGGGGGGTGGGGGGGGACGACGGGACTGCAGGAAGCAGCTCTGGGGGCAGGTCCTGCCCCGGCCAGGGCAGCCAGGTCTGGCTAGGGGGGGCCAGAGCCTCAGGGAGAAGCAAGGCGGCCTGGCGCTGACCGCCAGGGGCAGGGGCAGGGGACAGGCACCAGCACCCCCCGAGGCACCCGTGCTCAGAGGAGCCCCTCCCGGCAGCCCGCAGGCGGGCGAGTGAGCGGGCCCTACCTACAGTCCAGGCTCCGTCCTGGCCACAAGCCCAGGGGGAGAACTCAGGCCCGGGACCGTGTCACCAACGGTTGTGACGTAACCAGCCGCTCTGAGCCCCGAGGGACCGGCGCAGCCAGGACGAGGGACTCAAACGCAGCGAGAAGCAGCCCCGCAGGCGAGCCGGAGGGGCCCGAGCGCTCGCACCTGTGTGGGGCTGTCCACCGTGGGCCTCGCGGCCACCTGGACAGGGGGAGCTGGGATCAGGGGCAGCAAACCAGGGGTGGGGAGCAGGGCCGGGCGAAGCTCCCGGGGAAGGCGGAGAGCGGCTCAGAGGCGCACCTGCCCACGCGGCGGTGGCAGAACCAGGCCTCAGCGAATGGCAGCGGCGTGACGACGCGCCCGCCGTGTCTCACAGCAGGGGCAGGTGTAGCACGGCCGAGAGCTGTGGCTGCTGCAGGGAATTCCGGTCACTACTGAGCGTGCCCCGCTTCGACCCAGGAACTGCTCGGAGCTCATCCCGAGAACCGCCAGGGCACAAGCAGACACACTGTCGCCCAGGGGTAACGGCAAAAGGTGGCGAGTGCCATCGCACGGGGCGCCACACGCTGTGTCACAGGCATGAACCGCACTCCGCATGCTCGTGCTCCCCGTTGTTAGGAAACAATCAAACGCTTCGCGCGTACACCTCAGCTGGTCTATGCAGAGAACACCCCAGAAAGACCCCCAAGAAGCTGGAGACTGGCTGCCTGGACACAGGAATGGGGCCCGGGTGGGAAGAGGCTCAGCAGCTTCTGAGAGCTCCCAGGACCGACGAGGCCACGAGTCAACACCCTGCAGGAGAGCAGGGGGACGCAGGTGGGCCCAGGGCGAGGCAGGAAGCGAGAAGGGAGGCACACCCTGGAGTGGGGCGGACAGGGGCCAGCACCACACTGCCTGACCAGGGCCTGGCAGGAACAAGAGCGGAAGAAGGCGGTGCCCACCCCCAGGGACGTGCTCGGGGTGAGGCCAGCGCCTTCTCAGGGCAACGAGAGCCCACCTGAATCCACGCACCTACAGACCATCACGCCAAGGGGCGCCAGCCACAGAGCAGACCCGGGACTGCTGGACAGCTCTGCCGTGAGCTGCTGGACGGCCTCACATGGGGAGCCCGGCAGACCCCGGCTGGGGGAGTGGAGGGCAGAGAGTCGTGATGGAGAATAGGAAGCCCCCACCGGGGTGCAGCTGACACCCCGGCTGAGCCCCCAGGGCGCTCGTCACTGGCCAGCTCAGCCCCGATGGCCACCCACAACCCTCTCCTCTCCACCGCTGGGTGGGGACCTCACGGGCAGGCCACCTGCCCCGGCCCTGGCAGGGCAGTGCCAGCGTGAGGAAGCCCAGCTTTTTACTGTGCACCCTGGCGTGGCCGGAGACACTGGCACACGCCACCTACTTTAATCAGACGAGCAGAAAAAGGGTTACATTTAAGGGTAGAGACCCTTAAATGTAAAAAGCAGTAGGAGGCAGTGGATGCAGCTCAGCGGCTGAGCGCCTGCTTCCCATGTATGAGGTCCTGGGTTCAATCCCTGGGACCCCCTGAAAAAATAAAAAATAAAAAGGGGGGAGACCCAGAAAGACGTGTGAGCTCCGTTACTAACTGTGGGCCCCAGGCAGGGGCCAGGCACTGCCGGCAGCGTCCACTCTCACTCGACATACTGGACAGCGCTGGAACTATTGAGCGGGTGCAGCTCAGCGGCTGAGCGCCTGCCTCCCACGTACGAGGTCCTGGGGTACCAGAGTCCATGCAGCTCACGTCACTTCTGAGGAGGGCGAGGCACCACCTCTCTGCGCCACGCCCGAGGTGGAAGGTCAGATCCCCTCAGGAAGCAGATGAAGCCCAGAAGACCAGCACCCACCCGCCCGCCCCGCGTGGGGCCTCTGGCGGAGCCTCTGTCCTGGCCCTGGGAGCTCGTTATCTACTAGTTCAGCACACTCCGGAAGTCACTGACTTTATACTCCAATTAAGCCAAACTCTTCACCCATGTTTTTCACATAAGAAGACGGATCCGCCTTCCCCATCACTCAGACCCCCGGCCTGGGGGGGCGACGTGCACACCCAGCTGAGCCCCCGCCCCGCTCTGCTCGAGGCGCTCGCACAGGAACCCGCTCCAGCCCGGAACGGACGACAGCCAGCAGGTATGGAGGATTCTCCCGCGTCCCGTGGGGCTTGGAGCTCCCTGGAGACTGACACACACACGGTAGTTGAAAACCTGCGTCTCGGGGCACAGACCACCCCTGCCTTCAAAGACACGGCTCTGCTTCGCCCCAGATGGGCCGCAGGGACACCTGGCACCCCAGAGCCAATGGATCACCCACCTGTGACTGCCCCTCGGTGCTCCTCTCCGCCCGGCAATGGCCCTCGTCGCTGCTGGCCCCCTTTTCTCCCTCGTTGCCATCCTCATCACTCTCACTGCCGGAATCTTCTAGGCCTGAGAACACGCTCTCCTCGCTGTCAGAGAGGCCAGAGTCGCTGGCTTCACGGCGGCTGGGAGCAGGCAGACAGAGGAGAGAGAGCTGCAAGGAAGCGCAGCGCTAGTCACAGCCGGAGCCCGGCAGGCCACCCCACCTGCTCAGTCCTTCTCTTCCACCTCTGCTGAGGGCACAGCCCCTGCCCTGGAAGGGGCGCTTTGCTTCCTGGTCCCTCAAGAGGCCCATGCTCACTTCCTGTCAGCAGAACCAGCCCCCGGAGCTGTGAGTGCGCCGGGAAGGGGGGTGAGGGGCAGGAGCCCCGGCGCTGGCCCCCTGCAGTGTAAGTCCCGATCCCTCGAAAGCAGGGCCCACAGCTAAGCTGGTTAAGAGGCTGCATGAGGAGACGCCAGGGGGTGCAAAGGCTCCTATGGCACAGGCCGGCCGGTCCGCGTCACTCAAGAATCTGCCCGCTCGCTTGAGCTGATCCACAGCCCGGTGACCAGCACTCCAGGGCCCCCCCACTGACGCGCGCACGTCCCCAGCGGAGGTCGGGCCAGGCGCACACAGCCTTCTGGTCCCTGGCCTTTTGGTGGTCTATGCCGTGTTTCTGCAGTTTTGTGTTTTTTTCTCGGTGATGACGCCGTTCCAACAGCCCCGAGGCATAGTGTTCCCGAGCAAGCCCCTGGGATGTGCCTCAGGAGAAGTGTCCGGGCCTTAAGTGCCCAGGGCACTATGCCAACTATTAAATAAGGTATCTTTACTACACAAAAAGAGAACAAGGTGCATCCCTGAAGTTCCAGGATCCCAGGAGCCTCACCTGCCTTTCCCAGGGGGGCTCACACCCACCTACCTGCCGCCCTCGAGCTGTCTGCTATCACCCCACCCTGAGGGCCTGCGCAGGCCGCTAAGGTGGAACTGAGAACCTGAAGCAATCTGAATGCAGAGTCCTAGATTTCCCCCTTTTCTGATATCTTACAACTGTCCCACCTAACCAAAGCCTGTGTTCATCGGCTATGCCACAACATTCAATTCCAGTTTCCCAGGCACAACTCTCTCAGAAGCTTTGGCTCTAACACCTAGCTGGCCACACAACAGCAAGAAACAGGGCACAAAACGGTCTGGGAGCAAACACAACTAACTCCTGAGAAGAACAGAGCCAACTCGAGGAAGCAGCCAAGTCCAGGCACCCAGGAGGCTGCTGGCCAGCTGGGGGTCACGGGGGAGCTGGGCAGTGAGTCTATTTCACAAAGCAAAGGGACAACCTCAACCAATGCATTTAAGGGGAGCCGGCTGTGAGAGGCTCGATTGGACACCCCCAACCAAGCCAGAGTTGAGTAAGACAGTGGCCTTGCTGGGCCACCAGCTAAGAACAATAGCTGATGCAGCCACTGAGGTGGCCAAACAGTGGGTTCTATCTGCGTTCTTCATCCTGTGGTTTTTGCTTCTTATAGTTGGACAGAAAGCTCAACAATGAAATAGCACAAGTCAACAGTACATGAGTACCTGCTGGGAGTGGTCCCCTGCCTTTCCCAAGGGAGGGATGTGCCATCGGGGGGGGGGGGGGGGGCCCGGACCAGACGCCCCAGCCTCCCCTCCCAGCTGCTTCTCAGACTCTGTTCTTCAAGGCCCAGGACTGCTCCCTGACGCCGGACCACCCCTCTGCACAGCTGGCCTCTGCCTGCGACCCCCCATGCTGCGGCTCCAGCGACCGCCTCGCGGGACAGCGCTCAGGTTCCCACACCCCCGCGCGTGTCCGGGGGGACCAAGCCGTCCCTTCGCCGCCGCCGGCCGTGCCCGGGGCAAGCGGTCCCGCAGCCCTCGGTGGGACCCGGCGGACCCTGCCCGCAG
This sequence comes from Tolypeutes matacus, assembly GCA_026826555.1. NCBI lineage: Eukaryota > Metazoa > Chordata > Mammalia > Cingulata > Chlamyphoridae > Tolypeutes > Tolypeutes matacus. The sequence continues at coordinate 896,507 of JAKSZT010000089.1, read as the reverse complement.
CACCAGCACCCACGCCCCGGCCCCGACGCCCACGTGCACGCCGCGCGGGCCTCGGCCGCACCCCGGCCCCGCTGCCCCGCCGCCCCACGCAACACCCCGAGACCCCGCGCCCACCTCCTCCGGATCGGGCCCCGGCTCCGGCTCCAGCTCCGCGGGCCGCTTCTCCGGCTGCGCACCCCGCGTCCCCGCCATGCTCCGCCGCGCGCCGGCTCCGTCCCCGAACGGCCTCTTCCGGCAGCGACTCGGCCGCGCGCGCGCGCGGGGCGGGACCCGGGTCAGAGAGCACGGCCGGCCCCGCCCCGGCTCGATTGGCGGACGGCGGGGTCGGGGCCGGCATGCGCAGGCGCACGAGGCGGGGCTGTCTGCGCGTGCGCGCCGCTGGGTCGCGGGCGTCGCTGCCGGGAACGCGCCCGTCGCAAGATGGCGGCGGCCATGCCAGGCCCTGGGGCTGTGTGTGCGCAGCGGGCGGCGGCGGTGCGGCCTGGGCGGCAGGCGCGGCGGCGGCTCTAGCGCGGTCCTCGGGCCCTCCTCGCGGTCGCTACCTCTGCTTCTCCTCGCACTGCCTGCCATGGATCTGCCCACGGGCCCCGGTGCGGCGGGGCCCAGCAACGTCCCGGCCTTCCTCACCAAGCTGTGGACCCTCGTGAGCGACCCGGACACCGACGCGCTCATCTGCTGGAGCCCGGTGAGGGGCTGAGCGTGGGCCCTGCGTGCGCGCTGGAGGCCTGCCGGGGAGCGGGGAGGGCGCCCGGGGCGGTGGGCGGGCGGGTCCTGCCCCCGGTGTCCCGCTCGGTGAGGGAGGCCTCCCCGGGAAGGAGGCCGGGCCCGCCCGCCAGTCACCGGTGAGGGTCCCTGGAAAGGCAGGGGCCAGACTCCCACCTTCTCATCCACCAAGTTTGGCGGCGGGGACCAACCCAAGCTCCGTCGTTGGGGCTAGGAAGAGCGAGTTTTCAGGGGTCCCAGACCTAGAACAACCCTTGGGAGGAAAAGCGGTTCCGTGACTCAGTTCTTCTTTGAGGCGTGTTTAGAGCTCCGGGAAGAAGTGCCTCATGGTCTTCACACACCCCTGAATTGGTTCCGGGGATTGCTTGTCACAGCAGCAGGCTCAGGCGTGCCACTCTTCAGCCTTCTTGCTCAGCTCCTGGCCAGCTGAAGTTTCCCCAGGATGGGGAAGGAAGGGCCTTCTCGTGCTTTGGCCTTTTGCTAAGTGTTAGACAGTTGCAGAAACATTCAGTCTTTCAAACAAGCACCCAATTTCACTAAAAACATCATGCCAAAATGTGGATTAGGGTGGCGTGGTTGGCAGCTGATACTCAGAGAAAATCAGGAGTTGGCCCCGGGGTATCTGGGCACTGCTTTAGTGGAAGAGGAAAGGGGATGAAAACAGAGTAAATGTCAAAAAGCACAAGTTGATCTCACCCGTTTCTAGATGCCACAGATGGGTTTCCCAAAAACAGTTTTGTTTTCATTCTTTGTGGGATGACTGCGCCTGTCTATGTTTTCAGTTGCCTGGCAGCAGGTTTGTTTACAACCTCTGACCCTGCAAGACTGGACAGCTCCAGTTTGCAGAAGTAAATCAGTGATTGTGTCTAGAGATGGAAACCTGGTCCGCTGTTCACATCACGGCTGTGCTCCTGTGTCCGGCAGAGGCCAGAGCCCTAGCCTGGCCTGGCAGATGGCTAGGAGCCTAAAGGCCGCCCTGATCACAAAGTGCCTTTGAAGGGCGTGGGACAGGGCTGGCGCGTCTGGACATGCTTGACTTCCTGTGAGGGAAAACGGCAGGTTCTCGACCCTATGAGCACCTCCCTCTGAGAGGCCAGTCCCATGAGCCATGACAGTGAAGAAGGATCAGGCCGACACTAGTCCCAAGCAGGCTGCCAGGCTCGCCGCCTCTTGGGCAGCCTGCTTGCTGAAGCCCTGCCTTGCCTGAAGGGTATTTGGGAGTAAAGAACGGTGTGCTTCACTCACGCGTTGTTCTCTCCCCGTGGCAGGCACAGGTCCCTGCCAGGGGCCGTGTGCTTTTCCCATCATCCCTTTATCCTCAGTCCCTAGTCTTCGTGGCTGAAGGCAAGAAGCCCATGGCCCGTTTTTCCTGTACCCTCTCCTTCCACCTGCCTCCGAACTCACAGGAAGCATTTGTACCAGTGGGGCGGGGTGCCAGGGCACTGCAGGGTATTCTGAGCATGAGCCTCCTGCCACACGTTCTGCTTGCTGTCTCTGCTTCAGGATTGTCAGGTGGGCCCCGGGGCGGCAGGGGGTGCTTTGCCCCTCAGGCCCTCTGGCCACACCCATCTGCTCTCCTCCAGGACCCCCAGCATGGGTTCTGGGAAAGGCCCTGAGTGGATAAGGCTTGTCGGATCAGGCTCAGGCCAGCCTCCACCTGCGCCGTAGGGGGCAGCCTCCGCAGGGTGCTCTGCTCTCTGCTCGCAGCCAGATGCCAGGGTATGGTCAGCATGTTCTGCCTGGAAAGGGACAGGCAGCTGGCTGGAGTGCGGGGATTTGGTTCTTGTGGTCCTTACGCAGAAACGGCCCTGGCTGAAAAGTGGAGGGGAGGCTCCTTTCCAGGTGAAGCAGAGGGCTGCTGGCCCCAGGAAGGAGATGTTGCTTTGTGCTGTGGCTCCAGGGCGCCAGCAAAGCCCCGATCCTAACCAAGACCCCTGGGCTCTTTCTGCAGCTCCGGCTGCAGGGAACTCAGCCCCCACAGGCCTTGGGAAGCTGGTAGACGTCTGCCCTCAGGTGCTGCGTCTTTGGGCTGAAGTGCTCTCACTTTGCCTACAGGTGCTGGCAGCTTCTATATCCCCTGATTCTCACAGGGATACGGAGGAGTCAGAGGTTGGGCAACCAACTCTCAAGGCCAAATCAGCAGGTGGAGGCTTCCAGAAGTGGCCTGCCTGGTGTGGGGCCAGCTGCAAACAGCCATCATGCTTCCCCTGCCCATCCTGAGGGTCCTGGGGCACCCCCAGGCCAAGATTCTGGACTCTTCCCTGCCCTTCATTGAGGGGACTCACGGCAGCTGCTATGTCTTGGGGGAGGAGGGGGTGTACCACCCCCAAACCGTCTTTTCATCAAAGATGACCAGGTGCCGTGCTTTCACCAGAGCCGGCGCGGCCTCTTGAGGTCCAGATGCTCCCCACAGGTTCCGAGGAACAGTGCAGCCCACGCCTGCCCGAGAGAGGGTGTTCAGTGACACGAGGGTTGGCATGAAAGCAGAAGTGTGGGTCGGACTCCCAGGAGCGTGGGGGAGAGGGTGGCCTGGACCAGAGGGTTGGGCCTGACTGTGTGTTGGGGGAGAGGAATAAGAACGTGCTCTGTGCCCAGAGACACCGACGGGCTGAGCACCTGCCATGCATAAAGCTCTGTGGAGAGCCCAGGGCCTGGCCGGCACTCTCCCTTTGTTTCTTCTTGTCCCTTTCTGCTCTTTACCCTAACTAAGCTGTCTCCTTTCTTTAAGACTCTTGCTAGACCCTCTGCAGAGCTGCAGTCTGAGCCAGGAGACAGCAGTCTCTTCAGAGAGTTTTAAAACATGGAGACACGACCAAGCATAGTGAAGAATGAAGGCTGGGACACCACATCCCCTAGAATCCCAATTTGTATCCAAGCTTGTTTTGTTGAGGCATTTCCAAAGACTGAGAAGAAACACAAAAATTAGCTCTGGTTATCCCTGGATGGAGGGACTGTATGTGATGTTTTTTCGTTATCATTTTGTTTCTAATTTTTCTAAAATTAACATGTATTTCATCATCAAGAGGGACAGGTGTTTTCAAGCCTAGTGATCCCTGAGTCACAGTCCTGATAGACCTTTTAAAGAGGAACCTCCCCAGCTCTCTCTCTCCCCTCCCCAGCTCTCTCTCCCCTCCCCACTGTCTTCCTGCCCCGTGGCAATGGCAGTTCTTTCCCCCTGGCAGCCTGGAGCTGACTACTGGCCAGAGACATGAGAAACAAGGCCCAGGGCATGTGGTTTGGGCCAAAGAAACGAGGGGCAAAGCAGCTCACCGTGTGGGCAGGGGCAGGGCACAGAGGTTCAGGAGGCACGCGCTTTTCAGGCAGCCCTGAGAGCGAGCACCTCCTTAACCTTCGTCCCTGGTCCCAGCCTGAGTGTTCTGTTCTCGCTGGGAGCAGGGGTTAGGCGGGCGCTGAGGTCAGGGCCAGAGAGAGCAGCCTGCAGCCTGCTCACTGTGTGTGGGGACTTGTGGGCAGAAGGGAGGCTGGAGACAGGTCCTCAGAGCTGCAGCTCTTTGTGAGAGCCCACAAGGAATTAGCAGAAGGGAGCCGGGCAGGAAGCATGGCCATAGGGCCAGGTGTGGTATCGGGGCAGGCGGGGGTGGGGAGTCAGCTAGCTATGGCTCTGATCACATGTGGGCACCCGGACCCCTGGCCGGGAGCCATGCAGAGCTCCCCTGGCCTGAGAGATGGGCGAGGCGGCCCCAGAGCCCACTGAGCCAGTCCTTAGATGGCCGTGGCAGGTCTCGGCATGCCCACCCAGCAGCCAGGGCAGCTGGGCCACAGCCCTGCCCTGGGGGATCTGGGAGTTGACCTGAGACTGTTAAAGCTTGCCCTGAAATGCTGAAGGAGCACCCCAGGCTACTGCACCCCGACAGCAGGTATGAGCTGTGCTCCAGGGACCAGAGGCTCCCCTGGTGGCCTTCGGACTGTCTGCACAGCCGGAGTCTTTTATGTACCAGGACTCAGTCTCTCGTGTGTTTCAGTTCCATCCACAATGTACAAGTAGGTGACACTACCCCCATTTTTTAGATGAAAAAGTAGAACCTCAAAGACATCAAGAAGCTTAACCAAGTAAGAGCTGGGACGCAGCAAGACTAAATCTGAAGTCGGTGTTCCCTCCTCAGAGTTGCCCACCGACTGCCTCTGCTGACCACGGCCTGCTTCCTGACAGTGGCTTGGCCTCAGGGTCCAGCCGGGCCTGCCGGCTTTCTCAGGCTACACTCCACTCTCTGCAGTTAGACTGAGCAGCACACTGCCTGCTGGTCAGAATTGCATCTTGGGTTTTTACATGAGAAGTCTTGCCTTCCTCTGGTGTAGAGATAATACAGACATGCACAGGTGGACAGATGGATGGATAGGACTCAGAGAACTATAAACAGACAGGCTCTGTGCTTGGGGCCTCCATGTCTGTTTCTCTTCCTGCCCTGGGGGGCGGTGCAGTGAGGAGGAGGCAGAGATCATGGAAGGGGCTGGAAGGTCTGGGCCGCAGCAGCCTTCTAGGAGGGAGGAGTAGCTGCCCCTGACCCCCCAGTGTTCACTCAGGACTCTATTGAAGAACCACAGCAGGCCCCTCAGCCTGGAGGGGCAGCAAGTGTTGGCAGCCTGGCCCTCGGGCCCCGGTCCTTGGGGAGCCGTGGTCTGCATGGGATGAGCAGGGGAGGGGCCGGCTGGGCTCACAGCAGCCCCAAGATGAGCAAAGTGCGTGGCTCTCCTCAGCTTTCCACAAGGAGTGGGCTGGGAATCAGGCTGGAGCATGCACGCCCAGGGAAGCCAGGTCTGTTCCCTGCTGTGGCGTTTTCTTGAGGCTGGCCTCACTGTTGCAGAAAGAGGAGAGGCCAGTCCCGCCAAGCATTTCCTGACTGAAGGTGAGCCTGCCTGGCAGCTGCTGCCACATCGTCCTCCCTCTCCCGTTGGCAAGTGGACAAGCCTACGAGGTCCGGGGCCCTGGGATCTTGGAGGGCAGGCAGCCCGTAGCCGGAGTCGAGGAGGGGTGTATCGGTCACGGTGTTTGCGTGTTAACTACAGCTACCTTAAGCAGAAGCAAGACGTGTTTACAAGAATGGTGATGAGGTCGCTCTCATGCCAAAGTTGACAGACAGAATGGGAACTGGGGGAGGACCCGGTGATTAGCCCCCTCATCCCCGGCTCGGCACTACCTATGTGCTTCACTCTCCTTTCTCCTGGCAAACAGGAGTTCTCTGCCTCAACGTTCCGGTGGGCTGGGGAACCTGGCTGCACTGGGGCTCCTGCAGTCACCATCTCCAGTTCCAGCCACATACTGACATTCTTTTGCTCTTCCTAAAGCCCAGTTCCATGTTCTGGGACCTAGAATACAGTCAGCCAGCCATGTCTAGGAAACCAGAGCACATACTACAGACTAGTCTTCTGATGGGTTTGTGTCCTGGGCAGGTGCCAGATCAAGAAAGCACAGCTCTAAAAGTGGTACAGAAAATTTGTAGCACCCTTGCTGGCCGCTACCCAGCATGTTGTGGAGCCAGCCTGCATTCTTATTGTGGGTCCCTGTCCCTGTTCCAGAGGAAGCAAAGTAACCCCTAATTGTCTGTATGTCAGTGCCAATGAATCAGGTGGCAGCCTGAAAGACTGAACCAGGAAACACTCACTGGCTCACCCTCCCAAAACTTGCCCTACAGGTAGAATCAGCTTGCAAACAGCTAAAGCAGTATAAGAAACAAGTCAAAGCAGCCTGAGACAAAGGATTTACCTACTTTAAGTCATATACCTGCTTAGCATGTATGAGGACCTGGGTTCAATCCTAGGTACCTCCTTGAAAAAATAAAAAGTAAACTTGAATACTGTAGATAAGGAGAGAGTTCTGAAAGCTGTAAGAGAAAAGCAACATGTTATGTACAAGGGGGTCCCAATTTGATGGAGTATTGCTTTCTCATCAGAAGCCATGGAGGCAAGAAGTCAGTGGGACAAAATATTTAAAGAGCTGAACAAAACTGCCTGGTGAGACTCTTTCAAAAATGAGGTAGAAATTAAGACATTCCCATAAAAAACAAAAGCTGAGAGAGTTCATCACCATTAGACCTGCCCTACAAGCAGTGCTAAAGGGAGTTCTTCAGACTCAAAGGAAAGGACACCAGATGGTGAGTCGAAGTAGCATAAAAAATGAAGACCTCAGTAAAGGGTACCATATAGGTAATTATGAATGCCAGTACTATTATATTGCATTTCTTGGTATGTGATTCCACTTTTTACTTCTTATAGGTTCTAAAATGCATAAAAAGTAATGATAAATCTATGGTTTGGGACATACATTATATAAAGATATAAGTAGCAAAGACAACAGAAAGGCTGGGGAGGGATATGGGAGCCGTATATGTGTGTGCTATTGAAGTAAGGTTGGTATCAATCTAGCATAATGGTTGTAGATTTAGGATATTAAATTTTAGCCCTCTGGCAACCACAAAGAAAATATGGAAAGTATATATAGAAAGAAATGAGAAGGGACTCAAATGATACCATACAAAAAATCAAATAGCTGTGAAAGTAGGCACTAATGAAAGAGTTGAGGGACAGAAAAAGGTATGAAACTTGCAAAGACCATACAGCAAAATGGTAGAAGAAAGTCTTGCATTATCAGTAATTATATTAAATGTATAAGGATTAAACTTTTCATTCAAAAGGAAATGGGGAAGCGGGTATAGCTCAATGGTTGAGGCTTACTTCCCATGTATGAGGTCCCAAGTTCAATCCCCAGTACCTCCTAAAAATAATAATAATTCCATTCAAAATAACATCAAAGGAATAAAATAATAAATACCTATGAATACAATTTTTAAGAAAAGGAAATGTGTTGGTAGAATGGATTAAAAATCACAACTCAACTGTGTGCTGTTTACAAGAGACTCACCTTTAATTCAAAGACCCAATTAGGCTGAAAGTGACAGAATGGCACAAAAAAGTACCATGTAAATAGTAAACAAAAGAGAGCTTGGGTACCTAGACTAATATATAAGATGGACTTTCGATGAAAAACTGTTATGAGAGACAGAGAAGATCACTATATACTGATAAATGGGTCAATTCAACAAGAAGACTTAACAGTTACAAATATATATGCACCTAACAATGGAGCCCCAAAATATATGAAGCAAATATTCACAGATTTGAAGGGAGAAATAAAGAGTTTCAAATTAATAGTAAGAGACTTCCATATACCACTTTCAATAATGGAGAGAACATCTAAACAAAATATTAATGAGGAAATAGAAGACTCGAATAATACCAACTAGACTAACAGACATATATAGAATACTTCACCCAACAGCAGCAGAAGTCACACTTTTCCAGTACACATGGATTGTTCTCCAGGGTAGACCATATATTAGGTCACAAAACAACTCTGAAATAATACAATGTATTTTCTCTGGCCATAATGGAATGAAGCTAGAAACCAATAACAGGAACAACTGGAATACTAACAAATATGTGGAAATTAAAGAATGGACTCTTAAACAGCCAATGGGTCAAAGGAGAAATCACAAGGGAAATGAGGAAATATCTTTGAGGTGGAAGAAAACAAAAACATACCAAAACTTACAGAATGCAGCAAAGGCAGTGCTCGTAGGGAAATTTATAGCTCTAAATGCTTACATTAAAAAAGAAGAAAGACCTCAAGTCAGAGATCTAATCTCACAACTGGAGGAGCTAGAAAAAGATGAGCAAACTAAACCCAAATTGAACAGAAGGAACAAAATAACAAAGATTAGAATGGAGGAGATAGATGAAATAGAGAAAAAAACAAAAGTTGGTTCTTTGAAAAGATCTATAAAATAGACAAACCTTCAGCTAGATTTGACAAAATGAGAGAGAGGACACAAGTAACTAAAATCAGAAATGAAAGGGGAGACATTGCTATGCTACCAACTTTACATAAGATTCTAAGAGAAGGCTATGAACAATTGTACACTTAAAAATTAGATAACCCAGATGAAAAGGACAAATTCCTAGAAACATTCAGACTGCCTACACTGACTCAAGAAGAAACAGAAGATCTCAGCGGACCAATAATGAGTAAAGAACTTTGAGTCAGTAATCAAAACCTCCCAACAAAGAAAAGCCCAGGACAGGATGATTACACTGGTGAATTTTACCAAATATTCCAAGAATTAACACCCATCCTGCTCAAACTCTTTCAAAAAATTGAAAAGGAAGGAATACTCACTGACTCATTCTATGAGGCCAGCATCACCCTAATATCCAAGCCACATAAAGATACCGCAAGAAGAGAAAGTTACAGGCCACTACCCCTTGTGAATATAGATGCAAAAATCCTTATCAAAATACTAGCACACCAAATCCAACAGCACATAAAAAAATTAAACACCATGGTCAAGTGGGATTTATCCCAAGAATACAAGCATGGTTCAACATAAGAGAATCAATTAATGTAATACACCACACTAATAGAACAAAGGGGGAGAAAAAGAAAAACATGAATATCTAAGTTGACACAGAAAAGACATTTGACAAATTCTAGCATATTTTCTTGATTTAAAAAAAAACACACTTAGAAAACTAGGAATAGAAGAAAACTTTCTCAAATGACAAAGGGCATATATGAAAAACCCACAGCTAACATCATATTCAGTGGTGAAAGACTGAAAGCTCTCCCTCTGAGGTCAGAAGGATGCCCACTGGAATCAATGTTTTCCAACATTGTACTGAAAGATCTAACTAGAACAATTAGGCAAGAATGGATAAATAAATAAATATATAAATGGCATCCAAATTGGAAAGGAAGAAGTAAAACATTCACTATTTGCAGATGACATGACCCTGTATATTGAATACCCTGAAAAATCCACAAGAAAGCTGTCAGAGCTCGTAAACATACTTAGCAAAATGGTGGAGTTACACAAAAATCACTATAATGAACTTCATACACTAGTAATGAACAAGCTAAAGAGGAAATCAAGAAAAAAATTCTTTTTACAAAAAGCAGCTAAAAGAATCAACTATCTAGGAATAAATTTAACCAAAGATGTAAAGGACATGGACATGGACAGCTCCACAAAATTGCTAAAATAAATCAAAGAAGACCTAAGTAAGTGGAAAGGCATTCCATGCTCATGGATTGGAGGACAAAATATTGTTAAGATATCAATTATTTTCAAGCGATTTACAGATTCATTGCAATCCCAGTCAAAATTCCAACAGCCTTCTTTGCAGAAATGGAAAAGCCAATCCTCAAATTCATATGAAGAAAAAAGGGCCAAGCCATCTTGAAAAAGAACAAGGTTGGAGGGCTCAGACTTCCTGATTTTAAAACTTATAATAGGGTGGGAAGCGGCTGTGGCTCAATCAGTGGGGCTCCCGTTTACCATATGGGAGGCCCCGGGTTCGGTTCCCGGGGCCTCCTGGTGAGGGCAGGCCCGCCCGCACGGCGTGGTTAGCTGACCCAGCGAGCACAGGCAGCAAGGGGGGGATAAATGAATAAATAAATTTAAAAAATCTTTAAAAAAAAAAAAAAAAACTTATAATAGGGAAACAGATGTGGCTCAAGTGATTGGGCTCCCATCTACCATATAGCAGGTCCAGGGTTCAATTCCCGGGGCCTTCTGGTGAAAGGTAAGCTGGCCCACACAGAGAGCTGGCCTGCACGGCGAGCTGGTGCAACAAGATGACATAACAAAAAGAGACAGAAGAGAGGGAAGAGACTGGGGAGCTGAGGTGGCACAAGAGACTGAGCGCCTCTCTCCCACTCTGGAGGGTCCCAGGATCGGTTCCCAGTGCCACCTAAAAAGAAGACAAGCAGACACAGAAGAACACAGCAGACAGCGAGCGCAAAAAAAAAAATAAATAAATAAAGGAGGGGTGGTATAGCAGTTTGGCAGTTTGATATAGTTAGGAATTCCAAAAATAGATACTGGATTATGCTTGTAAACTGGTCTGTTTATCTGGGCCTGATTAAGTTATGATTAGGGATTTGATTGGGCCACGTCAGTAGGGCGTTGAGCCCTACCCCTTGGTGGGTGGGGAATCGAATATAAAAGACATGGCAAAGGACAGGGTTGGAGTTTTGATGCTGGAGCCCAGGGAAGTAAGCACACAGAGCAACTTGGTCGTGAGGAAGGAGAGAAGGCCCCGGGAAGAGAAACAAGTCATTCACTTGATAGTCTACAGCTGGGCTTGTGGAGCCGTGCAAGCCTGAGCCTGGGGAGAAGCTACCTGAGCAGAGAGGAGCCCAGGAAGCCTGAACTCTCGCAGGCGTCAGCAGCCGTCTTGCTCCAGCAAGTGGCCATAGACTCTGGTGAGGGAAGAAACTTACGCTTTATGGCCTGGTGACTGTAAGCTTCTACCCCAGATAAGTACCCTTTATAAAGACCAACAGATTGCTGGTATTTTGCATCAGCAGCCCTTTGGCTGACTAATACAGGGGGAGAAATAAACAAATCTTAAAAACAATAATAGTACCAGTGCTGCCGTGGTCAAAACAGCACGCTGCTGCAGTGTCAGAGACGCTACCTCATGCTGACAGTCAGCAGTAGGGGAGTATGGAAAGTTTTCCCATTGAACTAAGGAAAACATTCTAAAATTTACTGAGGCGATGACTGCAAAGCTCTGATGAAACTGAGAGCCACTGAGTATGCACTTCAGATGGATTGTACAAGGCATGGGCCTGTGTAACACAGTGGACCATGTGGTGGAAGATGGACTGTGGTCCACAGGACAGACAGGAGAGCGTCCTCTCATAAAGTGTAACAGACGCACAGTACTAATACATGCTGCTAATAGTAGGGCGTTATGAGAAAAATACACCAAATTAAGCTAAAGACTATAGTTAGCAGTAATATTTTAATGATGTTCTTTTATAATCTGTGACAAATGTGCCACAGCAGTGCACAGTGTTGGTGGAGGGGTGATGTATGTGAATTCTGCACATTATACACGATTGTTTTGTAAGCTCACAACTTCTCTAAAAAAAAAAAAAATGGGAAAAAAAGAATGAGGGAAAAGTAATAGATATTTCATTTCACATAGCTTAATTTTAAGAAAAACGTGACTATTTCAATAAATGATGCTGAAGTTTCTCCTGGATCCAAAACCCAAACCATATTTATAAATGTGTAATTCAGCTGCTATTTGGCTTAAATGAGCTTGTTGAGCTTACCTATGAAATGTTACCATTCTCCTATTTTCTACAGAGAACATATTTTCCAATTTCCCTGTCAAACAACTCAATGAACTTTTAAAATACATCCCATTTTTAAGTTGGAACTATCTGTATAGTGGTTTCTCTACAGTTATACATAAAATGTTTTTTCTTTATTGTAAAGCTGAGTTAACATATAAAATACTGCTTTGTGCCATAATAAAGATATTAGTACTTACTACTAAAAATACTCATGAAAAATAAAAATAAAATAAGTTAAAATTATATCAGTAAGAAAACAGCATGCTACTGGCACAAGGACAGATAAATAGACCATTGGAATCAAATCGAGAGTTCAGAAATAGACTCTCATATCCATGACCAATTGATTTTTTTATATATAATTTTTTTTATATTTTTTAAAAGATACTTATGGGGGCGGATGTGGCTCAAATGGTTGGGCAGCCATCTCCCATATGGAGGGACCTGGGTTTGATCCCCAGGACCACCCAGTAAAAATAAAAAAAGAAAATTATAGAAGGCGCACAGGCCACCAGGCCCCACGCGTGGGTGTGCCACCAGGCCCTGTGAGTGGGTGCACTGCCAAGCTCCGCCGAGCCACCCAGCAAGATGATGACGTAACAGAAGAGTGACACAAGGGAGAGCCAAAACGAGATGCACTGAAAAACCAGGAACTAAGCTGGCACAGGCAGTAGGACGCCTCTGTCCCACATCGGAGGTTCCCAGGACTAAATCTCGGTGAAGGCAGGAGGAGAAGGATGAGAAGAGAGGGCAGGAAACAGACACACAGAATTGCCCAGCAAATGGACACAGAAACAGCAAAAACGGGGATGGGGTGGGGTGTAAAAATGGATAAAAGTAAATAAATAAATCTTTTTTTTTTAAATCCCAAAAGTCTTTAAGGAAACAAAAAAAGATACTTAGATTACATAAACGTTACACCAAAAATATAGGGACTCCCATATACCCACTCCCCACTCCTCCCACACCCTCCCACAAAAACACCCTTCGTTAGTGTGGCACGTTTGTTGCAGTTGATAAACGCGTCCTGGGGCTTCGCCACTGCGCATGGACCGTAGTTCACACTGGAGACCACACGCCCTCCCACACAGTTCCGCATGTTACGGGATGATATAAAATGGCCCGTATCTGTCGTTGTAATGTCACTCAGGACGATTCCCAAGTCCCGAAAAAGCCCCCGTATCATAACTGTTTTCCCTCTCCCTGCCCCCAGAGCCTCCAGTGGCCACTGGCTCCACATCAATGTTGTAATTTCTTCCATTGCTAAAATCACAATAAGTCTATAGTAGAACAGCAAGTCCACTCTAGTCCATAGTTCACTCCCCAGTCCTGAGGATTCTGGATGGTGATGCCCACTCCCCCTCTAACTGCGAGGGGGCTTTGACCCCACACAGCCGATGGATGGGGCTCTCCTGCTCGCAGTTGCCGGCTCTCTCGCTTCCTTGGGGTGGTGGCTGTCCATCCTCACCTCCTTGTTAGTTGTCCTGGGTGAGTCCAGCGAGCTGGAGAGCAGGTGCTGCCACTCCGCCGAGGCTCTGGGCCCAGCTCACGGCCAAAGGATCTTTGAGGAGGGAGCCAAGTGCACTCAGCTGGAAAAGAACAGACACTGCAACAAGCCATGCTGGGAAAGCTGGGCAGCCACGTGCAGGAGGAAGAAGGCCCTGCTCCACGTCATGCACAAAGACTAACTCAGACTGGATCCAGGACCTAGATGTGAGACCAGGACCGCGGGACTCCTAAAGAACACAGAGAAAAGCCTCTTCAGAGCCTTGTATTAGGCAATGATTTCTTTTTTTTTTTAAAGATTTATTTATTTACTTGATCCATTTTAAACCCTCCCTTCCCCATTTGCTGTTTTGTGTCCATTCGCTGGGCAATTCTCCGTGTCTGTTTCCTGCCATCTCTTCTTATCCTCCTCCTCCAGTCTTCACCAGGATTCGATCCTGGAGACCTCCGATGTAGGAGAGAGGTGTCCTGCCACCTGCGCCACCTCAGTTCCTGGCTTCTGGAGCTTTCAGAGCATCTCGTCTTGTCTCTCCCCTGTTACATCATCATCCTGCTGCATGGCCCCTGGGGCCCGACGGCTCAGCTGCACACAGAGCCTGGCAGCCCATGCGCCTTCTATATATATATATATATTTTTTTTTTTTTTTTTTACCGGGAGGTCCCGGGGATCGAACCCCGGTCCCCCCATATGGCAGACGGACGCCCAACCATTTGAGCCACATCTGCCCCCTGCAATGGTTTCTTATACTTTACACCAAACACACAAGCAACAAAAGAAAAAATAAATAAATGGGACTTCATCAAAATTGAAAACTTTTGTGCATCAGGAGAGTAAAAAGACAACTTACACGGTGGGAGAAAATATTTGTTAACCACATATCTGATAAGGGTTTACTATCCAGAATATAAAAAGAATGCCTACAATTCAACAATAAAAAGACAAAAAATGGGCAAAAGCCTTGAATAGACGTTTTTCCAAAGAACATACACAAATGGCTAAAAATAAAGCACATGAAAAATGCTCCGCATTATTAGTCATTAGGGAAATGCAAATGGAAACCACAAGATACCATTTCACACCCAAAAGTATGCTATTGTTTAAAAAAAAAAAAAAAAAAAAAGTGTTGGAGAGGATGTAGAGAGATAGGAATCTTCATTTATTGTTGGTAGGAATATAAAATGGTGCAGCCTCTGTGGAAAATAGTTTGGCAGTTCCTCAGAAAGATCAGTATAGAATTGCATATGACCCAGCAAGCCCACTTCTAGGAATAGGCCCAAAAGAGTTGAAAGCAGGGACTCAAGCAGCTGTGTGGACACTGCTGAGCCTCGTGCCGTTATTCCCAGGAGCCCGAAGGCGGAAGCAACCCAAGTGTCCATCAGCAGGTAAATGGATGGACAGCTGTGGTCTAGACACACAGTCAAGCCACTCCTCTGGTACGTGCAACGGCGTGGACAATTCTTGCAGACATTATGCTGAGTAAAATAAGCCAGACACAAGATGGCATATATTGTGATTTCACTGTAATGAAATAGTTAGAATATTCTAATTCATAGAGTCGGAAACTGGAACACAGGCCACCTGGGGCCAGTGTGGGGGTTGGGAGAGGGGAGTCCATGGTCCGTTGGCATGGAATTCCTGTTTGGGCTGATGGATGGTGATAAAAGGCTGGATAGCACAGGCAGTGGCCCATCATCTGCGGAGCATAGTGCCGTTGTGGACTCTCAGTTGTAACACAGGTGCCACGTTAATGCAACATGTTAACAACGGAGGGTATGTGGGAATTCTGGATTTTCTGCCTGATTTTTCTGTAAACCTACACCTCTCTAATAACAAAAATACTTTAAATTCACTTTTTTAAAATAATGGTCAAACTAATTAAAAAGAAAGAAAATGTTGAAAGACTGCCTCAGCCAGGAGGAGCCTAGAGAGACCTGGTGACTAAAGGTAGCGTGGTGTCCTCGGTGGCTTCTGGGAGAAAAAAGGGCACAAGGCACAAACTTAGCAAATCTGAAGGAAGCATGGACTTCTGATAACAAGGCATCGATATTGGTGTGTCAGTTGTGGTGAGTATACCATATTAACGTAAGACGTTAACGGAATGCCGTGTATAGAACTTCTTTACCTTTGTAGCTTTTCTATAAGTTTAGAGCTATTCTGTTCTTTTTTTTTTAACTTTATTTTGTACATTTAATAATTGAAAACATAAGCAATTAAAAACTAAAAAGTAACTTTTCTGTCTGGCTTGCTTCACTCAACATAATGTCCTCCAGGCTCATCCATGTTGCCATATGCTTTATAGCTTCATTTCTTCTTACAGCTGCATAATATTCCATCGTGTGAATAGACCACAGTTTGTTTATCCATTCGTCTGTTGATGGACACCTGGGTTGTTTCCAGCTTTTGGCAATGGTGAATAATGTGGCTGTGAACATCGGTGTGCAGATGTCTGTTCGTGTCACTGCTCTCAGTTCTTCTGGGTATATACCCAGTAGTGGTATTGCCGGGTCACGTGGCAAGTCTATATTCAATTTCCTTAGGAACTGCCAAACAGTCCTCCATAGTGGCTGTGCCATCCTGCATTCCCACCAACAGTGAAGAAGTGTTCCTATCTCTCCACATCCTCTCCAACACTTGTAGTTCTCTGTCTTTTTAATAGAGGCCATTCTGATAGGTGTGAAATGATATCTCATTGTAGTTTTGATTTGCATTTCCCTAATCATGAGGGATGTTGAGCTTTTCTTCATGTGTTTTTTTTTGCCATTTGTATTTCTTCGGAGAAATGTCTATTCAAGTCTTTGGCCCATTTTTTAATTGGGTCATTTGTCTTTTTATTGTTGATTTGTAACATCTCTTTATATATCCTGGATATTAAACCCTTATCAGATATGTGATTTCCAAATATTTTTTCCCATTGAGTTGGCTGCCTTTTCACCCTTCTGAGAAATTCCTGTGAGGTGCAAAAGTGTTTAATTTTGAGGAGGTCCCAATTATCTAATTTTTCTTTTGTTGCACGTGCTTTGGGTGTGAGGTCCAAGAAACCACCACCTACTACAAGGTCTTGAAGATGTTTCCCTACATTTTCTTCCAGTAGTTTTATGGTCCTGGATTTTATATTTAGATCTTTGATCCATTTTGAGTTGATTCTTGTATAGGGGGTGAGATAGGGGTCCTCTTTCATTCTTTTGGTTATAGATATCCAGTTCTCCCAACACCATTTATTGAAGAGACTGTTTTTTCCCATCAGCGTGGGCTTGGTAGGTTTGTCAAAAACCAGTTGACTGTATAGGTGAGGGTTTATTTCTGGATTCTCAATTCTATTCCACTGATCGATATGTCTATCTTTATGCCAGTACCATGCTGTTTTGACCACTGTAGCTTTGTAATATGTTTCAAGGTCAGGCAGCGAAATTCCTCCCACATCACTCTTCTTTTTTAGAATACTTTTGACTATCTGGGTGCACGTACCCTTCCAGATGAATTTGGTAATTGCCTTCTCTAATTCTGTAAAGTAAGCTGCTGGGATTTTGATTGGTATTGCATTGAATCTATAAATCAGTTTGGGCAAGATTGACATCTTCACGATATTTATTCTTCCAATCCATGAACACGGAATGTCTTTCCATTTGTTTAGGTCTTTTTAAATTTATTTTAGCATTGTTTTGTAGTTTTCTGCATATAGGTCCTGTACTTCTTTGGTTAAATTAACTCCTAGGTATTTGAGTCTTTTTGTTGCTATTGAAAATGGAATTTTCCTCCTGATTTCCTCCTCAGATTGTTCAGTACTAGTGTACAAAAACATTACTGATCGGGAAGCGGCTGTGGCTCAATCAGTGGGGCTCCCGTTTACCATATGGGAGGCCCCGGGTTCGGTTCCCGGGGCCTCCTGGTGAGGGCAAGCCCGCCCGCACGGCGTGGTTAGCTGACCCAGCGGGCACAAGCGGCAAGGGGGGGATAAATGAATAAATAAATAAAATCTTAAAAAAAAACATTACTGATTTTTGCATGTTGATCTTATATCCTGCCACTTTGCTGAACTCATTTATTAGTTCAAGTAGCTTTGTTATGGGTACTTAACGATTTTCTAAATACAGGATCATGTCATCTGCAAACAATGAGAGTTTTACTTCCTCTTTTCCTATTTGCATGCCTTTAATTTTTTTGTCTTGTCTAATTGCCCTCGCTAGAACTTCTAGTACAATGTTGAATAACAGTGGTGACAGTGGGCATCCTTGTCTTGTTCCTGATCTTAGGGGGAAAGCTTTCAACCTTTCCTCATTGAGTATGATGTTGGCTGTGGGTTTTTCATATATGCCTTTTATCATATTGTGGATTTTTCCTTTTATTCCTATCTTTTGAAGTATTTTTATCAAAAAAGGATGTTGGATTTTGTCGAATGCCTTTTCTGCATCTATTGAGATGATCATGTGGTTTTTTCCCCTCAATTTGTTAATGTGGTGTATTACATTGATTGATTTTCTTATGTTGAACCAGCCTTGCATTCAAGGAATAAATCCCACTTGGTCGTGATGTATAAGTCTTTTGATATGCTGTTGGATTCGATTTGCAAGTATTTTGTTGAGAATTTTTGCATCTATGTTCATGAGAGAGATTGGTCTGTAATTTTCTTTTCTTGTGGAATCTTTATCTGGCTTTGGTATTAGGGTGATGTTGGCTTCATAAAATGTGTTGGGTAATTTTCCCTCCTCTTCAATTTTTTGGAAGAGTTTAAACAGGATTGGTGTTAATTCTTTTAGAAATGCTTAGTAGAACTCACCTGTGAAGCCATCTGGTCCTAGACTTTTCTTTGCTGGGAGATTTTTGATGACAGATTCAATCTCCTTAATTGTGATTGGTTTGTTAAGTTCTTGTATTTCTTGTTGTGTCAGTGTAGGTTGGTTATGAGTTTCTAGAAATTTGTCCATTTCATCCAGGTTGTCTAGTTTGTTGGCATATAGTTTCTCATAATATCCTCTTATGATTCTTTTTATTTCTGTGAGGTCATTTGTAATTCCCCCCCTTTCATTTCTGATTGTATTTATTTGCATCTTCTCTCTTTTTTCTTTGTTAGTCTAGCGAGGGGTTTGTCAATTTTATTGATCTTCTCAAAAAACCAGCTTTTGGTTTTGTTGATTTTCTCTATTGCTTTTCTGTTCTCATTTTCATTTATTTCCACTCTAATCTTTATTATTTCTTTCCTTCTTTTTGCTTTGGGATTGGTTTGCTGTTCTTTCTCTAGTTTCTCAAGTTGTTCAGTTAAATCTTTGAGTTTAGCTCTTTCTTCTTAATATAGGCATTTAGGGCTATAAATTTCCCCTCTCAAGACTGCCTTTGCTGTATCCCATAAGTTTTGATATGTTGTGTTCTCATTTTCATTTGTCTCAATATATTTACTGATTTCACTTGCAATTTCTTCTTTGACCCACTGAATATTTAGGAGTGTGTTGTTCAGTCGCCACACATTTGCAAATTTCCTTTTTTCCTGTCTGTTATTGATTTCTAGTTTCATTCCATTATGATCTGAGAAGGTGCTTTGTATAATTTCAATCTTTTTATATTCATTGAGAGCTGTATTGTGACCTAACATGTGGTCTGTCCTGGAGAAAGATCCATGGGCACTTGAGAAGAATGTATAACCCGCTGAGTTTGGATGCAGTGTTCTGTATATGTCTGTTAGGTCTAACTTGTTTATCATATTGTTCAAGTTCTCTGTTTCCTTGTTGATCTTCTGTCTAGTTGTTCTATCTAATGATGTGAGAGGGGTGTTGAAGTCCCCGACGATTATTGTAGAAATGTCTATTTCTCCCTTCAGTTTTGCCAGCGTTTGTCTCATATATTTTGGGGCACCCTGGTTAGGTGCGTAGATATTTATGACTGTTATATCTTCCTGGAGGATCGTCCCTTTTATTAACATATAATGGCCTTCCGCATCTCTTACCACTTTTTTGCATTTGAAGTCTGTTTTGTCTGATATTAGTATAGCTACCCCTCTCTTTTCTGTTTACTATTCGCATGGAGTATCTTTTTCCAACCTTTTACTTTCAGCCGGTTTGTATCCTTGTGTCTGAGATGAGTTTCTTGTAAGCAGCATATGGATGGCTCATGTTTTTTTATCCATTCTGTCAGCCTGTATCTTTTGATTGGGGGATTTAATCCATTCACATTCAATGATATTACTGAAAATGCACTATTTATTTCCTCCATTTTATTCTTTGGTTTTCATATGTCATCTTATTTTTGTCTCTCTTTTTACTCTTTTGGTTATCCTTTCTGCTTTTCTTTCTTCTATACTCTCCTACAAGCCTCTCTCTCCTGTCTTTTTCTTTCAGGTTCTAAGGCTTCCTTTAATATTTCCTTCAAAGGTGGATTCTTTTTTGCAAACTCTCTTAGTTTCTGTTTGTTTGTGAATAGTTTATATTCACCTTCATATTTGAAGGACTGTTTTGCTGGATAAAGAATTCTCGGCTGGCAGTTTTTCTCTTCCAGTTTCCTAATTGTATCATACCACTGACTTCTCACCTCCATGGTTTCTGAAGAGAAATCTGCACTAAGTCTTACTGGACGTCCTTTGTACGTGATCGTTTGCTTCTCTCTTGCTGCTCTGAGAATTTTCTCTTTATCTTTTACATTTGACATTCTGAATAATATGTGTCTTGGCGTAGGTCTATTTGGATTTATTCTTATTGGGGTACGGTGTGCTTCTTGGACATGGAAGTTCATTTCTTTCGTGAGAGTTGGGAAATTTTCAGCTATTATTTCCTCAAATACTCTTTCTGCCCCTTTACCTTTCTCTTCTCCTTCTGCAACTCCCATGACACGTATGTTCTTACGTTTTGTGTTGTCATTCAACTCTCTGAGCCCCTGCTCAATTTTTTCCATTCTTTTCTCTCTCTGTTCTTTTCTCTCTTCAATTTTAGCTGCTCTGTCTTCAGTATCACTTATTCTTTCTTCTATCATTTCGAGTCTGCTGTTGTATGCTTCAAATGTTTTTTTTTGTTGTTGTTGTTTTTTTTTTTTTTTAAAGATTTTATCCATCCAATCGTCCATTCCCCACTTGCCACTTGTGCTTGCTGTGTCCATTTGCTGTGCGTTTTTCTGTGTCTGCTTGTCTCCCATTGCTGGGTCGTCCTTCTGCGTCAGCTCACCGCGCTACATGGGCTGGCCTGTCCCCACCAGGAGGCCCCGGGAATCGAACCTGGGGCCTCCCACATGGCAAACGGGAGCCCCACCGATTGAGCCACAGCCGCTTCCCTCAAATTCTTCTTTACGTTCGTGCAATGACTTCTTGATGTCATTGATCTCTTTAAGTATATTCTCTTTCATCTCATTAATTTGATTTTGGAAATGTGTGCTCATCTCACTGATTAGTTCTCTCAAATTCTGCATCTCTTCTGGGACTTTGCTGTATTCCTTTTCTTGGGCCATGTCTTCTATTTTCTTAGTATGGCTCGAAATTTTTTGGTGGTGCTTAGGCATCTGGTTAGTTTGTATTTTACTTAGATGCTCTATCTCTTTCTCTTTTATGGGGTTTTAGAGGCAGGAGGCTGTGAGCTTCCACAGTTCTTTGATTTTTGGCTCAACCTTGATTGTTAGGATTGTTCTGCTGGTTGCTCAAAACTGGGCACTGGACCCAGTAATTGGTTGTAGAGTCGTTTCCTAGGGCCTTGGGCAGGGAGGCTA
>JAKSZT010000089.1:743966-815436 GCA_026826555.1 Tolypeutes matacus | reverse complement strand
TTGCCACAACAGTACTCAGGACAACCTCCAACTCCCAAAGAAGCCCCTGTATTTCAACTGCTCATCCCCTCCCTACCCCAAAAGTGTCAAGTGGCCACTGGCTCCACCTCATTGTTATAATTTCTTGCATTGCTAGAATCACCATATGTGAACAAGAGAATACCATCAAGTCCACTCTAGTCCATAGTTCTTCCCCCAATCCTGAGGGGACTGGGATGGTGATGTCCACTCCAACTCCAAGTGAGAGAGGGCTTATATCCCATGGATATGGTGGGTGGGATGATCCTGCCTGCAGATGCAGGCCCTCTCCATTCCCTGGGATGGCCATTGCCCATCGTTCAGACTCTACTCTTAACATCTTGCATTAGTAGGTTATGTTTGTTACAACTGAAGGGCCAATATTAAAACATTATTTATTCATCTGTGTTTACTTTTTAGTTTTTTATTGCTTATGTTTTCAATTATTAAATGTACAAAATAAAGTAAAAAAAAAAAAGCATTACAGCTACAAACAAACAAACAAACAAACAAAAAAACATTATTAAGTAAAGTACATAAGTTTGCATTAGGGGTCAGTCTGTGATGTACACTTCTATGGTTTTGACAAATTTATATGGTCATGGTCATGTATCCATTGTTACAGTATCATATAGCATAGTTTCATTGCCTTAAAAATGCCCTGTACTCCACCAATTCATTCCTCCCTCCTGGCTTCCCTCTTACCTCTCTTCCTCCCTTCATCAAATATTCATTGAGGGCCTGATGTGTGCCAAGGCTATAGGATCTGGGTTTTGCTCTCAAAATAGTCATAATCTAGTGTGAGATCTAGACAAGAAAATAGTTAAACAGAATTTTGGGTGGCTGACTTCTATCTTAAAAGAGTAGCCACCATAAGGGCTTGATTTTCCTTCTCTTTATTGGATCTTCAATTCCACTCAAAGAAAGTCACTAATATCAGTTGATAACCTGCCAGATACTAGGTAAACTCTTCACAAACCAAAGCACAGATGTGGCCCCATGGCTTGCTGCAATTTGCAGATAATATGATTGTCTACTGAGGGAATATAGAAGAAACAATTGAAAAACATATTAGAAATAATACTGACATTCAATAAATTGTTTGTTATTAGGTAGGATTAGGTTGAACTAAGAGTGACAAAAAAATCTCCCAAACAGTGACTTAACCCAGTTAGAAAATTATACAGGACTCTTATATGAAGAAAATTGCATAAGCAAAAATTTGAGTAAATTGATGTTCCTTGATGGTAATATTTCTCACTGGGTAGAACTGAATTTAATATATTCATTTAATGCAAGTTCAACAAAATATTTGGGGGATTTATTTAGGGAATTTGGAAAGATGAGTTCATCTGGAGAAACTGACAAATGAAAATAATCAAGACAACATTGAGAAAATATTTTGAGAGGGAGCTATAATATCTTCTCATATGGCAAAATGCATTATAAAACTGCAATAAATAAAATGGTGTTATCGTAATAGGACTAGAAGAAAAGCCATTTTGATGAACAGAAACACATGCATGTAATATATACTTATTATACACACACAGAGAGACACACACACACATTTATTATATGATAAAGTTGGCATTTCAAACCAGCAGGTAAAAGTATGGATTGACACATAATGGTTAATCACTGGGAAAAATAAAGATGAAGCCATCCATTCAGCACATCTCATACCATACTTAATTCTAAATGGAATTAAGATTTATGTGCAAAAAAAGAGAAAATGCAAAATATATATATATAGGCATAGCAACAGATTATGTAGGTGACTATTTTCCATACTCTGTGGCAGCAAAATTCTTCCTAATGCAGAACCAAAGGTATAAAACAGATGGTAAGATTTAAGCACATAAAAATTAAAAGAAAATTTAATATTTCAAAACACACTGAAGGCGCCGCCACCCACGTGGCCCGGCTGGCCCGCCTCGGCGCCAGGGACCGCAGCACACCCGCCCAGCAGCTCTCCCGACGCCCACCTGACGCAGGCGAGGGGTGGCGTCCGCCGTGCCACGCCCCTTCCCACCGCACCCGGGGCCCGCAGGTGGACGACGAGCCGGGGGCAGCGCGGCGCCGGAGAGGAGAGCCGAAGGGTCTTTGCGCCTAGGTGGAGAAGGAGCTGGCCCGGAGGCCCCAGCCTGGGGCCCTATGGCAGCGACCCCTCTGGGCCGCCTGGTGCTGACCCACCTTCTGGTGGCCCATTTTGGCATGGGCTCCTGGGCTGCCATCAATTGGATCTGAGTGGAGCTGCCCGTGGTGGTAAAGGACCTTCCCGAGGGTTGGAGCCTCCCCTCATACCTGTCTGTACTGGTGGCGCTGGGGAACCTGGGGCTCCTGGTGGTGACCCTATGGGGACGGCTGGCCCCAGGCAAGGGCGAGCAGGCCCCCATCCGTGTGGTGCAGACACTGAACGTGGTGGGCACAGCCCTGTTGGCCCCCCTGTGGCACCACGTGGCCCTGGTGGCAGGGCAGCCCCACTCCGTGGCCTTCCTCACACTGGCCCTGGCACTGGCACTGGCCTGCTGTGCCTCCAATGTCACGTTCCTGCCCTTCATGAGCCACCTGCCCCAGCCCTTCTTACGCTCCTTCTTTCTGGGACAGGGCCTTAGCGCCCTGCTGCCCTGTGTGCTGGCCCTTGTGCAGGGTGTGGGTCGCCTCGAGTGCCCACCGGCCCCCACCAATGACACCCCTGGGGCCCCCCACTACTTCCCGGAGCGCTTTCCAGCCAGCTCCTTCTTCTGGGCTCTGACCGCCCTTCTGGTCACCTCAGCTGCCGCCTTCCAGGGTCTCCTGCTGCTGTCACCGTCACTGCCATCACCACCCTCTGGACCCACAGAGGGCCCACGGCCTGGCCTGCGGGTGGCGGCCCCAGGAGCTGGTTCTGAGGGCGGAGAGGAAGAGGCTTTGCAGCTGCAGGAGCTGCTGTGCGAGGCGGCGGGCGCCACCCCCGGCCCAGACCCTGAGTCCCAGCGGCTGCTCTCAGCCCGCGGTGCCTGCCTGCTGGGCGTGCTGGCCGTCACCAACGCGCTGACCAATGGCGTGCTGCCTGCCGTGCAGAGCTTCTCCTGCCTGCCCTACGGGCGCCTGGCCTACCACCTGGCCGTGGTGCTGGGCAGCGCAGCCAACCCCCTCGCCTGCTTCCTGGCCATGGGTGTGCTGTGCAGGTGCGCAGGGCTCCAGGCCCCTCGGGGGGGGGCGGGGCGGGGCCCTGGCATGGTCATCCTGAGTTTCTGCTCACCCCCGCAGGACCCTCGTGGGCCTGGGCAGTCTCTCTCTGCTGGGCGTGCTCTTTGGAGCCTACCTGGTGGCACTGGCCATCCTCAGCCCCTGCCCGCCGCTGGTGGGCACTTCTGCAGGGATGGTCCTTGTGGTGAGTACAGCGGGGGCACAGAAGCAAGGAGGGTGGTGGTGCAGGGGCCGCCCTGGGGGGCCGGGGCAGCCTTGCTGACCTGCTGTTGTGGCTGCCCCAGGTGCTGTCGTGGGCGCTGTGCTTGGGTATCTTCTCTTACGTGAAGGTGGCGGCCAGCTCCCTGCTGCACGGCGGAGGCCGGCCGGCATTGCTGGCGGCTGGCGTGGCCATCCAGCTGGGATCCCTGCTCGGCGCCGTCGCCATGTTTCCGCCTACTAGCGTTTACCACGTGTTCCGCAGTGGGGAGGACTGTGTGGATATGTGCGGCCCCTGAGCCTGAGCAGGTGGGGTCCCTGCCCATCTTCACCTCAAGGCTGCTGCAGCACTGGACTGCCTGGGGCCCCAGGAAGCCATTCCCCCCTGGGCACAAGCACAGACCTCTATACACTCCATGGGGGACCAAAGAGCAGGCACAGAGCAGGGGCAGGCTGGGCTGTGGGCTCGGCCCCCCTCGGCCCGGAGCCTGCCGTGGACTCACAATAAAGTGCCCCTAACCCTCAAAGTGGACTGGCTCATCCCTGAGGGTCTTGGCCAGACCTGGTGTTCCAGCAGGGCGCCCCTCTCCCAGGGTCCTGGCATAGCCACCTGAGGTCCATTACTTCTTGGAGCCCACCCCCAAATTGTCCCGAGGTGGGGTGAAGGACGAGCAGTGACAAGCCGAGGGCCCTGACTCCATGCGCGGGACCTGCTGTGAGGAACTTGCCAGGAGATTTAGGACAAGGGTTCGGCAAGTCCCAGGCGTAGGACTGGGAGGGGGATCCCAGCCTGTTCCCCCTCTCCAGAAGCAGCAGCCCCTCCCTCTTGCTGTCCATCCCCCAATCCCCCTGAACCATCTCAGGCAGACCTGGTGCTGGCTGACAGCCCTCTGGCCCAGCAGCCCGAGGCCTGGGGGTGGCAGTGAGGCCTTTGCTTGTGGGGCCGCTGGGGGGCAGAGCCTGTCCTGGGCTCGGTGGTACTCGGATTCCCACACCGGAGTCTGGAGCCACACACGAGGGGAGGGGCGGCGGAGCCAGGCTCTGGGATGGAGTGGGGGGCAGAGGCCCGAGCACTGCCACCCCCTCTGCTGTGGGGTAAGAGGCCCGTGGGGGACACAGCCTCCCCCAGGAGGCAAAGACCCCATCTGCTGGCAAGCTCCCCACTTGGCAGCCCTGAGGGGAGCACGGCAGAGGCCGAGGGAGGTGGTCCCTGCCCCTGGCGGTTCTTCCCACAATTGTCCTGGTCGCTGGGTGTCTTCCGGACTCTGGGAGCCTCCCGACCTCGATGTGGCCCGCACGGCGCCTCAGAGGAGCCTCCGCTTCCTCCCTCGTCTTCACCCCCCAGCCGAGGAGAAGGGCGTTCTCGGAGGAGCCTCTGTTCTGGGGCCTAATGGTGGCTTCCGGGTGGCCCTAAGTTGGGGAGAGGCCGGGGCTGGGCCTGGGGCCAGGCGACCCGGGGGCAGGGGGAGCACGGTGTGGGGAAGCCATGGCCCTTTGAAGTCCCACAGGCCTTCCTGTCGTTGCTGGTAGGAAGCAGGCCAGCGTTCCAGACAATGGGGAGGGGGCAGGGGGAGACGCTGAGAGCACAGTGTCCGCCCCCCACCCTTCCCACTCGTGTCCGCCCAGGCCCAGGCTGCTGCCACCCAGCCCCAGGTTGTCCCCCCAGGCTCAAGCCCCTACCCACGGGGCTTCTCTGGACTTCAGGTCTGAGGGGGGTTGAAGGACACCCCAGAAGGGGAGGCAGCAGCTGAGGCAGGACATACGTTCTTGGCCATCTCTAGAGGGCAGTCCCCAAGGTGGGGCAAGGCCTGACCCACCACGAGTGCTTGCAGACGGGAAAAGGGCCTTTCAGGGCATGGCCGGCACACGCTCCTCGGGTGCGCCCACAGGGGCAAGGTGCACCTGGCTTTGGTTGAATGGCCAAGGGTAAGAGCCCTTCACCTTCAGCCCCCTGGAGCCTCGAGGCAGGTGTGGGTTCTGGTAAGGCTACAGGTGTGAACACCTGGGTGAAATCAACAGTTGTGTCATCTGCTCAGAGTCCCGCTGTCTAACTTGGAGACACAGGACGCTGGTTCCTCCTCCCCATGAAAGCTCTGTGGCCAGACCGAGGGGTGTGGGGATCAGCCAGGCCCTCCAGGTATGGCCCCGGAATGGGTGCAGGCCATCAACACCTCGCGAGGCTTGCTGCCTGCCCCCTGGGCCACTTTGACTTCCTCCACTCCAAGCCTCAGCTTCATTCTCTTCACCACATTCTCCGAGGGAGGGGTCCTGCCCTCCCCCGCTGTGGGTAGGTGTGTGACTCCGCAGGCCAGTCATGGTGCCATCGTCCTGCCCACAGTGTCTGGACCAGGTGAGCAAAGGCCTGTGGGGGCTGCTGCCTGCTGTGTCACACCTGCTCAGTCTACTCAGTGGGTGCACAAAGAGTAAAGGAAACCTAGCGGCAAGCAGAGGCCTGAGAACATCCTGCAGACACCTGAGCCTGAGGCCAGACTCCCCTGGCCTTCCCAGTCGTGCCACACCCTCTCTTGCTCCCTCCGGGAAGCCTTTGAGACTGCACACAGCCCTGCACACAGCCCTGCACACCAGCAGAGGCGTGATGAGCCTTGGGGGGTTGTGGTTTTCTTGGTGTTCGCCTGTGACCTCTCACCCCTCTGTCTCCTAGGCCCCTCTCCTCCAGCTCTGTAGCAGGGTCTCTGGGTGCTTCCCTGGCCTGCCTCACCCTGCTTGTCTATACCTGGGAGGGAGGGTTCCCTGGGCTTTAGGCCCTCTCAAAAGGACACCTGGGCCTGGGCAGCCAGGGAAGCAGGAGGGCCTTCCTCAGCCGCCACCCACACGGAGCCCCCAAGGTGTGCTTGACCTGCACCCTGCTGGAGGGGCCACCAGTGTAACAAGCTGAGGGTGGGCCGCCTGGCTGAGGCAGCCTTCCCTCTGACTAAGGCCGGGCCCGAGGGTGGGGGTGGTTCTGGACTGGAAGATGAGTAATGGCATCACACACTTTACTTTCCTAAATAAAGGCCCACCACCCGCTCCCCACTCTTCCCACCAGGCCAGTGGCAGGCCCTCTCCCCTGCGACTGTGCTGGAATTGGTTTCTGGGCCTGGGAGGATGGGAGGGGATCTGGCCCTCAGGTCTTGGGAGTTGCCATTGGGTTTGGCACTGAAGAGAAATGAGAAGGGCTGGGGGACTCGGGCCTGGGGGTCGGGGGCTGAGGGCTTGAACAATGGAAGGACTCAGTGCTAGGGCAACTGGAAAGGCATGGGGGACTGGGCATCAGGGGCGGAGGCATGGGACCATGTGGAGTCAGGGTCCTGGGGAGTAGGGAGCTGTGGGGACTGGGGCCGGGCAGATTGGGGCAACTGGGAATCCTGGGGTGTAAAGAAAATTCAAGACTTTGTATTGGCAAAACAGATTACTGCTGTCTCCAAAGGAAAACTGCATTGTTTAGGGCCACCCTTCCAGGTATCTGATTTATATAGTTTGTGACTATAAGAAGTTCCCCTTATAAGGTTTGCAATGATTAAACAGGTCCTAAGACCCTGACTCAACTCCCCCTGGGACATAAATCGAAGAAAAGCAGCCTCCGACCATAACCAGCTGAGCAAACCATAGGCTATGGGCAGCCCATCCCCTCCCAAGAACAAACAACACGCAGCAGATAAAGGCCATCACCCCCTGCAGGCCCAAGCACCCCCAGCCCCTCCCACGTTCCAAGGCCTCCTAGCCCACTCCCCCCTGGTAATTTGGCCCCAGGCTGGTCCCCTCTATAAAGCCATATCCACCACCCCCTGGGGGTGGGCTGAAGTGTCTCTTCAGACCCCCTCCATTGGGAGAGCTTCCCAATAAACTTTCTTCCTGCAATCATCAGTCTCTGCATCCCAGTGAGTGCCATTTTTCTCTAACATTTGGTGCTGAAAAACCCGGGTCTGGGGTTGCGGAGACTGACTGACTGGTGAGGGATCTCCACCCTGCTGCTGCCCAGAAAACTCATCCAACACCAGACACTGATTCATAGTTGGGTGAGTCAAGGATTTCTCCACTGGAGGATCCTGCTCGCTCTCTCTCTCTCTCTTTTTCCATTGTCCAGGACAACTTGCTGAAAAATCTTAGTGCTAGGACAGGGATCCTCACCATCCCAAGGGCCACGGCAGGCGGGAGGCCTGCATCCTCATGGGAAGAGACCCCTTGGCTCCAGACGCGTCTGGCTCAAAGCGCCATCTCCTGTTTCCTTGGGTGATTTCCGACTGATTCGGGGACGCCTGCCTCACTTGGAATCTTCCCTGTTCTTTCCTTCCTGGACACCCTTAGTCTCACCCATGCCACCTAAAGTGGGGTATTCAATTTTGGCCCCCCCCCCAAAAACCACACCTCTGGGTTGCCTCATTCATAATCTTAAAACTCTAAGCCCAGAAGAAGATATCAGACCTAAAAAGTTCATTTTCTATTCGATCTCTGTTGAATACAAATTGGACAATGAAAGTCAATGGCTGGAAAATGCCACTTTTGATTTCCAAGTTCTCTGAGACTTAAAGAACTTTATCCAGCGCAATGGCAGGGGGCCCGAAATTCCTTACGTTCAGGCCTTTCTTCTGTCTTCGTAACTGCCCCTCCCTCTGTCAATCCTGTTCCTCCTACCAAATTCTTCTTTTACATCAAATACTTCCTCCAAAGCCTTCTTCCTCCCTCCTGCCCCCTAAATCACCCAAAACCTTCGACTTTGATCCAGCTGGTCAGGCTCCTACACCCCCTCCATACATACCTCTGACATGCCTCCACCCCACCCTCCTCATCCTCTAACTCCCCTTCCTCCCCCTCCTTGCTCTCACGGCCCTCCACCCCAACTTTCTCCCCTCATACCCGCTCGTGAGGACTGCCCCCTCCCCATTGCTGCCCTCCACCTCTGTCGCTGATCCCAATTCCCCACCTCCCAACTCTACAGACGCCAGCTCCCCTCTTACGCCTCCAGGAGGTAGCAGGGGCTGAAGGAATAGTTAAGGACACGTCCCGTTTTCACTCTTCAGATTTAAATCAGATAGAAAACCGACTGGGATCATTCTCTGAAAACTCTGCCACATACATTTTTCTCTTTTTTTTTTTTAAACTTTATTTTGTACATTTAATAATTGAAAACAAACAATTAAAAACTAAAAAGTAAACACAGATGAATAAATATATACATTTCTCAATTAAATATAATGGATACATGTAAAATTTTTTTTTTTAACTAAAAAATATATTACACAATATATTTGGTTCATAGTAATGCATTCATACAGTATTTGTCCTTTTGTGTCTGGCTTGCTTCACTCAACATAATGTCCTCCAGGTTCATCCATGTTGTCATATGCTTTACGACTTCATTTCTTCTTACAGCTGCATAATATTCCATCGTGTGAATAGACCACAGTTTGTTTATCCATTCATCTGTTGATGGACACCTGGGTTGTTTCCAGCTTTTGGCAATGGTGAATAATGTGCCTATGAGCATCGGTGTGCAGATGTCTGTTCGTGTCACTGCTCTCAGTTCTTCTGGGTATATACCCAGTAGTGGTATTGCAGGGTCACGTGGCAAGTCTATATTCGACTTCTTTAGGAACTGCCAAACAGTCCTCCACAGTGGCTGGACCATCCTGCATTCCCACCAACAGTGAAGAAGTGTTCCTATCTCTCCACATCCTCTCCAACACTTGTAGTTCTCTGTCTTTTTAATAGTGGCCATTCTGATAGGTGTGAAATGATACCTCATTGTAGTTTTGATTTGCATTTCCCTAATCATGAGTGATGTGGAGCATTTCTTCATGTGTTTTTTTTTTTGCCATTTGTATTTCTTCTTCGGAGAAGTGTCTATTCAGGTCTTTTTAATTTGGTCATGTGTCTTTTTACTGTTGAGCTGCAGCGTCTCTTTCTATGCCCTGGATGCTAAGCCCTTAGCCACTCTCCCTCTTAACTGACACGGGGCCACGTGTTCAGCCAGGGCCTTTGGCCACGTGGGGGTTCACGGCATCCCTTCTTCTCCTTTAATCACCAAACCAGTCATATGCTGGATAGAAGATCACACAATCTCCCATCAATTTCTTATAATCCCTACCTGCCCCTGTTAGAGAAAAATGGTGCTCACTGGGGCACCGAGACTGACGACTGAGGGCAGAAAGTTTATTGGGAAGCTCTCCCAATGGAGGGGGTCTGAAGAATAGACTTCAGCGCCCCGCAGACATGGTGGGGTCTGAAGAGACACTTCAGCCCACCCCCAGGGGGGTTGGATATGACTTTATACAGTACATCAATAGAGGGGAAACTGAGTACAGCCTGGGACCAAATGGCCAGCGGGGAGTGGGCTAGGAGGTCTTGGAATGTAGGAGGGGTTGGTGGTGCTTGGGCCTGGAGGGGGCGATGGCCCTTATCTGCTCCACTTTGTTTGTTCTTGGGAGGCGATGGGCTATGATGGCTTGCTCAGTCAGTCAGGTGGGTTATGGCTGGAGGCTGCCTTTCTTCAATTTATGTCCTGGGGGAGTTGAATCACAGTCTTATGACCTGTTAATCATTGCAAATCTTGTAAGGGGGTACCTCTAACAGTCCCTCCCCTCTCTCAGGCCATGACTATTGTCTAAATTCCACTCTTCCATTTCATTTACTCTCCTGTTCCCTCAAACCAACTTCCTTCTCCTCTTATCCACCCTCCCCTCCCCCTCCTGGGTTCTCTCTAACATTCCTGACATTCCTCCTGTAAGTCCCCAGGTCTGGGGTACTAATTTCCCTTTAGTCTCAACACACCACCCCTGTTAAGATAGTCTTAAAAACCCCTCCTCTTTCACAAATGTTCCTCAGTATCCCCTGTCCCTCAGTGCTCAACAAGGCCTTAAACCCACTATTGACAGTCTCTGTGCTGCTGGTCATTTGCACCCGACCAGCTCTCCTTTAACTCACCCATCCTGGCAGTAAAGAAGCCAGACGGGAGCTATCGCCTGTACAGAACCATTAAGGAAGCCACTCAGCCTATAATTTCTTAAGTTCCTAATCTGTACAGCCTGTTGTCCCACATAAGCCTCACACTACACCATAACTGATCGTAAGGAGTCAAAATCCCGTTAGATGAAACTTCCCAAGACGTTTTTGCTTTCACGTGGGCGGACCCTGAGGACCCCCTAAACCCCAACAGTTAAGGTGGATGGTCCTTCCCCAGGGCTTTAGAGCTCGTCCTCACACTTTTGGACAGGCTCTACACCCAGATCTGGCCTTCAGCTTCCCTGGGCACCCTCCTTCAATATGCGGATGGCTCGCTCCTCTGTAGTCCCTCCTTGCAAGCCTCTGTAGCTCGCACTATCACTCTTAACTTTCTTGGGGATAAGGGATATTGTGTCTCCCCAAGTAAAGGACAATTTTTCAGAACTGAAGTAACCTACTTAGGTCTTCATCTCTCTCCCTCACATCAACATCTACCTGCAGATCGAATCCAAGTCTTCAGGGACATCCCCTCCTGCATACCAAGGCAGTTCTCCTTCTTTCCTAGGGGTAGTCAACTTTTTCTGTCTCTGGATTCCAAACTTTGGACGTATATCGAAACCCCTCTACCAAGCTGTTTCTGGCAACCTGTGTGAACCGCTCGATCGCCCTCTATCACTCAAGTCCACCTTCTGTAAACTTAAAGAAGCCTTAATGACTGTGCCCGCTCCGGCCTTTCCTAACCCCCTAAACCCTTTTCCCGCTATGTCAACACCCGACATGGATTCGCACGAGGAATCTTAACATAACCCTGCGGCCCCAAACAGTTAGATCCTGTAGCCCCTGGTTGGCCTACTTGCCTCAAAACCCTTGCCGCTGCTTCCCTTCAGGTTTAAGAGAGCTTTAAACTACCTCCGATAAATCATCTCAATGTTTTTTCCTCACATTCTTTATCTTCTCTTTTAAATTCTACAAAACTCCGGAGTCTTCCTACACCACTGTCCTCCTCGCAATCCTGCCACCCTCTTTCCCACCGAACCCAACCCACCCCAGAAACGCCTGATGCTAATTACACACATGACTGTAGTGCCAAACCCCTTCCCAATATTTCAGACACCCTCTTCCTAATCCTGCTCACACATGGCTTCTTGAGGGCAGTTCTGTGCAACTGAACACCACTCAGGCTGGATACGCTCTCGCTATCGTTACCTTAACTGAAACTGCTAAGCCGGGTGTCCGCCCACTGCCCAGCAGGACCTCACAACAAGCTGAGCTCAGCCCTCACCAGAGCACTGGTCAGAGGCACGGGGCAAGCCCTAAACGTCTACACTGACCCCAGATACCCATATCACATCCTACGCTCACACGCTCCCATCTGTCCCATCTGGCAGGACAGAGGGTTTCTAACTTCTAGCAGGTCCTCCATTGTTAACAAAGATCTCATCCTACAGTTCCAACCCAAGCTGCTGTAATTCACTGCAAAGGGCACCAAAACCCGAATTCCCCTCTATCTGTTGGCAATAACCGAGCCGACGCTGAAGCCAAAGCGCAGGCTGCCCGACCCTACTTAGGTTCACCCTCCACTGTCACACCCATTCCCCCAGCACTTCCATAGCCTGCCCCCCCTCATACACCTGAAGAAGCCTCAAAGTTCCCGCTTATGAGAGCAGAACAAGTTGAGGGGTGGCTCATGAAAAATGGAAAAATTATTTTACCTGAATTAAAAACACGACATTCTCGGCTCTCTGCACAACCAGTACCATGTAGGACACAAACTGCTTCCACAGCTCTTATCTAACTCTTGACACCGCCCTAAGAGTTTGCAAAAAGCTGCTCTATTTGTCAACGAACTAACATCCACGGAGGCACTGCCCCTCTCTCTTTCACAGCCCACTGGTGTGGCAGCTCCGAGCCAGGGCAAGCCTGGCCACCTGCGAGGAAGGTTGGATACCTCTTGGACTTTGGAGACGCTTTTCCGGATGGGTTGAAGCATTTCCAGTCACCTCCACGTGGGCTGATGATGTAATCTACATCCTGTTAACAGAAATAGTTCCCAGATTTGGCCTTCCCTCTTCTCTGCAGTCAGATAACGTGACAGCCTTTGCCTCGCAGGTCACAGAAGGGCCTTAGGAATCACCTGGAAGTTACATGTTCCTTACGGACCTCAGTCCTCCGGTAAAGTGGAGCATATGAACCGGATCCTAAACAACACTTAACCAAATGAGCAATGCAGGTACAGACAGCATGGGCTGCGCTTCTGCCTGAGCTCTCAGGATTCCAGCCCTTCCTCGGAAACCGCACCTCCTAAGCCCCAGTGAAGCCATGTATGGACGCCCTTTGACTCTTACCAATATACCCTCCCAGCCATCGGATCTTGAAAGCAGTATAGTCGGCCTAACACAGGTGCATTCATTCCTGCATCAGCTGACTCCACTTTTCCTGCACCAGAACCTTCTGTCTCCTCACCGCTTATTCATCCAGGTGACTGGGCTTACCTAAAAGCCTTACACCCCAAGCCTTTAACCCCGAAGTGGACAGGCCCTTTTCTCTGCATCATGGATACGCTTTTCCAGATTAAAGCTCCTCCACCTTCTGTAGACAGCAAATTACGAGACCCTGAGGCTCAAGATATATACACCTGTGAACCTCTCGGAGACCTACGCTTAAAACCCACAAAAAAACCGAGCTTCTTATCAGATTCATACACTGAATCGTACAGTGGACAACTCAGGAATACGTGAGTGGCATCTTTTTGCTGTGAGAACAACGGAAGAGAACCCCTCTCCGCCCCCTGACAGCAGGAAGTAGCCAGATTGCGTGGAAGCCCCGAATCCCCCCACCCTCCCATTCTGCCCAGTACTCCCATTACACAGGCCCTTCATCATATATAGATATGATCCAAGAGTTAGGGATGTTAGTGGTTCCCCCTTATAAGGTTTGCAGTGATTAACAGGGGACATAAATTGAAGAAAGGCAGTCAGCAGCCATAACCTAGGGGCAGCTCATCCCCTCCCAAGAGTAAACAAAATGGAGCAGATAAGGGTCATCACCCCCTCCCACATTCCAAGACCTCCCAGCCCACTTCCCCCTGGCCATTTGGCCCCAGGCTGTACTCAGTGTCCCCACCGCCTATTGATGTACTCCATAAAGTCATGTCCACCACCCCCTGGGGTGGGCTGAAGTCTCCATTGGGAGAGCTTCCCAATAAACTTCCCCTGCAATCACCAGTCTTCCCAGAGAGTGTCTGCCTTTATCTCTAACAGTGGCTTTCATGGCTTTGAGCTATTTTACAACTCTGCATTTGTAGATAACTAATAACAATATAAATATTTTCTATTCACACAAATAAATCATGGTCCCTGGAGATTGTCAAGTAAAATAAAATGGCTACTTGCATTGGGTGTTGCCAGGAGGGGACCCCTTTCTGAGGAGGCATTTTCCAGAAGACAAAACAATTGACCTTCAGGGGCTTTCTGAGAAAATGGAACAAGGGATCATGCCCTGCAGAAGTGCAGATAAGTAACACCTGGTGATAAACCAGCTTCTGCTGTGTAGAGAGAGCTTGTCAGAATGGACAAGTGCACCATAGAATCAGTGTATAGCTGCCCCCCACTTTGTAAGGCCCCCACTACGTAAAATGGAAACCTAACATCAATCAGAACATTTCCTCCCTTGCTTTGTGTTTGCTCTGTATCAGCTTCCCATTTCCACTCCCTCAGTGGCCCCTTTCCAGTGTGCTCTGGATGCTGCCTGATTCATGAATTGGAAACTGCTCAGTTAAGCTCCCATAAATGATATCTTGTCTAATATATTTTTTAGCAGTTTTAGTGTCAGAAGTGGGATCCAAAGGAGTTGCCCTCCCCATGACGGCCCCCCATGGCCTCTGGGAGCAAAGAGAAGAACAAATGAAAGGAATCTGCTGAGCCCTTTGTGCTCTCTGCTCTCTCATGGCACCCAGAAGTCTATGGACACCTTACTCCTAGATGTGAGCTCCATAAATTGCATTGAGCTCCAACGTTGAGCAGTGCTAAAATCTGGGGATCAGACTAAAGATCTGGTTAGAGTCTGGATAACAGAGGTCTGGGATCAGGTCACAGAGACAGGATCTCAAGTAACATGAGCATTTCTTTATCAGAATCTGGGGCTCCCCCAGCTGGGGCTCCAAGTGGGTACCTGTTTGAAAACTATGGACTCCAAACTTGCCCGTTT
Source organism: Tolypeutes matacus (assembly GCA_026826555.1). Classification (NCBI taxonomy): domain Eukaryota; kingdom Metazoa; phylum Chordata; class Mammalia; order Cingulata; family Chlamyphoridae; genus Tolypeutes; species Tolypeutes matacus. The sequence goes on along the minus strand of JAKSZT010000089.1, from coordinate 800,880 downwards.
TTGCAAAAATGGTCAGACTTTGCTAAGGATAATTTAGAATTGCAGTGGCCACAATGGTGTAGTTTTGTTTTAGATAAAATAAATATCCTCACAGGACATTGGGAAAATAAGGGATCCCTTATTTCTGTGTCTCTCAAAAGCAATGGGATACATCTTTTTATTGGAATTCAGAGGCCTCAAAAAAAGTTAGAGTCCAAAATAGCCTCATTGAAAAACTCCTTACAAAAAAGCAAACCAAAACAAAAAACTGGAGGTAGGCAGGGATTTGAAGCAAGAGATAAAGAATATAGGAAAGATGACATTAACATAGCTCAGACAGGGCACAGTGATCTTACAAAATAGGGGAGAAAGCATAAAAGTCATCCAAGGGAGCCACTTTGGGAACCTCGAGACCAGGAGAATGCCACATGCATTGTCCAGGAGGGATTGGGGACAGAGAGATGAAGAGGCCAAAAGGAAAACTGTGAGTTACTAGCTCCTGGGGCTGGGAATGCCACCCATGCCCTACCCTTGAGGTGAACAGCCTTGGTAAAACCTGCAGCTAAGTGGCCAGTGGAGAGGGGAAAGGACAGATTCATCCCTGGGAAGAGGAAAGGTGTGGTAGAGGGCTGAATGTGGTTTCTCTTCAGCAAGTTTAAACAGCATAGCCCGGTTTTGAATCACTGGCTCTGAAGATCCAGTCAGGGGAAATGGAAGGATTCATCTCCATGGAAAGGTTTGCTGAAGAGTACCATCTGCTGGCCAGCCAGGAAAGTGAAGGAAGACAAGGCTTGTGTCTCCTGTTTGCTTCTACTAGGTGCTGGTGGTATGGTCTGTGCCCCATTAGTTGTTCCCTGGCCCTGTTTTGATAACTTAAAGAGGGTGATCTTAAAGTTTTTGAAACAAAGAAGAGCTGTGAAATAAAACGACTAGGTTCTCCCTGCCATGGGATATGACTCCTGGGGTTGAGCCTCCCTGGCACCAAGGGATTAATACCAAGCACCAACCAGTAATGCATTTGGAAATAGACCTTGTCCAAAAGGGGGAAACATCAATGCAAAGGAGTTTTTATGTTTAAGAGATTTCAAAATGAGTTGGGAGGTCATTCCAGAAATTACACTTACACATGTCTCAGGCAGATCTCACTGCCATTGTGAGAAAAGCACAGTGTGCTCCTGAGAGCTGTAGAGCCATCCAGACACTACGGCCAAGGCACCTTGAAATCAGTGGGCCTTATCTTTTTTTTTTAAAGATTTTATTTATCTATTCATTTATCCCCCCTTGCTGCTTGTGCTCGCCCCGGGTCAGCCAACCACGCCATGCGGGCGGGCTTGCCTTCACCAGGAGGCCCCGGGTGGGCCTCCCATATGGTAAACGGGAGCCCTACTGATTGAGCCACAGCCGCTTCCCTGGGCCTTATCTTGAAATATCTGACAACCTAGTTCCCCAATTTAACAGAGACTCATTTATAATTTTTCTACACATGATTCTTCTACCCCTTTTATTTGAGCCTATAATTTGCACTATATACATTAAGTATATGTCTCAGAGGCTTAAATATTTGGTCTGTTCATATGCTAGTTGAGCCCTAAATCTCAGAAGAGTTCTGACCAACACCTAACACACTCTCCAGATCACTGGAATCTCCCAGGACAACTAACAAAATGATGATGATGGACAACCCCCATCCCAAAAAACAGAGAGTATCTACAATTGCAAGCAAGACAGTTCTTTCCATCTGCCCCATAAGCTCTAAGGCCCCTCTCAACATGAGGCAGAGCAGGCATCACCATCCCAAAATCCTCAAGGTTGAGGAATGAACAAATGTAAAGGGGGAATGCAACCAAGGACAAAGAAAACTTATTAATATTGTAGTAATGGAAGAACATGTTACATTGTTATAAAGATAGTGGTTACCAAAGGTTCTGAGGGGAGAAAGAGGGAATAATAGGTGGGAACAGGACATTTTTAGGGCATTGGAATTAAGTGTAAACCACAATGTAAACTATAGACCTTGGTTAGTAGCAGTGCTTCAATATTTATTCATTAATTGTAACAAATGTACCACACAATTGTAAGATGTTATTAATAGGGGAAGATGTAGGAGAGGGAAGGGGTGGGGTATATGGGAATCCCTTATACTTTTTTTTTCTAAAGATTTTTTATATTTATTTATTTATCCCTCCCTTGCCGCTTGTGCTCACTGTATCCATTCACTGTGCATTTTTCTGTGTCTGTTTGTCTAGCTTTGTTGCATCATCTTGCTGCGTCAGCTCTCCGTGCCATGCGGGCCAGCTTGCCTTCACCAGGAGGCCCTGGAAATCGAACCCAGAGATTCCCATATGGTAGATGGAGCCCAACAGCTTGAGCCACATCCACTTCCCAAATCGCTTATATTTTTTACGTAACTTTTCTGTAATCTGAAATCTCTTTAAAAATAAAGTTTATTATGTAAAATAAAAGACTAGGCATGCGACAGAAATTGATTAAAAGAGTAAAATCACCAACACAATCAGATGCCTAGATAGCAATAAAAATTACAAACCATACAAAGAAACAGGAAGTTATGGCCTAGCCAAAGTAACAAACCAAGAACCCAGATGAGACACAGGATGTAAGATAACTAATCAGTGATGGTCACACAAATCTCCTAAATCAATTCAAGGAGTTGAAGGAAAATATGCCTAAAGTGAAAAAGGATATTAAGAAAACACTATGAGCATAAAGAGTAATTTGAAAGCCTGTAAAAAAAAAAAAAATAAATAAACAATAATAATAATAATAATAACAGAGCTTATGGGACTGAAAGACACAGTGATGAGATTTAGCAAACATTAGAGGCATATAATAGTAGGTCTGAATTGGCTCAGAACAGAATAAGTGAATTGGAAGACAGAGCATCTGAACTTGAAAAGACAGAAGAACAGAAAGAGAAAAGAATGGGGAAAAAAATGAACAGGGTCTCAGAGAATTGAATGATAGCATGAATGCACAAATTTACACATTATAGGTGTCCCAGAAGGAGAGGAGAACAGAAAAGGGGAAGAAAGAATATTTGAGGAAATAATGATTGAAAAGTTCCCAACCCTTATGAAAGAAATGAATATCAATATTCAAGAAGGACAATGTACCCCAGACAGGATAAGTCCAGATAGACCTATCCTGAGACACCTACAATTTATTTATTTATTTATTCATTTATTTTTGTTTTTGTGCTTTTTTTCATTTTACAAATATTGGTATGTAAACACCTACAATTTAGAATGTCAAATGCCAGAAATAAAGAGAGGATTCCAAGAGCATCAAGAGAAAAGCAATGTATCACTTACAAGGGAAGCTCAAGAAGACTGAGTGGTGGCCTCTCATCAGAGACCATGGAGGTGAGAAGAAAGTGGTATGATGGATCTAAGGCACTGAAAGAGAAAAACTGCCAGCCAAGAATTCTTTGGCATCTGTCCCGGCCCGCGGGACATCAACGAGGACCCGAAACCTGCCGAGAAAGAATGGTGGGACAAGAGACGCGAAGAATGACAGCAAGACAGTGTTCTGATCAAGCTGCAAATTTTATTTGAGGGAGCAGGGCTTATATGCTGTTTGGAGAGAGGAAGTGAGTCGGGGTCGGGTGGCGCTCCGGGATTGGAGGGTGTTATCGCTGGAGTAGTGGGCAGTTCTTACTTTCGCGCCCTGCGCCTGCGTACTTGTTGCATTCACTTGGGCAGTGGCGGGAACCGGAGAACAAAGGAGCAAGGAGGAAGAAGAACAAGGAAGTGACAAAGCAGATTTTGTGTCTGCGCCATGTTGTGGCGTCCGCCATGTTGCGCCATGTGACCACAGGTTGCTATTGCTTAGGTTGTTGGCACCTCTCTTGGCAGACTCCAGTGACGGCTCCCAACAGGCATCATATACCTTGTCTGTATATGGTAAGGGAAAGAGCGAAGTTACCTTAATTGAAATTAGGACAATAGGACAAGTTATGATTGTTGAAGAAGAAAAGAATGTATCCCCTCAGACGAGCTATAAGGCCCTACAAGAATGTCAAGCAGGGCATCAGAAGGTCACAGACGATACAGAGTGTACTTCAGTGAGACTGACCCGCACACTGCAGGACACGTGTTATCCCTACATACATCCATTCAATGCCAGTAATAGCCCCCAATTTTATGAAACCAACTACAACCCCATCAGTTTCCCAAATGCCACAGGTGAGAACCACTGACTTAGCTAATGTCTAGCATCCCTGGATCAGTTTAACATACTTCCTTAAGGACTGCTTCTATGCAGTAGGTCAGGTCCTTGCCTCCCAGGCCCATAGCTTTTAAAAAACTTTGCACCTTGCTTTGTTCATTTTTAGCTTTCTATGTTGAAATTGTCTGCTTTCTATGTTGGAGTATAAGCTCCATGAGGGCAGAGTCTAAATCCATGCCCAATGCCTAGCCTGCCTTAGTGCTTAATACGCTGTAAGTGCTGGATAAATTTTTTTGATTCAATTAAGCTCAACTATTTATATTTCAATAGTTGAGCTGTATTTCCTCTTGTTCTTCTTCAAGCTTAATTTGAGGCTGTCTAATAAAAATGAATATTAATTTTGCAAAAAAAAAAAAAAAAAGAATTCTTTGGCAAAACTGTCCTTCAGAAATGAAGGTAAGATGTTCATAGCCACATTATTCACCATTGCCAAAAGTTGGAAACAACCCAGGTGTCCATCAACAGACGAATGGATAAACAAACTGTGGTCTATTCACACGATGGAATATTATGCAGCTGTAAGAAGAAATGAAGTCATAAAGCATAAGGCAACATGGATGAAACTGGAGAACATTATGCTGAGCAAAGCAAGCTGAACACAAAAGAAAAATACTGTATGATTGTGCTATTATAAGCTAAATATATTGTGTAACATATTGTATGATTCAAAAAACAATTTTTTAAAAAATATCCAGTACATTTAATTGATAAATGTATGTTTTTATTCAACTGTGTTTTCTTTTTTGGTTTTTAATTGATTATATTTACAATTATTAAGTGTACAAAATAAAGTTTAAAAAAAAAGAGATGAAGATGAGGTTAAAGTCTTCACAGACAAATAAAAACTGAGAGAATTTGTCACCAAGAGACTGGATTTACAAGTGATACTAAAGGGAGTACTAGCCTGAAAGGAAAAGACACGGGTGAGAGGCTTGGAGAAGAGTGTAGAAATGAAGATTATAAGTAAGGGTACTCCAGAAAAATAGCTGGAGGACAGGCTGAAACAGCCTTGGAAAAGATCTTCTAGGGTTTAGGACACCAGGCAAAGGCTGGACACTGCCCAGAGGAGAAACGAACAAAGAAGGGGAATCGCGAGAACAGAACTGTGAGTTGAAACCAGCACCTGCTGCTGCCGGCACCCTCCCCCACACTAAAGACACTTTAGAATTCTCAGGCCTCTGGGCCTGTGGCTACAAAGGGGGCTGCAGGCATCCACCACCCCAGGAACGGGGAGAGAGGGACACAGCCTAAGGCTGACTCAGCTTCTGACCCACAGATTTAGTCTGCTGTGCCCCACCAGTCATTCTAGGTTGGTTCGGACCACATCATGGTTTGCCCTGGGAGCCAGCACAGGACTGGAGAAATCCCATCCTCACAATCTCCCTTGTTTCTAGCCAGGACTGATTGTTGAGGATGCACCTCCCCAGGAAAGGGGAGAGAGGGGGATACAATGTATCTCATTATAGTTTTGATTTGCATTTCCCTAATCATGAGTGATGTTGAGCATTTCTTCATGTGTTTTTTTGCCATTTGTATTTCTTCTTTGGAGAAATGCCTATTCAAGTCTTTTGCCCATTTTTATATTGGGTCGATTGTCTTTTTATTGTTGAATTGTAACAACTTTATATATCCTGGATATTAAACCCTTATCAGACATGTGATTTCCAAATATTTTCTCCCATTGAGACAGCTGCCTTTTCACCATTTTGACAAAGTCCTGTGAGGTGCAAAAGTGTTTAATTTTGAGGAGGTTCCATTTATCTATTTTTTCTTTTGTTGCATGTGCTTTGGGTGTAAGGTCCAAGAAACCACCACCTACTACAAGGTCTTGAAGATGTTTCCCTACATTTTCTTCTAGTAGCTTAATGGTCCTGGTTTTTAAAATTTAGATCTTTGATCCATTTTGAGTTGATTCTTGTATAGGGAGTGATATAGGGGTCCTCTTTCATTCTTTTGGTTATAGATATCCAGTTCTCCCAAAACCATTTGTTGAAGAGACTGTTTTGTCCCGTTAACATGGACTTGGTAGGTTTGTCAAAAACCAGTTGGCCATAGAGATGAGAGTTTATTTCTGGACTCTAAATTCTGTTCCACTGATATGATGTGTCTATTTATATGCCAATACCATGCTGTTTTGACCACTGTAGCTTTGTAATATGTTTCAAGGCCAGGCAGAGAAGTTCCTCCCACATCGCTCTTCTTTTTTAGAATGCTTTTGGCTATTTGGGTGCACTTTCCCTTCCAGATGAATTTGGTAATTGCCTTCTCTAATTCTGTAAAGTAGGCTGTTGGGATTTTGATTGGTACTGCATTGAATCTATAAATCAGTTTAGGTAAGACATCTTCACGATATTTATTCTTCCAATCTATGAACACAGAATGTCTTTTCATTTGTTTAGGTCATTTTTTATTTCTTTCAGCATTGTTTTGTAGTTTTCTGCATATAGGTCCTGGACTTCTTGGTTAAATTAATTCCTAGGTATTTGAGTCTTTTTGTTGCTATTGAAAATGGAATTTTCCTCCTGATTTCCTCCTCAGATTGTTCAGTACTAGTGTACAAAAACATTACTGATTTTTGCATGTTGATCTTGTATCCTGCCATTTTGCTGAACTCATTTATTAGCTCAAGAAGTTTTGTTGTGGATACTTCAGGATTTTCTAAATATAGGATCATGTCATCTGCAAACAGTAAGAGTTTTACTTCCTATTTTTCTATTTGGATGCCTTTATTTATTTATTTTTTCTTGTCTAATTGCTCTAGCTAGAACTTCTAGTACAATATTGAATAACAATGGTGACAGTGGGCATCCTTGTCTTGTTCCCGATCGCAGCGGAAAGCTTTCAGCCTTTCCTCATTGAATACGATGTTGGCTGTGGGTTTTTCATATATGTCTTTTATCAGATTGAGGGATTTTCCTTCTATTCCTATCTTTTGAAGTGTTTTTATCAAAAAAGGATGTTGGATTTTGTCGAATGCCTTTTCTGCATCTATTGAAATGATCATGTGGTTTTTTTCCTTCAATTTGTGGATGTGGTGTATTACGTAGATTGATTTTCTTATGTTGAACCAGCCTTGCATTCCAGGAATAAATCCCACTTGGACGTGATGTATAAGTCTTTTGATATGCTGTTGGATTCAATTTGCAAGTATTTTGTTGAGAATTTTTGCATCTATGTTCATGAGAGAGATTGGTTTGTAATTTTCTTTTCTTGTGGAATCTTTATCTGGCTTTGGTATTAGGGTGATGTTGGCTTCATAAAATGTGTTGGGTAATTTTTCTCCTCTTCAATTTTTTTGGAAGATTTTAAAAAGCATTGGTGTTAATTCTTTTCAAAATGCTTGGTAGAATTCACCTGTGAAGCCATCTGGTCCTGGACTTTTCTTTGCTAGGAGATGTTTAATGATGGATTCAATCTCCTTAAATGTGATTGGTTTGTTAAAGTTTTGTATTTCTTGTAGCGTCAATGTAGGTTGGTTGTGCATTTCTAGGAATTTGCCCATTTCATCTAGGTTGTCTAGTTTGTTGGCATACAGTTACTCATAATATCCTCTTATGATTCTTTTTATTTCTGTGGGATCAGTCGTAACTTTCCCCCTTTCATTTCTGATTGTATTTATTTGCATCTTCTCTCTCTTTTTCTTTGTTAGTCTGGCTAGGGGTTTGTCAATTTTATTGGTCTTCTCAAAGAACCAGCTTTTGGTCTTGTTGATTTTCTCTATTGTTTTTTGTCCTCAATTTCATTTATTTCTGCTCTAATATTTATTATTTCTTTACTTCTGCCTGCTTTGGGATTGGTTTGCTGTTCTTTTTCTAGTTTCTCTAGTTGTTAAATATTTGAGTTTATCTCTTCTTTTTTTAATATAGGCATTTAGGGCTATAAGTTTCCCTCTCAAGACTGCCTTCGCTGTATCCCATAAGTTTTTTATATGTTGTGTGCTCGTTTTCATTCATCTCAATGTATTTACTGATTTCACTTGCAATTTCTTCTTTGACCCAGACCATAGACTTTTAAAGAACTAAGGTTGATTTTATGGAGCCAATGCTTACAAAACCCTCTGGGAAAAACCAGCCTGGTACCTAGTTTCAGGTTTCCCAGCTTTATAGGTCAGTAAGGAAAGTTACTTTCTGGCAAACATGGGAGCTGCCTTAGTCTGCCACAGGGTTGCCAATGCAAAATACCAGAAATGGGTTAGCCTTTATAATGGGGATTTTATTTAGGGTAAAAGCTTACAGTTCCAAGGCCATGAAAAGTCTAAATCAAGGCATCAGCAGAGATGCTTTCTCAGGGACCTGCCACATGATGAAGCAAGATGATTTCTGATCTCTGCCAAGGTCCCTGCCTTCCCCTCCAAAATCTACCACCTCCTGGAGCTCAGCTGTGAGTAACCAGGCATAGCGCTTGTCTCTTACTGGGTCTCCTCTCTCAGTCTCGGCTGCTCCACTTTCTTCCTGAGTTCAGCTGTGAGCTATCGGGCATAACGTAGGTCTCATCTCCTGAGCCTTGAGCTGCTCCATGGGCCGAGCCCCTTGGGGGCCTCTTCCCATGCCTCTGTGGTCTGCTGGCTCCAGCCTCCTCGACCTCTCTCAGCCCTCATGGCCTCTCTGTCTCCCTACAGTCCTCTCTCTCACATGGCAGGACCAATATGGCAGCTTCCTTTCTTTCTGTGTGTCTCTCTGTGTGTCCACTTATATCAGCTCCAGCAAGAAGGCAGAGACTCAACCTGAGTCATGCCTCACTGATGTAGTGCAATCAAAACGGTCTCACACTCACAGGAATGGATTAGTTCAAAAACATAATCTTTCTCTTTTGGCGATTCATAAAAGAATCTCAAACTGTCACAGGAGCCATATGATACCTTGGGGACCTTAAGAAAGAGGAATCCACCCAAATCTATAGGTGGTGCAGGCAAAATCTGGTGAAGTCTAAACTTGGCCTCTGGAATTAGCTTTGAGAGGCTCTTAAAAGTCCAGTCAGTGGTTCCTTATAAAAACTACCAGCAAAGTAAAAGGTCTATGTGGTAAATCACCATTCTTGCTGCACTTATGTAAATAAGCAGGCCAAATCTAAGGAAATCAGCCTTATTTTATGATCAAGTGTAATCTTCTCGAGCCTATCTTTGATCAAAAGGATGGTAACTGTAGAGAGAAATTTCATGTTTCCGTAGAAAACTATAACACACTCCTGTGGGTTATCAGATTCTGCTCCTGCTTTGTCTGAGCTGCGTTGCATCCCCTTGGTGAACTGCAGGTGACTGCATGGTTTTGTTACCCGCCTGTCATTGCACTGGCTCCTCTGATCTTGCATATAAGTGCAAGTGAGAAAGCTCACAGGATTTTTGTACATCGGGCCTCAAACTGACAAAATCAGGATGATACCCCTCATTCCTTGACGTACCAGAATATGGGGCTCCCCTCCTTCATGTACCCCATTGTACCTTCCCTAGGAGTGAGCAGTTATACATCTGTCGAAGGCTCTGAAACAGCTTTTTCCACTTCGGTGCTCTTCAGGCGTCCAGGCTGGAGTTGACAGCTTGCCATCAGTGCTCTTGAAAAATAGACGGGCTGCGGATACCCTGACTGCCCGTGAACAATCTGCACTTATGTCAGTGAATCTGGCACAGTGATAAATAACCTGAATACTTAAAAAGGACCAAGTTAAGGTGTTTTATCACATCAGTCAGGTTCAAACATTTCAATGGACAGACCTATTTCCTGACCTATGTTCGTAGGTTAATGGGATATGGAGACAGCTAGTGCGCTCTAGATTCACACTTTTCATTGTGATTATCAGTCTCTGTGTTTTTATTTCTTGTACAAACTGTGTTCAAAATTATGTTCAAATTTCTTTTCACCATCAAGACAGATCGTTGCACTTAAGATTGCTAATCAAAAGGGAAATGAGATAAAAATGGGACTGTCTGTAGTGGACCAAGGCTGAAAATAAAACTAAAATAATAGATACCCCGATTCAAAGAGAGGCTGCGTCCACAACCCGCTCCACTGAGGAAGAGTCTTAAATGCAATTGAAGGGCCATACACTGGACCTCGCTGCAGTCAAGAAAGGAAACAAACATAAAAAATGAAAAAAAAAAAAGCCACCTGAAGCCCACTCAACTGCCTGACAAGAAAATAATGTGTTTTGGTCAAGTTTCCGATGAGATCATTGGGAGAATGACTGAAAAGGGAGAACTGTTAAGCAAAATAAAATGGTTGCCTGCACTGGGCCTCGCCAGGAGACCCCCTTTCCAAGAAGGAAGTTTCCAGAAGGGAAAAACAATTGACGTTCAGGGGCTTCCTAAGAAAATGGCACAATGGAGTAACCCTCAGAACTGCAGAGAAGCAGTTCCTGGTGATAAACCAGATCTGACCGAGTAGAGAGAGCTCGTCAGAGTGGACAAGTGAACCACGGCAATGCTTGTGGCCTGCTCCCCACAGTGCAAACTGGAAACAGTGCCATCCACATTTGACCTGCTCCCCGTTCCCACTCCCGCAGCAGAGCTTGACTTGGATCCTGCCTGACTCATGATTCGTAAAATGCTCCAATAAGCTCCTATAAATAATATCTTGTCTAATATTTTTTGAACACGGTCCAATTGAATTCCCTCCCCTTGAGGTGGAAAAAGCCAGTTTCTCATCCACTTGTAAATGCATCTCAATATTCCTTTACTCCCTATTAATTTTTGATTCTTTGACTTTTCCTTTGTAACATCGTTCCTGCATCCCTCATTAAATAATGACTTAAATAAAATCTTTGGCGTGGGTTCATTTTATATCTGAATGAGTCATGACTTCATCTTTTTCTGAAAGTTACCCTGTGACAGCCTTGGTGCTCTCCACCACAATTCCAGTCTTGGTGCCCCTTGCCCACTGCTCAAGCCCAGGCTTTTCCTGTTTCCCAGGGAGGAGTCGAGGCAGCAATGGAGAGATGATTTTCTAACTGTAATTTTTCTCATTTTAATCTTCCATGTCTACTGATTTTGCATTTTGTTTTTGTTTTTGGCTTGTTTGTGGCCAATAAGTTATTCCCCATTGCTAGCAGTGGTGGCTGAGCATTTGGTTTTATGATCTGCCCATCTGATGATGTCTGTAAATGGAGTAATGGTTTACAGAGACGCAGTGTCTGTTGGATGAGATAGAGTGGAGAATGTGGATTGTTAACCTTTAGTTTATTTGTCCATTTATCTATTGTCACTAGAGGGACAGAGGAAAGAATCAGCAAATATGAAGACAGGTCAATTGAGATTATTCCATCTGAGGAACAGAAAGAAAAAAGAACGAAGAAAAATGAACAGAGACTCAGAGCCCACAAGGGCTCAGTGGGACTTGATGAAACAGACCAACTCACACATAACGGAGTCCCCACAGGAGAGGAGAGAAAGTGGCAGAAAGAATATTTGAGGAAATTATGGCTTAAATTGTGAGAGAATAAATTTCAATTGTTTTAGGCCACCTGGGTGGTGGCAATTTGCTACAGCGAGCTTAGGAAACTATATGTGACAAAAGAAAAATTAGAAGGGGTCAGATGTGGCTCAACTGGTTGGGCGTCCGTCTCCCATATGGAGGGACCCAGGTTCGATCCCCGGGACCTCCCGGTTAAAAAAAAAAAAAAAAAAAAAAAAATCCCCGGTACCTCCCGGTAAAAAATAAATAAATAAATAAAATTAAAAAAAAAAAAAAAAGAAAAATTAGATACATTTGATTGGATTTCATCAAAATTAAAAACTTTTGTACAAAGGACATTAGCAAGAAAGTGAAAGGACAATGCACAGAATGGAAGAATTTTCAAACCATATACATGATAAGGGATTTGTCTCAAGTATATATAAAGAACTTTATAACTAAACAAAGAGAAATAGCCCAATTAAAAAGTGGCAAAATATTGAGTAGACATTTCTCCCAAGAAGACACATGAAAAGATGCTAAGTATCATTAACTGGAAAATAGTCTGGCAGTTCCTCAAAATGTTAAACATAGAGCTCTCATATGATCCAGCAATTCCACTCCTAGACGATATTCAGTGGTTTTTAGTATAGCAGAGGAATTGCACAACCATCACTGCTATGTAATTTTAGAGCTTTCATCACCCCTGTAGCAGTTTGGCATTGTGTTTGTAAACTGGTCTGTATCTCTGGGCCTATTAGGTTGTATTAAATTCAGAGGTTTCACCTTTACTTGATTAAATTATAATGAGGGCTTTGATTCAGCCACATCAGTAGCTGATGATCTACATACAGCAAAGGAGTCGTTTAGTTTTGGGCACTGGAGCCCTGGGAAGAGAGCGGAGCCATTTGCCTGAGAGTTTGCAGATGAGGAGACCAGAGCTCTGAACAGCTGAGAAGGCGCAGAGAGGAACGAGCCCGGGGGAGAGAGACAAGCCTCATGCTGGCCTACAGCTGAGAATGGAAGGAGCTGGGACCATGGAGCCTCTGGAGGAAGAGGAAACCAGCAACTGTCTTCCTCCAACATGTGGCAACAGACTTTGGTGAGGGAAGGAACTTATGCTTTAGGGCCTTATGACTGTGAGCTTGCATCCCAAATCAACACTCTGTATAAAAGCCAGCAGGGGAGGAGACTTCCGGGAAGATGGTGGACTAGTAAGGCACAGGAATCTCTTCTCCAGAAAAATAGCTAGAGGACAGGCTGAAACAGCCCCGAAAAGATCTTCTAGGGTTTAGGACAGCAGGTGAAGGCTGCACACCACCCAGAGGAGAGAGGGACAGAAGAGGGAAATCGCGACAACAGAACTGTGAGTCGCAAGTAGCAGCTTCTGCTGCTGCCGGCGCCCTCCCCCCCAACACTCTTCAGAATTCTCAGGCCCCTGGGCCTGCGACCACAGAAAAAGGGGGCTTCAGGGATCTGCCACTCCCAGGAAGGGGAGACAGAGGGACACAGCCTTAGGCTGACTCAGGTTCTGACCTGAAATTTGGGCTGCGGAGCCCCACGGACCCTTCCACACGGCGGTTTGCCCTGGGAGCCCGGAAAGGACTGGAGAAATCCGATCCTCGCAACCTCCCTCTCTTCCAGCCTGGACTAATTGTTGAGGACACCACCGGAGAGGGGAGAGAGAGCCTGGGGCTGACCCTGCTTTGGACTCCCAGGTTTGGTCTGCCCTGTCCCGAGAGCCCTTCCAGGCCGGGTGGGGCTGTGCCATTGTCTGCCTTGGAGCCTGCAAGGGGCTAAAGATATACAAACCTCCCAATCTCCTCCTCTACTAACAGGGACTGACTGTTGAGGACTCAGAAGGGAGTGGAAATATTTCCTAGCTGGGAAAAGGGGGGCACTAGGAGAGAAGACTGGAGAACAGTCTCAGAAAGTTTGAATCACAGGGCTCTTAGCCCCCAGACAGGAAGCTCCATCACACTGATCTGGTCTGTGTCACAACAAATACGCTCCGAGAAGTCACTGAATTGAGAGCTGCCAACAAGCGCCATCTCCTGGCAGACCAAGGAAGTGCACATAAGAAAATTAATGAGAGGCTTTTCCTGGCCTCTATAGCCTCCCTGCCCAAGGCCCTAGGAAACGACTCTACAACCAATTACTTGGCCCAGTGCCCAGTTTTGAGCAACCAGCAGAACAATCCTAACAATCAAGGTTGAGCCAAAAATCAAAGAGCTGTGGAAACTCGCAGCCTCCTGCCACTAAAACCCCATAAAAGAGAAAGAGATAGAGCATCTAAGTAAAATACAAACTAACCAGATGCCTAAGCACCAACTAAAGATTACGAGCCATACTAAGAAAACAGAAGACATGGCCCAAGAAAAGGAATACAGCAAAGTCCCAGAAGAGATGCAGAATTTGAGAGAACTAATCAGTGAGATGAGCACAAATTTCCAAAATCAAATTAATGAGATGAAAGAGAATATAGTTAAAGAGATCAATGACATCAAGAAGTCATTGCGCGAATGCAAAGAAGAATTTGAAATTATGAAGAGAAAAGTAACGGAGTTCATGGGATTGAAAGACACAATAGGTGAAGCCAAAAATACATTTGATGCATACAACAGCAGACACAAAATGATAGAAGAAAGAATAAGTGATACTGAAGACAGAGCAGCTAAAATTGAAGAGAGAAAAGAACAGAGAGAGAAGAGAATGGAGCGTGGAGGAGGGCCCCTCGCGTAGAAGGAGGTGCAGGGAGGGAGCAGCGTGCAGACCCCAGGGGTGCCCGTGGCCCCCCACCTTCCTCGCGTGGGGACCGCCGTGGCCTCCAGACGCAGGGCTCCGGGCAATGACCAGGATGGGCCGAGAGGGGGCAGGATGCCGGGAGTGTCGTCAGGAAGGGGAGGCCAGCAGCCCCGGGGAGCGCGAAGTCCAGGGTTGGGTGTGCTGCTCGTTTGTTCCTCTAAGGGTGGACGCCCCGGCAGGCAGCCAAGGGCGCTGGAGGCGTGCGGGGCGCCGGGGTCCAGCGCGCAGGAGGAGGGTCTCCCTCCATCAGGGTGGGGACAGGTGCGAGGACGCGGGTGCTTTTGCCAGCGGGGTGAGAATGAGCCAGATCACCTGAGTGCGGGCAGGTGGCGAAGAATTGAGGAGCGAGCCCAGGGGCCAAGACAGCCTTTGCGGGCGGAGAGGGGCAGGGCGGGGGCCTGGCGGGAGCTCAGGCACCTGGAGGGGCCTTGGAGCTGGGAGACCCCGAGCCGAAGGCGGCCTGCCTGCCAGCGCCGTGGCCTCCCCTCCTCCCCCCTCCTCCCCCTCCCCCCTCCTCCCCCTCCTTCTCTCTCCCGCTGCCCCCCCCCTCCTCCACCCCTCCCCCCTCCTCTCCCTCCTCCACCCCTCCTCCCCCTCCTTCTCTCTCCTTCTCTCTCCTGCTGCCCCTCCCCTTCCTCCACCCCTCCCCCTCCTCCCCCCTCCTCCCCCTCCCCCTCCTCCACCCCTCCTCCCCCTCCTTCTCTCTCCTGCTGCCCCTCCCCTTCCTCCCCCCTCCTCCACCCCTCCCCCCTCCTCCCCCCTCCTCTCCCTCCTCCACCCCTCCTCCCCCTCCCATCACCACTCATTACCAGACCTTCCCCATCACCCCACACAGACCACCCTGTAAGCCTTGATTCCCCCCTCCCCCCCGTCCCCGTAGCCTCTGATGTACTTCCCGCCTCATTCCAGCTCCTCCCTGTCAGTGGAATCACACAGGACGATGCTCCTGCGTGCGCATGAAGAGTGGCCAGGCTGCAGCGTGCCACCGCTGGACCTGCTCCGGCTCCAGGTAGGGCCTTCAGCCTCAGCCCATCTACATCTCACTACCGCCCTTACTGCAGGCGACATAGTCGGCGAAGTTAGAAGCGCCCCGTTCTGCCCCTCCGGAGAGTCGCCAAGGCCGACTCTGGGTGCGCAGGACTCGAACCCGCGGCTCTCCACCGGGCCCTGTTCTAGCGCCCAGACCTAGACCACCGGTGACCGCCAGGGGGCGCTGCTCCCCATCGGAGGCGGGCACGGCTTGGGGCGTGGCCTCCAGCCCCGCCCACCACCTTCGGGGCGGAGCGCGATTTAAGGCGCGCGTGCGCACTGCGCCCTCCGAGCCTCCTCTCTATGCGCAGCCGCGCAGGGGCTGCTGGTCCTGGAGAATCGATCAGGCGCCAAACGCGAGCGGGATCTGGAGGGAGCGGGATCCGCAGGGAGCGGGATCCGCAGGGAGCGGGATCCGCAGGTTGATCCGCAGCGGGAGGATGTGGCGACCGGTGAGCACGGCGGGGCGACCCGCTGACAGCGACCGCCCAAGCCGAGAGGCTTCGCTACCCCCCGCCCCGTGCCCGGTCGGGGTCCCCAGAGCCCCTGTCAGGGTCCCTCAGCCCCGAGTCCCGGTCAGGGTCCGTCACGGCTCTTGTCAGAGTCCACCACAGCCCTGAGAGACCCTCCCCTTCAGGCTCCCCTTAGGCCCTTAGAGCCTAGAGCCCCCGGAGACTCCTCCCCAGGCCCACTCCGAGGCCTCTGACTCCCCAGAAACAGGCTCCCCGTGACGCAGACCTCGCTCCAGAGGCGCCTCTCAGGCGCGCCCTCCCTCCCCACCCCCTTACCGTGCACCCTCTGTGCAGAGAAACACTCCCAGGGCGGCTGCGGAGTCTTGCCTGGCCTCCTGGACACGGACACCCTTCTCTACCCCTTCTGCTGTGCCCCGTCTCCCCTTGAAGCCCCCTCTCACTGCTTGAGACTCTTCCAGAACCCCTGGAGTCCCTCCCCTTATTTGGGAAGCACCCCATCTTTCCTTTCTCCCTTGAGAACCCAGAGCGTTTCCTAGACACCCCCTTTTCCTCGTGTCACTCAGTTCAGATCATCCTGTGCTGGCATCTGCCCCCCTTGTTCAGAGGCTCTTTCCCCACACCCCCTCCTCAGAAAGCCCCTCTGCACTTCTGCCTCGCCCTATCCTCCTGCCCTCACCCCCCACTCATGCTTCTTTGAGCCCTGAAATAACAGCAGACCCCAGTTCCATCTCTTGGCGGAGTCTGCAATTTAGCCCCCCTCCACTCCACAGTGTCATAGTCACTGACCTAATTCTCACCCCTACCCAGGAAGGTAGCTCTTTCCCCATATGGTTTCCTTCCTAGCTTGGAATTTTCTGTAGGACTTGTATCTTCTAGTAAGTTTCACCTTGTGAGTTTAGATATTAATAGTACAAATGAATTTTCATTAGTTTTTTTGTGGCTTGCAGTGAGAGATGGTTTTGGTTATGTGTGATACGGTGGAAATTGTCATGAACCGGGTCCCAGGCTCGGCCCACCGTTTATAGCCACGTGGTCATTTTGGGCTCCAGAGATTTCTCCTGTGGAATGGGGAATTTCAGAGATGGTAGCTGAGAAACACTGGAAGGAACCAGGCACCTGCAAGCCTTGTGACCCCAGCAGGGGCTCTGGAATTGTCAGCATGAGGCTTTGTCCACTTGGCGTCCATTGAGGGCCAAAGTGCTCAAGGGACCATTGCTGCCAGTTAGGGGTCCTGGCGGGGCCGCGTGGGGATTCCCGTTAGTCCTGTGCTTAGGTACTCTTCTTTCAACAAGCGTTCGCTGAGTGCCTGCTTTATTCCAAGCACTGAGCTGGGTCCTAGAAATACAAAAATGATTGAGGCGGGCCCCTGATCACTGCCTAGAGGGGAGACAGGTGTGTACAAGGTGGGGGGGGGAGCTGCGGGTGGTGAGCAAGGTGAAGCAGGCACCAAGCATGAGCAGGAGCCGCGAGTGACCTGGGACCAGGGCATCCCAGCACGGGTGAAGGCCCAAGAGGGGTCCCAGGAGTGTGGGATGAGGAGTCCGTGGTGGGAGGCGAGGCTGAGGAGACATGGACAGAGCCCAGCGGCAGCCCTGGCTCTTAGGAATGTGTCAGAGGCGCTTAAGCCATTCATTTTCTGTTGACTTAAACCATTTCTGCTGTTCATCTGCAATAGTACACCTTCAGAATCAAACAAACCTTCCTTGAAACTTTGCAGCAAACTTTCCTGCCCTTTCACTCTGCTTCTGCCTTCCTGCTCCCTTTAACCAAAGTTTCTCTGTGTTCTCTATGTATAACCCATCTCCACACTTTGCATATGTTGGAAATAGTTTCCTTCCTCTTTTGAACTAAACAAACCCTTTCTCTCCCCTTTGAAATGATTTAATTCCACCCAGCAAGTATGTACAAAATTGTCTCTGTGTTGTGTGGGGTGGGGCAGGGTCGGTGAGAGGAGGTAAAGGGCTGGGGATCAACGGCAACCCCCTGGGGAGGCCTGCGTCACGCTGGGCCTCTGAGCTTAGCATGTTCAGAGTCCCGAGCAACACGCCCTGGCACTGCTCGAAGGGTTTAGCACATGTCAGCTTGCTTGACACACACCTCAGTCATGCAGTGGTTCCCACATAGAGAGGGAAACTGAGGCACAGGGTAAGTGATTTACCAAAGGCCACACAGCTGGTAAGTGGGGGGGCCAGAATTCCAGCCTGACAAACCTGGACCCAGAGTTGCCCCAGGATTTCTTAGCCACAGCGCTACTGACGCTTGGGGCTGATGGTTCTCTGCTGTGTGGTGGGGAGTGTCCTGGGCCCTGTGGGACGTTTGGCAGCTTCCCTGGCCTCCATCACTCGATGCCCCCCAGTCCCTCAAGTTTTGACAACCAGAAATGTCTCCAGACGGTGCCAGAGTCCCTGTGGGGCAGGGTCGCTCTGGTGAGGTGAGCCTCCCTGGCTGGGACGTCCATGATGGGAGCAGACGTCCTGCAATGTTTTATCATGAAGCCTTTAAATATAGAGACAAGGTGAAAGCGCGAAGACATTCACCCAGATGCCCACTGCGCGGATTTAGCCATTAGCCATTATTGGTACATCACCCACTTGTTTTCTTTTTCTATCTGCAAATATGTATTTTTGTTGTCATTGGATCATTTGAAAGTAAGTCACAGGTGTTTGGATGTGCATCTTTTAAAGAAAGATGTGCTCTTGCATAACAGTGGGAGCTTTATCACGCCTAAGATTATTAACAGTAATTCTCTAATGTCTCTTGCCTCATCCATATGTAAATCTGCCTGTTGTCCCGGAAATATCCTTCAGGGATGATTTTCCCAGACCAGAATCCAGCCCCGGCTCATACTTTGCATTTGGTCTTGTAGTGTGTATTCCCTTAATCTGTAGGGGCCTCCCAAGTTTTTCCTGTGACTTTTTTTGTAAGTTCTTGTTATGAAAAATGTCAAATATTTACAGAGGTAGAGGGGGTAGTCTAAGGAGTGCCTGTGCCCAGCACTGATAGTTACTGGCTCACGGGTAATGAATGATGTTTCTGAAGAGACCAGGCCAGGTGTTAGGAGAACTGATGTTCCTTTTTTTAAAGATACTTAGATTACATAAACAAACCTTACACAAAAATTGTAGGGATTCCCATGTGCCCCACCTCCTGTACCTCCCACAACCTCCTGCATAAACATCTTTTATTAATGTGGCTCATCACCTGCAATGGATATAACATCCTGGGGCTTTGCCTCTAAGCATGGACCATAGTTCACATTGTTGTTTTTTTTTTTTTTTTTTTTAAAGATTTTATTTATTTATTCATTTATCCCCCCCTTGCTGCTTGTGCTCACTGGGTCAGCTAACCACGCCGCACGGGCGGGCCTGCCTTCACCAGGAGGCCCCGGGAACCGAACCCGGGGCCTCCCATATGGTAAACGGGAGCCCTACTGATTGAGCCACAGCCGCTTCCCACATAGTTCACGTTGTTGACTCCACTCTCTGCCACTCAGTTCTGCATGTTATATGCTGATGTAAAATGCCATATATCTGTCACTGTAATGTTACTCAGGAGAATTCCCAAGTCCTGAAAAAGCACCTGTATTACAACTGCTTTTCCCTCTCCTGTCCCCAGAGCCTCCTGTGGCCACTGGCTCCACATTTATGTTGTAATTACTTCCATGGCATGAATCACAATATGTCTACAACAGAATACCAGTAAGTCCACTCTAGTCCATAGCTCTTCCCCCAATTCTGAGGAGTCTGGGATGGTGATGTCCATTCCACCTCCAAGTGAGAGGGGGCTTATATCCCATGGATTAGATGGATGGGATTATCATGCCTGCAGCTGCAGACTCTCTCCATTCCCTGGGATGGCCATTGTCCATCATCATCTCCCCACCAGGTGTCCAGGGTGAGTCCATTGAGCTGTAGAGTAGGAGTTGCAGCTCCACTGAGATTCAGGGCCCAGCTGGCACATGGACAGCCCAAAGACTCCGGTCTCTGGAAGTACACCTACAAACTCCAGCACCACAAATAGGTTTGAATAGAAGGGACTGATGGACCATGTGCAGGGAAGATATATTTGGATCCAACTCTGTCAGTCTTAGGAGCACAGATTCCAAAGTAGGGCCCGCTGGCAAGGCACCAAACTCTGGAGCTATCTGCCCCAGATCTGGGTGTCTCCAGAGCCCTCAGGAGCCCCTCTGGTTGGGGTGATATTCACATTGGAAGCCTATGAGGTCCTACTGAGATGTGCATAAGCGTTACCTCTGGGATGACCTCCCGACTCACTTTGAAGTCTCTTAGCCATATGAACTCATTTGTCTTTACCTTTACCCCATTTTATTCAAGGTATTTTTCCAGTCGCATTGCCCATTGGCACTTGTTAGTAATCCCTTGGTAACAGGGAGGCTTACCCCCGGGAGTCATGTCCCATCCTGGGAGGAAGGTAATGCATGCATATGCTGAGTTTGGCTTAGAGAGAGGCCACATTTGAGCAACAAGGAGGCTCTCAGGTGGCAACCCTTAGGCACCCCATAGCAATAGGGTAAGTTTCAATTTCAAGAGCAAATTTCAAGAGTTTCAATTTCAAGAGCCTTATGATGACTCGTAAGGCTAGTCATCAATAACAAGAGCCCATCAGTGGATCATCCTCCTTTGCCAGACACTGCCCCTGCACGCAGGGGACTTGCTGCTCCCTTGCTGATGTTCCTTTTAGGGTCACTGCTAATGGGTGTAGCATCCTCAGGCACAGCGGTGCTATCCTAGACCGTGTCGCTGCACCCGCAGGCTCTCGGCCCCAAACCCCAGGCTGTTGTGAGGGTCCCTCACTCCTGCCCCGAATCCACTGGGCTCTGTGTCGGGCTCTTCCCTTCCCATGCCACTGTTCTGACTCAGCTGCCCCCTCCGACTGGCTGCTTGCCCCCGGGGGTGTGTGGCAGGACAGCGCTAGAGCCCCTCTGCCTGCCGCCTGCCTGCCTGCAGCTGTCCCTCTTGCCTCTTTGGAGGCCTTGAGGGCCGGCGCTGCATGTGGCCTTGCCGAGCAGAGGCTGTCAGCACCGCTCCTCGCTGGGGAGAGTAGGTCACGGACCTTCCTCTGGCGCCTGTGTTTGCAGTCCTTGAAGTTGTCTGGTGCGTTCTTGGCCTGTTGTTACAGCAATGATGACACTTGATCACAAAGCAGAGTCTTTTTCCTAAAAACTAGTATTTTGGAAGAACTTACGGTCGGGGGTTTTATGGATGAGGAACTTTCAAGTCCTCATAGTTGGACACGGTTGGGAGCCCTGGGTGGCACATGCCGTGGCTGCTTGCCCTGCAGGGGCTGCTCGGCTCTTCCCTTCCGGGGTCCCGACAGGCTCTAAGTCACTTGACTTCCATCTGCTCTCAGAAAACCATTTCTTCTGTGTCTGGTCTCCAACCTGGGACTTCAGCGTTGTCTTTCTCCTCTCATGGTTACGCTTTCTTGACACTTTCCCCAGAGATGTGGACTGCCGTTCCCGTGGTCCCTTGTCAGTGAAAGAGCCCAGAACAGCCAGTCATGGCACCCCGGGCTGTCGGGGGGATGGTTCCTGTGGCAGGCGAGGCAGAGGCTTCAAAGACCACACGTCCTCGAACCCTGTCATGCCCGTGGCTGAAATGCACCCAGGGCCGAGGCCACTAGTGGAAACGCATTGAGCCTCTCCTCCTTCTCAGAACACTTCTGCTCTCATCCTTGCTTGCAAGAGGGAGGCTTGTCTTCTCTTTCCACACCAGACGTGAGCCTGGCCTGTGCTGTGCGCCCCAGGAGCACTGGCCCTCTCTGAGGGGTGCTTTGGTGGTGCCTGTGTGAAGGGTAGCTGTGAGGAGCTGGAGGCATGCTCCCCCACGGCTGACCCCTGCACTGTTTGCTCTCTCTGCAGCTGCAACTTTGCCACTTTCACACCGCTCTGCTGCAGAGCAGGCGGAAGCCCTGGCCACCCCCTGCTTCGTTCTTCAGGAGAAACTTCAGGGTCTGGCCTGCAAGGTATGTGCTCCCCAGCACCCACAGGCCCCTCCAGGGCAGGCGCTGCCTGCCAGGCAGGACGAGCAGCCTCTGCTGCAGGCCGTGCCCCTGCCCCCCGCCCCCACTCTAGGACAGGGTGCGATCACCCACGTGCCGGCCCTGACCGGGTCCTGACCTGTGATGCAGTTACGTTCTAAGAGGCATCACCCAGTCCCTGAGCGTGATGGGCAAACAGCTGACCACCCGAGAGGGTTCAGGTAGAGCCGCTGCTCGGGAAAGCACAAGCAGCGCAAGGTGTTTAGGCTGGGGGGTTCCTGTGAGGGGCAGAAGCAATCCAGGGACGAGGCTGCTCAGCAGGAGAGGCCGTGGTGGCTGGACTGCGGGGCGGGGGCGGGTCTGCAGCGAATGGGGCAGGTGGGCAGAGGCCAGCGTCGGCCCGACGCCCAGGTGGGGGTGAGTCGCCGAGTGTCCGCTCCTCCTGGGGCAGGGCCAAGGGCTCCTTTCTGCCTGGCTTGTGCACACGGAAGGTGCTCGAGACCCCGGGGCAGGCGCCTCCTGAGCGGGTGTGCCAGCCTCTGCCAGCTCAAGAGTGCGTGGCACTCCAGCTGTGCTCATCTGTATCGAGAGCTGCAGCTGTGCTCAGCACGTGTTGAGCTCCTGCTGTATTCATCTGTATCGAGAGCTGCAGCTGTGCTCAGCACGTGTTGAGCAGCAGCTGTATTCAACACTTATCAGGCTCCAGCTGTATTCTTCATGTATGAGAGCTCCAGCTGTGTTCATCACGTTGGGTGTCAGCTGTATTCAGCACATATTGAGCTCCAGCTGTATTCAGCATGTATTGAGCTTCAGCTGTGTTCAACATGTGTCAAGTACCAACTGTATTCAGTGCATATTTAGCTTCAGCTGTATTCAGCACATGTTGACCTCCTGCTGTATTCAGTGTGTATTGAGCTCTAGCTGTGTTCAGCACATAATGAGCTCCTGCTGTATTCAGCGTATACTAAGAGCTCCAGCCGTGTTTGGTGCATGTTGAGTGCTAGCTGTATTCAGCACATGTCGAGCTCCTATACTGAAAGTGCATCGAGCTCTCACTGCTTTCCTTCTGCCTTGAACTCTTGCTTCACTCAGGGCTACTGAGCTCAGCGTCTTGCAGTCTGCCCAGTGGAGCCCAGCCCTGGAAGCACCTCCTCTCCAGCTGAGGGGCCGTGCCCCCAGGTGAAGGGCTGCCTGGGGTCTGCAGAGCTGGAGTCTCGGAAAGGGTGTTTGGCGTGGTGTGTGTTCTCTGTGCTCTGGGCCCCAGGCCACCTGCGGCGGTCCACAGGGCAGCCAGGAGGCCAGAAGTGCAGGCGGCCGCCGCCTTGTCAGCCATGGGGAACGGGTGGGCAGCAGAGTCCAGGAGCCCCCGGGCCCCGCCCACATTCTCTGGTCTCTCCTGGGGGGGGAGGGGAGACTGACAGGGAGTCGCCCAGGTGGTGGTGACCCTGCCTCCCTCCAGCTCGGCCAGTCCCAAGCCCCTGTGGAAGAAGGCGCTCTCTGCCACAGCGCTGGGGGTGCCCCTGCTTCTCGGAGTCCGCTACCTCACCGCAGAGGCGCAAGAGAAGCGGAGGATGCGGCTCGCGGTGGATGGCGTCAGGCGCTTCGGCAGGTCGGTGAGATTTTCCTTCGGTGTCGCTTGCCCCTGCCCAGTCCTCAGGTCAGCCTCAGCGTGGCCAGGCTCATCCTTGGTCCAAGCTGGGCTCAGGCTGCTGCCCACTGGTCACTGGGGGCTCCCGGGAGGCTCGGGAGGAGTTCAGGTTTTTGCTGGGAGCTTTAACTCCGCCTTCCAGCTGGCCTTTGCTGCACTGGAACGTGCTCGCTGGTGAGCTGGGGACTCTGCCAGGTTCAGTCATGCTGAGGGGCTCGTTCGGCCGAGAGGGCTCAGCCCAGGAACCACCTGCCAGGCCTTAGCCCCAGGCACTGTCCTCAGGGTAGCCGTGGCTTGCGTGGGCACCGTCCGCCTGCGAGCCCCTGTCCAGCAGGCTGGGCGCTTCCGCTCCTCTTCCTTGTGGTCCCTCCACCAGCAAAGGCCCAGAGGAGCTGGCACCACAGAGACGTCTGGGCTCGGACTTCCCCTTGTGGGCTGGCCAGAGGTAGAGGGGCTTCTGTTGGTCATCTGAAGGCGACCTTGAACTGGTTGCTTTAAGAGGAAGGCCCTTTCCAGGCTCCTTTATCTCTCACTGCAGTGTTCTTGGGGTGGAGCTGATACTTCCTGTCAGAGGCCTTGGGTGAGCATTTCTGTGCTTGATCAGATTCCAGAAATTCTTGCAGCCCCAAAGATCTTTGTAGCTTGAGCCTCCTGAGAACCAGCTCTTGGCTCTGAGTGAAACGTCAGTTAGCCATGACCCGGTTAACCAAGGACCACTGGGAGACCAGGGGCACACGGGTGCTTCCGAGAACCTGTGGAGCGAGGCTCCTGTCAGCCTGTCCATGCCTGCTCGATTCCTGAGGGGATCTGCTGAGGGGTCACGAGATCTTCAGGCACTTGAGCCAAAGATTCATTGCGACTCATCTGACTGCCGTGGGCCCGCGGACAGGTGGGCAGTCAAAGGCTTCCAGCTGCCGAGTGCGAAGCCCATTCCTCTCCTCTGCTCCCTAGAGGCTGTCGCCCCACCTCCCTGAGCCCTGGGAGCACCGTAAGCTGCCTTATCAGCAGGTTTGGGAGATGTCCGCCGTGTCCCGTGTGGGGGTGTCTGTCCAGACTTTCCTGGCCGGCCGTGGGACCCGTGGGGTAGAACCTGCAGCTGCCTGTGTTTCCCTCTGCTCTCCACGGCCTTCTGCAGTGGAGGAAACGCGGCCAGGGGGAGTGGGAACAGGGCGCTGTCCAATGCAGCCTGCTTGCAAAGGAAAACCGCAGCTCTTGGTCTTCCTTGCTGCATGCTGCTGTTCGCAGTGGACAGGTGCCACGGCCAGGTAGCCCTGGCAAGTTGGATGTGCTGGCTCTGCTTACCTGCTGGCCAAATGTCTTTCACAGCTTGTTTTCAGAGGCCGAGCTGGGATGAGCAGGAAGGAAGCTAGAGTCAGGCTTGCTAACAGTCTGTAGCTTGCCCTCAGCTGAGCCCTCACAGTGACCAGTGCTGCCAGGGGCTGGAGGGGCCCCTGCTGAGGCCTGGAGGCCTGGGAGCCCACGCAGGGAGCACAGGTGCAGAGCAAACCAGAGCCAGCTCACCCCAGGGAGGGCCTTGTTGCGTGTTCTCTTAGAGGAGACAGGCAGGGAGGGGCTTCTTGGTTCTGGACGCACCTCTGGTGGAGGGGCGTGGGCCGGAAGTGCTGGACGGTGCCTGCAGTCCTCGGGTGGTCTGGAGGCCTGGATCCTGGTCCTTGGTCCCTTCCTCTCCAGACCCAGCATTGCCACCCAGAGCCTGGGCTGTAGCAGGTGAATAAGGGTTTCCCACTCAGACGGGTGCCCGGCCTCCCCAGGCTGGGTCGGGCCCTCTGCTGGGAACACGTCCCCATTGCTGCAGCTCCGCACACAAGCCGTCAGCAGAGGCTGCTCCCAGCCCTGAGCCTTCGTCCGGTGGCCTTTGTGCACAGGCAGGCCCAGGCCCACCTGCAGGGGCTCCCCGTACGCGGGAGGAGCTGGTGCAGGGAGCGGCACTGGCTGGGAGCAGCAGGGCCAGGCCAGCACCGTGGGCGCTGGGGGCAGGCCACACCCTGCAGGTGGCCAGCGAGCTGTGGCAGACCCGTCCTCCCTGGATCCCAGGGGAGGCCAGCAGCGCCGTCCCGTGCGCCCCGAGAGCTGCCCTCCCGCTCCCTGGTGGTCATGGCTGTGGACCTGAGTGCCCCACAGGCCTGGACACAGGCCCTTGGAGCCGGACTTTAAAAATGAACCCCCCTGCCCCTTAAAGCAGATGTCTATGGTATTCTCTTCACATCTTGTATTAGCCAAAGGGGTGCTAATGCCAAGTACCGAGACCCTGTTGCCTTCATGGAGGGTGTATGTGGGGAGCAGCTTACAGTTACCAGGCCATGAAGAGGCATCGGCCACGTGTTGGAGCGAGATGGCGGGCGACGTCTGCGAGGGCTCAGCCTCCCTCCTTGGTCCCAAGGCTCCGAGGGCCCGGCTTCTTCCCGCCTCAGCGGTAGGCTGGCACAGGGCTCGTCTCTCAGGGCTTCCCAGCAGCTCTGTTCTCTTCACCCTTTTATTTGTTTGTTTGTTTGTTTGTTTTTAAGAGGTGCTGGGGATCGAACCCAGGCCCTCGTACATGGGAAGCAGGTGTCTGCCTGCTCTGCTCTCTCCAGCTGCACACTCTCGGGCTCATCTCTCTCTCCAGGCCCCACAGTCAGGTTCTCTCCTCTGCCGTGTCTGTGGAACTCTCTATTCCCGTGTATTTCTGTTTCCTCCTTGAGTGACTGTCTCTTTATATGGCCCGCCAAGGGGGTGGGGACTCAAACTGAGTCACCCTAATGACGTGGTCGAATCAAAGCCCTAATCTTGATTTAATAAAGTAAAAGTGAAACCTCTGAATCTTATACAACCAAAGGGGACCATGCCCAGAGGAAGAGACCAGTGTGCAGGCGTAATCAATATCTCTTTTTGGAATTCTTAAATAATATCAGACTGCCACACATCTTGAATTTCTATTACAACAGTATTTAGCTTACTATAAATAAAATTTCATAGCAGAGAAGTAAAAGACGTAAAAGCTCCCCGAAATCTCACACCAAAGATGAAACTTCAGGAAGCTCTTGTCACTGTGCGGGGAGCCAAACCCAGGGGCGGCGCCTCGTGGCCGCAGGCCCCGCCCCCAGCCCCGCGCCGCCGGGGGCCCTTCCCGCCCCCTGAAGAGCGCGCAGCCCTCGCGGGTCACGCGTGGCCGCTGCCGGCTCTGCGCAGTGCCCGGCTCTGCGGCACGGCCGCCGCCATGGGCTTCAGGCTCCCGCGAGGCGCGCGTGTGCGTGGGCTGCCCCGTACCCCCAGGGGTCTGGGGCCTCGCGAGCGTGTCGTGGCGTGTGCGGGGGGCAGCTTGGCAAAGGACGGCGGCCTGTGCCCGCAGCTCGCGTCCCGGCAGCTGATCCCGCGTTTACAGGGCGTGGGCCGGGTTGCCGCGTCAAGCGTTATCTGCACGTGGCCCCGAGCGGGTAGGCTCGTCCGTCGGGTTTGCGTGGTGTTGCGGCCTGTGTCTGCGGGATCGCTGTGCCTGGCTGGAGGCCTCCCTGCCGCCCCGGAGCGGCCCCCAGCCCGGCTGGACGTGCGCCTGCCTGGAGCTCCTGCAGGGGCCGGAAACGGGGCCTGGATCGGGGGAGGCCCCTGGAGCCCCCCCAGGCCCGCAGAGCTGGGCGCCAGCAGACCTCAGAGCGCCTTTCCCTGGAGAGTGCCAGCTCCTGGGGAGCTGGGGGCGACGGCTGGACGAGCGGAGGGGCGTCCTCGGGCTCCAGGGGGCACCCGAGGCGCAGTGCATCGGCTCCCGGCCAGTCCGTGCCCCCGTGTGCCAGAGCGCTGTCCCCTGCTAAGGTCCACCCTCATCCAGCCGGGGCTGGTGACCTCCAGGGACCCTGCCCGTTCCTAAGGCTCCCCGGGCCTGCCCCATGCTGAACTCTGCCCTGGCTTGGCCTCTCTTGCCCCCACTTGTCCCAGAGTCACCTGCCCTTTCCTCCCTGGACTGAATTTGGCTCCTCCCTGTAGACACTGCTTCCCGGTAGGAATCTGCACTGCCCACCCGCAAATCCTGGGCCTTTCGCAGCCTTTATTCTCCTCCCTTCTGCCCTTAGCCTGCCCTTGACCTCCCCTGGCGCTTCACCCTGCCCACCTCTGCCACACTGCTACCTCCACCCCCACCACTGGGCCCCCCTCCTCCATCCGTCCTGCCCTTGCCTGACTGACCGTTGCCCAGCAGCACCAGGCAGCGGGTGGTGTAGGCCGCTCTGCTGCAGCTCCACCGGGGCACAGCCCTCAGCCCCCTACCCCTCCAGGTGCCCAGGACCCTGGGCGTGCATGGGTGACAAGAGGCAGCCCCAGAACTGCCCCCACTTGGCTGGCCTGGCTAGGCTGGGGGGGCTTCTCATCACCAGCGCTGGTTCTGGGGGCCCGTGGGATGCCAAGGACCAAGTGCCAGCCCTGCCCGGTGGCCCCGGCTTGGCTCTCGTCCTTGGACCTGAGGGGCTGGCAGGGGCGAGGTCAGACTTGGGGTCTGAAAGCTGCTGGTGGGGGCTGAGCAGCCTCTCCCCCAGGTCCCTGAGCATCGGCCTGCAGATCTCCCTGGACTACTGGTGGTGCAGCCACATCGTCCTGCGCGGAGTCGATGAGGTCTGTCCTCCGGTCCTGGGCGCAAGCGCGGGCCTGCCAGGGGCCCGGTCCCTCCGTGGGGGTGGGGGTGTCCTGGAGGGAGGCGGCTGGGCCGGCCACCCCACTGCCTTCCCTCCGTGCCTGTGGCCAGAACAGCCTGCAGTACTCGGAGGTGATGTCTGCGTGTCACCAGCGGGCGGCTGACGCCCTGGTGGCCGGGGCCATCGGCAACGGGGGCCTCTACATCAAGCTGGGCCAGGGCCTGTGCTCCTTCAACCACCTGCTGCCCCCCGAGTACATCAGCACCCTGCGCGTGCTGGAGGACAGGGCGCTCAAGCGCCGCTCCCAGGAGGTGCGGGCAGGGGGCGGGGCGCGGCCCCCACCTGGGGGGCGGGGCGCGGCGCCTCGGCTGCACCGCGAGCCTCGGGCCTCCCGTGCAGGTGGATGAGCTGTTCCTAGAGGACTTCCAGACCCCGGCCCACCAGCTCTTCCGGGAATTTGACTACGAGCCAATGGCAGCCGCTAGCCTGGCCCAGGTGCACAGGGCCCAGCTGCACGACGGCACTCAGGTGGCCGTGAAGGTGAGAGGGGCCCCAACAGCGCAGTCCCAGGGCCGCCACGGGCCCCTGCAGGCACCCCCAGCCCTCGCCACCCCCTTGCCTGGTTCAGGTCCAGTACATTGACCTGAGGGACAGGTTCGACGGGGACATCCACACCCTGGAGCTGCTGCTGCGTGTCATCGAGCTCATGCACCCCAGCTTTGGCTTCAGCTGGGTCCTCCAGGTAGCCGGCGGCTGGCCCCCGGGCACCTCGGGTGGGCGGGCCCGGCCTCTGTACGGGCGCGTGGGGGGCCCAGCCTGAGCCCCGACCGCCCTGTGTGGACCCAGGACCTGAAGGGGACCCTGGCCCAAGAGCTGGACTTCGAGCACGAGGGCCGCAACGCTGAGCGCTGCGCGCGGGAGCTGAGGCACTTCCGCCACGTCGTGGTGCCCCGCGTGCACTGGGACAAGTCCAGCAAGGTGGGCTGGGCCAGGCCCCTCCAGGGTGGGCGGCGGCACGGGCCAGCTGAGCCAGCCCCTTGCTCTCTCCCAGCGTGTGCTCACAGCCGACTTCTGCCACGGCTGCAAGGTCAACGACGCGGAGGGCATCCGAAGCCGGGGGCTGGCGCTGCAGGACGTGAGCGAGGCGGGCCGCGGGCGGGGGCCGCGGGCGGGCGGGGGGGGGCTCTGCCCGCCACGGCCTGTCGCTCTGCCCGCCACGGCCTGCCCATCCTCCCCCAGGTGGCTGAGAAGCTGATCGAGGCTTTTGCCGAGCAGATATTTTACACTGGATTCATCCATGCCGACCCCCACCCCGGCAACGGTAGGAGAAGCCCCCAGGAGTGGGGGGCGGGGGGGGGGCCGGCGCTGACGTGCTGCGTGTCCCTAGTTCTCGTGCGGAAAGGCCCGGACGGGAAGGCAGAGCTGGTGCTGCTGGACCACGGGCTCTACCAGTTTCTGGAGGAGACGTGAGCCGGGCGGGGGCGGGCGGGGGCGGGCTGGGGGGGCGGGGGCTCTGCCCCCAGCGGCCCCTCCTGCCCCGGGCGCTCACGCTGGCCGCGCCCACAGGGACCGGGGCGCCCTGTGCCAGCTGTGGCGGGCGGTCATCCTGAGGGACGACGCGGCCATGAAGGCGCACGCGGCCGCGCTCGGCGTGCAAGGCGAGTTGGGGGCGCGGGGGGCGCGGCGGGCGGGCGCTGCAGGGGGCGGGCGGCGGCGCTCAGCTCGGGCCGCCCCCCGCAGACCACCTGCTGTTCTGCGAGATGCTCATGCAGCGGCCCGTGCGCCTGCGGCGGCTGTGGCGACCCGGCCTGCCGAGCCGCGAGGAGGCCGCCTACCTGCAGGACATGGCGCGCGCGCGCTTCGACGGCGTCATGGCCGTGCTCAAGGCGCTGCCGCGGCCCATGCTGCTCGTGCTGCGCAACATCAACACCGTGCGCGCCGTCAACGCCGCCCTCGGCGCCCCCGTCGACCGCTACTTCCTCATGGCCAAGAGGTGGGTGCGGGGCGCCGGGCGCCGGGCGCGCGGGCGGGGGCGGCCCGGGGCTGACGTCTCTGTTCTGGGGCAGCGCGGTCCGGGCCTGGAGCCGCCTGGCGGGCGCAGCGTACCGGGGCGTCTTCGGCGCGCGCCTCCTGCGCCAAACCAAGGTCGTCTGGGAGATGCTCAAGTTCGAGGTGGCCCTGAGGTGAGCGGGGGCCGCCCGTGGGGGGGCGCGGGGGAGCCGGGCCGGCTCCTGCCAACCCTCACCCCCCCAGGATGCAGACGGCCTCCATGTGGCTCACCACCCACCTGGTCCGCATCCTGGCTCGCCTGGGCGTCCTGACCCCGGCTGAGGGGCTCTACGAGTACCTGGAGACCTAGGACTCCCCGCCACGGGCCAGAGGCCCCCGAGAGCGCCCACCCTCGCCAAGCCCACTGTGGGCGCCGGAGCAAGTGCAGCAGGGGAGGGCTGGGGCTTGATCACGGCCTGACCCGGGAGCCCTGCAATGACCACACGTGCTTCACAAACAAATATCTTCTTTGTATTTTGTACAAAAGCGGGCGGAAGGCGGTGGCCGTGGGGCTAGAAGTGGGCAGTGACGCGGTCCGTCTCCAGCAGGTCGTCCAGGATCTGTGGGGACAGAGGCCGTGAGGCGCCGGGCAGCAGGGGGCGGCGGGTGGCCGGGCTCGGGCAGGCACTCACGATGTCGGGCGTGGTGCCGATCTTCTTGGCCAGCTCGCTGCGCTCCATGGCGCTCAGGTACAGGTAGCGGTTGAGCAGCTCCCCGTCCAGCACGTTCCGCACGGCGTTCTGCAGGATGCGCCGGTCCACATGCAGCATCCTGGGGGTGGGCCGTGGTCAGGGCAGGCCAGTGCAGGGGGGGGCCGGGGCGGGCGGCACTCACCGGAAGGCGCGGGGGTTGAGGCCGGCATGGTGGGGCAGCATGGTGGTCAGCGCGTTCTGCAGCATCAGCAGCCGCCGGTACGTCTTCTCCTGCATGGGCAGCAGGAGCCCGATGCCGCCGTCCAGGGTGGCTGGGGGTGGGGGACAACACATGAGCCGGGCCGACAACCCCCCACGCCCCCAACGCCGGGGACTCACCGAACCACGTGATGTGCTTGTTCTCCCACACGACCGACTTCTTGCTGGGCCCCTCGGCGGCCCCCCGGCACGGCGTCCTCCAGAACGTGTTCACGTGGGCGCCCACGTGGAAGTCTGCCCGGCGCAGCAGGCGCATGCCCCCGAAGCTCTCCTTGGCTGGGTAGGGGGGCACAGGTCAGAGCCGAGCCCGGCCCGGCCCGGCGCAGCGGCGGGTGAGGAGGGGCCACTCACCTTCCGGCAGGTACATGTACACCATGAGGTTGCGGTCTCGGTCGGACACTGCGGGCGAGAGGCCCAGCCACGGTCAGCCCCGGCCCCCCACAGGCCCGGCCGCCGGCCCCGCCCCCGGCGCTCACCCAGGAAGCCCAGCTGGGCGTTGTCCACCATGAAGTCCACGCTGTACACCTCGAGGGGCTTGGCGTCCTGGGGGAAGGGCAGCAGAGGGCTGTCAGCGGGCCTCGGGCCAGCAGCACGCGCACCCGGGACCCGAGGGCAGGGCAGGCCGCGCACCCGGGACACGAGGCTCAGCGTCTTGCTCTCCTCCTGGTACCGCAGCAGCGAGATGCTCTTCATGACGTCGGCGGCCAGGATGAAGTTCTTGACGCTGATCATCTGGTGGATGTAGAGCTGCGTGTCGATGAAGGCCATGCCCGTCAGCTCGCTGGCCCGCAGGCTCCACAGGAAGATCTGGGGGCGCGGGTGGGAGGGGAGAGGGGGCGTGAGGGGAGGGCAGTGGGGGGAGGGCACGGCAGTGGGGGGCGGGCGGGGCCTGCCGGCACCTTCTGGCCGATGGCGGACACCAGGTGGCCGTTGCAGTGGCACAGGGCGGTGACCGGCCCCTTCTGCTCCTTCTCGTACAGGACCTTGAACTTGTTCTTGGTCAGGGGCTGGCCGGGCTCGGGCACCACCTCGATCACATCCATGATGAGGATCTGGGGGCAGCGGGGCCGTGACTCGGGGCACGCGCAGCCGCCCCCGCCCCCTGCCGGCCTCTGCCCGCCTTACCCGCCCCCGGCACGTGACCTCCTCCCCCTGCATGAGGCAGGTCCCCGCGGCCACGTAGCCCTTGAGGCCCGACACGGTCTCCTCGCTGCGCAGAGACACGGTCTTCATGCACGTCACGTGCTCCCACTCCTCCAGCTCGATCCTGCAGGGCGAGGCCGTCAGGGCGCCGCCCCCCCACGGCGCCACGTCCCCACGCCCCGGCCGAGCCTCACCGGGCGTTGGGAATGGCCTCCCAGCTGACGGGGGAGATGAGCTGGATGGAGAAGGCTTCCTGCTGCGGGTGGATGTAGCGGTCGTCTGCGGAGAAGGCCAGGGGAGAGGTCACGGGCAAGGCCACGGGCAAGGCCACGGGCGGCTCCAAAGCGCCCGCCGGGGCGGGGCGTGCACCCACCTCTCTCGATGGTCTCGAACTCCTTCTCCTCGCCGGTCATGCGCGGGATGCGGGTGCACGGCGCGTTGGTGCTGGTGGCCACGGCGTACACCTGGGGACGGGCCGCGTGTCACACCGCGGGCCAGGCAGGCCGGGGCCCCGGCACGGGCGGCGCAGGTACCTTGGACTCCACGTGGTAGGCCACGTAGTGCGCGGTGCAGCGCAGCGGGATCTTCCTCACGGGCCAGGGGGCGTCGTAGGACAGGTACGCGGGCAGGACGCTGATCCGCAGCTCGCCCTGCGGGACCACAGAGCCGTCTGCCCCGCTCCTCAGCCCCCTTCCTGGCACCGCGCCCCCAGAGCCCCCCAACCTCCTGCGCTTCTCCCTGACCCTTCCGGCGGCAGCGGAGCCAGGCAGGCGTTCTCGGGACCCCCTACCTGTCTGTTGAAGTACAGGAAGCCGCGGGGGCAGTTGACGTTGTGGAAGGGGGCGAAGGAGTCGATGGGGCCGTCAATGCCCATGGGGTGCAGCCGCAGGGCCCCCCGGCCGGTCACCAGGAGCCAGTGGGGCGAGGGGCCGCAGATGAAGACCTGGGGGCCGCCCGCCGTGAGCAGGCAGACCTCCTGGCCTCTGCGGCCGCCCCGCCCCGGGCCCCGCCAGCCCACCTACCCCGGAGTAGCCGTAAATGTCTTCGAAGTAGCGGAAGCGCGCCACGCGGCCCCTCGCCCCAGACCCCTCCTCGGCGCTGCCGCCCTCAGCCTTCTTCTTGGACGGTTTCAGCTTCTTCTCACGGAAGTTGATGTTGTGGGGGACCTGGGAGGGGAGCCGCGGTGAGGGCCGGTCCGCCCCCGGCCCCCGGCCCCTGGCCCCGCTCCCACCCCCGACCCTGGCCCGGCAGCCGGCAGCACCTTCTTGAAGCGCACTTTGAGGTTGCCCTGGCCGAGCTGAGAGTCGTGGGGGAAGGCCTCGTAGAGCAGCAGCTCCTGGTCCACGTGCACCTGTGGGCAGGGGCGGGGGGACGGGGCCGTGGGCGGCGGGCAGGGGTGGGGAGGGGGCGCCGCGGCCGGCGGAGGCCCAGGCGCTCACCAGCAGGTATGGCCGGCTCTGGCGGCTCCCCAGCGCCACCAGCAGCACCTCCTTGACGAGGGGCAGCTCGCCCTGGCGCGTGACCTCCTCCTTGCGCGCCTCGCCCTGCGTGGAGGGCTGCCCGAAGGAGCTGTCCACCAGCACGCGCTGGCCCACGGGGAAGTTCTTCACCAGGAACACCAGCCGCCAGTCGGGGAGCTGGTAGATCTGGGGGGCAGAGGCACTGGTCAGCAGAGCCCGGGGCGGGGGGGAGGGGCGGGGGCCGGCCGCGGGGTGGGGGCCCACCTCCATGGCTCCGCTCTCCCGCACCAGCAGGCACCAGTGGGTGGGCTCGGCCCGGAAGGCGGTGGGCTCGCGGTCGGCGGGGGGCTGGCTGCTCCGCCGGGGCTCCTCCTTGCTGGGGCTGAAGAGGGAGCCCGAGTCCCCGTACAGCATCTCCTCCTCGTCGTCCACCGTGGGGCTGGGGGCCGGGGCCGGCAGGCGTGTCAGAGCGCCCCCACCTGGCCCGGCCCCGGCCCCCAGCCGCCTGGCGCCCCGCACACCTGGTCTCGGAGCCCAAGCCCTCCGCCTCCACGCCACTGCGGCCCCCCAGCTCGTCGCGGGCCCCGCCCAGGCGGCTCTCGGTGGTGAACATGCCGCTGACGTCACGGTACAGGCAGAGCGTGATGACCTTGGACTGCTGTTGGGGGGGACAGGTCAGTGGGCGGCTGGGGGCAGCGAGAGGGCAGGCGGCAGGCGGAGGAGTGGCTCACGTGGTGCAGCGGGGGCTTGTGCAGCGCCAGGCGGTGGTGGCGGCCCCCGTACGAGTCGCTCTTGAGCAGGAACGTGGTGACGTGGCCCTCGGCGCTCATAACGACCACGTAGGGGTCGGCCACGGCGCAGTGAGCAATGGGGGAGCCCAGGTCCACGGGGATGAAGTGCAGCTGGCTCACTGCGGGCAGGGCGGGGGCAGGGTCAGGCGGGCGTGGCGGGCAGCGGGGTGCCCCCCAGGACCCCGCCAGCCCACCTCCTTCCAGCAGGCGGATGCCGAGCGGCGACACTTGCACAATGTAGCGGTTGTCGCCGATGTTGCCGGCAAAGACCGTGGGGCCCTGCGTGGCGAAGCCGCTGGCGTCCAGCTCCATGATCTCCTGCCCAGTCTGCAGGATCTGTGGGGTGGCAGGTGAGGCCGCGGCCCCGCGCCCGCACCCCCCGCCCCGCCGCTGCGCCCTCCCTCACCATGGTGGAGTCCTCCCGGCTCAGGATCAGGAAGCCGTGCCTCCGCCTGTCCTCGTCTGCCTCGGGGGCTCCGGGCTCCTGCTCGGGGCCCTCCCCCTTGGGGGTCTCCTCCTGGGAGGGCGGGGACAGTCTGCATAGTGGGGTGGCCTGTCCCCCGGAGGCCAAGCAGAGCTGGGCCTTGGTGGGGGAGCCCTTGACTGTGGCCGGGCGTTTTCTGGCCAGGCCAGAGCAAGCCTGGCTGGTCATTGCGAGGCGGCCTTGGGGCTGCCCCTGGCGCAGGCACCGGCCCCCCACCCTCAGGCCCCCAGGGCCCACCTCCTCCTTGTGCACAGGCGCGATGACAGTCCACATGTCGTAGCAGCCCGGCAGCTCGAAGGTCGTCACCACCTGGGGCCGGATGCTCTTCTGCGGAGGACCACGAGGGTCACCGGCCCACGCCCGCCTGCACACCGCAGCCCCCCAGCCTCCCCCACACACACCTGCAGCACCGACAGCGCCCCGTTTTTCCCGTAGCCGGAGCAAACCACAATCTCCAGGTCGGGCTCAGGGCTGCTCTGGAACTGCAGGAGGAGGAGTGAGGGCCAGCCCCCGGCGCCCGCCCGCCCCCGCCGCCCGCCCACCCTGCAGCACCTCTTCAGAGAGGAAGGCGGGCTCGCCCATGGCCGCGTTGGCGCAAGGTCCAATGTTGAGGATGCTGTCACACACCTGCAGGCAGCACAACCAGCAGGTGGGGGGGTGCCCCAGCCTCACCTGGAAGGGGCAGGTGGGCAGGGAGGAGCGTCCCAAACTCACCTCGAAGGAGTAGGTGGCCAGCTGCGTGCCCGACTGGGCCTCGCTTCCGTACACTTCGATCTCGTCCACCTCGTCTTGGGGCACTGTCTTGCCCCCTGCAGCACACCGAGAGCCCGGCTGAGCCTAGGACACCGCGCTGCCCTCCCGGCCCCCGGCCCCTGCCCCCTCACCTGACCAGCCCATGGCACCATCCACTCGCTTCTTTTTTGTGGGTGGCTCTTCCTGGGAGCAGGAGGACAGTGAGCAGCCTGGCCCACCAGCCCCCCAAGGCTGTCCCTGGACAGGCCCCCACTCGGCCTCCAGCCCTGGGGGGTGCGCCCACCTTGTCGGCCGCCTCACGGACGGCGCTGGCTGGGGGCTCCTGGAGCTTCTCCGTGTACTTGAGCAGGAGGGAGTTGCCCAGGCGGGAGCCCAGGAACAGGTACCCAGGCTCCATGGTGACCATCTGGGGGTGGGGGGCAGGTCAGCACTGCAAGTGGAGCCAAGCCCCCCCCCCACCCCACTCCCACTCACACTGGTGGTGAGAACACTGGCAGCCGCCTTGTCGAAGTGGAAGGAGCGGACGCTGCGCATGCCGTCGGTGATGAGCGTCAACACGTAGCTGGGGGAGAGGAGGCGCTGAGCGTGGGGCAGGGTGGGGGCAGGGTGGGGGCGGGGCGGGGCCGGGCCGGGCAGCTCCCGGGCAGGGCAGGGCTCTGGGCTGGAAGCTCACATCTCCCCGCCTTTGAGGGAAATGACCATCTTGTCGTAGGAGATGAAGGCGGCCTGCGCACAGTCGAGGGTGATCTTCACGCCCTCCTGCGTGCCTGCGGACACGCGGGGCCTCAGGACTCAGCAGGGCGACCCCTCCGCCGCTGGCCCCGCCCCTGCTGGGGGCCCCAGCCCTGCCCCCAGACCCCCAGCTCACGGAGGGGGAAGGCGGTGGTGCCGCAGGTGAGGCTGTTGAGGGCGACGCCGTAGGGGGGGACGCTCTGGTTCAGGTAGAGCAGCGAGTTAACGGCAAAGATCACCACCCCACCTGGAGGGCGCAGAGGTCGTGGGTGGGGCGCTGTGCGCCCAGGCCCTCGCCCTGCCCACAGCCCAGGCCCAGCCCTCACCTATGGGCTTGGGCACCGCCAGGGCCTGCGTGCAGTCGAAGGGCAGGCTAGTGAGTGACCAGATGACCGGGTGGACCTTCTGGGTGATGTTCAAGGAGATGGCCACGATGGAGCACGTATCCTGCCGCACCGCCACCCGCCTGGGCCACACGGGGAGGGTCAGTGGAGACCCCTCCCGGCTCCAGCAGCCCCCTCAGCCCATGCACAGGCCTGCTGCCAGGTCCTGCAGCGGGAGGGGGCAGTGGGTGGGGAGGGGGAGGGGAGGGGGAGGGGCGCCCACCCGGGCCAGGTCTGGTTGGGCTCGAAGAGGATGAGCAGGGTGGGCTCGTAGTAGCCGTGCAGGAACTGCAGGTCGACGATGTTGAGCAGCTTCTCGTCCAGGGCGCGCACGTCGATGATGTAGCTGGGCAGGAAGCTGGACCGCTGCCTGGGGCGGGGGGCAGTGGTGGGTGAGGGGCTGGGGTGAGGCCAGGACACGGCGGAGCGCCGACTGCTGGCGGCCTCGTCGGGGGACCAGGAAGGCGCAGCAGCCGGAGGCCGTCGCCGCGGGCCGGGAGCAGAGGCACAGGCCAGGGAGCCCCA
Source organism: Tolypeutes matacus (assembly GCA_026826555.1). Lineage (NCBI taxonomy): Eukaryota > Metazoa > Chordata > Mammalia > Cingulata > Chlamyphoridae > Tolypeutes > Tolypeutes matacus. The sequence goes on along the minus strand of JAKSZT010000089.1, from coordinate 763,469 downwards.
GGACGGCGGGCAGCCGGCAGCAGGAGCCGCTGACCGGAGGAAGCCAGCTTGAGGCCCTCGGCCCCACCGCTCAGCAAAGCTCGGCGGGCGAGGGGCTCGGGGACGCGGGGCTCTGGAGAGCGCGCAGCTGCCCACTCACCCCTCGCCCACGAGCCCCTCGTGCTCCTCAGCCAGGCTCTCCCTGCGGAACGGCAGGACCACCAGCCGCGTGCCGTAGGTGAGCATCACAGCGCAGCGCCCGTCGGGGTCCACACGCACCCGCGGCGTGTGCACGTTCTGCACAAACCCGTCCTGCGGGAGGGCTGGGTGTGAGCCAGAGCCCACCAGGGACGCACCCACCGGCAGGGCCACGCCCCAGGGGAAGCCGAGGCCCTACCCGCAGCTCGGGCTCCTCGAAGTAGTGCAGGGACAGGGTCTTCAGGTCGTGGGTGCCCGGGTCGTACTCCACCACCGAGAGCTGGGGCAGGCGGAGACCACCGTCAGCCCCTCGGCCCGCCCCGCCTCCCGCCAGGCCCAAGCCGGCGCCCCGGCCCACCTTGGCATCCTTGAAGCTCAGGAGCAGGGCATCCCGCTTGGCACCGGCCAGCTGCACGCTGGCCATGGACATGACGTTCCCAAAAAAGGAGAAGGAGGCCGCCAGCTCCAGCTTCTCCCGGTGCTCCCGGTGGGCCTGGCCCTCTGGGGCAGAGGCAGTGGGTCCAAAGCCTGGACCGCAGACCCCCGCCCGCCCCACACGCACGCCACACCTGCATGCCCGCCCGCACGCCCCGCACTCACCTGTGCTCCTGTCATTCTTGGCCACGGCCTGAGAGGAAGAGCAAGAGGCGCCATGAGGGGCCCTGGCGCACGGCCCCTGGCAGCCCCCACCACATGCTAGGGACACGGTCCTCACGGACAGCGGGCGAGGACGGCTGGGCCTGCGTGCACCCCTCCCCCAGGACGCAGGCGCGCTCCAGGCTCTGCCCAGCATCCACGCCTGTGCCGCCGGCACTCAGGGCTGTGCTCTCTGCTGCTCGCAGCCCAGGCCCTGGCAGTCCACGCGGCCCTCGGCCCGGCCACAGCAGAGACCAGTCGGACAAGACGGGCTCCCAGCGTGAGCAGAGGCCAGAAGACACCGTTAGACGCCAGGGACCAGCTGCTTCCATAAAGAAGGAAGACGGTGCTCCCGACCCTGGAAGCTGAGGCTGCCATGCCTGACGTGTGGGCAAGAGGGAGGCCCCTCGCCCGGAGCAGCCCCTCGCCTGTCATGGCACCCCAAAGGGCCCCGCACTGGGTCAGGGAAACGTCTGGACTGTGTTAACCTATATGGCAGGAACTCTGGAATCTTCTGTGATGGAACAGGAAGTAAGCATGGCAATCACTTGTACTGGAGATAACTGTTGGACTCCATCAAAGTTAAAAACTTTTGAGCAACAAAAAACACTGGGTTAAAACACACCCAGAGAATGGAAAAAATACTTGCAAAATGATAAATCCGATAAGGGTTTAATACCCAGAATATATAAAGAGCCCCTACAATTCAGCAACTCAAAGGCAAACACCTGATTTAAAAAACAGGCAAAAGATGTGACTAGACATTTCTTCAAAGAAGATATATAAACGGCCAGTAAGCACAATGAAAGATGCTGAACATCATTAACCATCAGGGAAATGCAAATTAAAGCCACAGTGGGGTACTTCACACCACTAAGATGGTATGGCAGTTTGAAATTGTTTTATTAATCCCAAAAAGGAAAAGATGATGTTTGTGGGCTGGTCCACTACTGGGGGCATGAGCCCTTCTTCAACTGGACTACCTCAGTGAGACTCAGGTCGAGTCTTCGCCCTCTTGCTGGGTCCGATAAAAACAGACACAAGGAAAGAGGGCTCTGCCATTTTTTGATCCTGCCATGAAAAAAGAGAGACTCAAGGAGCTGAGGCCCTGGGGAGAGAAGCCTATGCCTGATAGCTTGCAGCTGAAACTGGGAAGAAAGCAGAGCAGAGGAGAGAGAGAGGACACCCTGTAAGAGAAAAGCCCCATGCCTGGCTGCTCACAGCCAAGCTCCAGGAGACAGCACAGCCCAGAGGCGAAGGCAGAGACCAGGAGGAGGTCGCCCGCCGTCTTGCTTCAGCACATGGCAGCCAACTTGGGCGAGGAAGTACCTCTTATGGTGCCTTTTTTTTTTTTTTTTTTTACCGGGAGGTACCGGGGATCGAACCCTGGTCTCTCCATGTGGTAGACGGATGCCGAACCTTTTGAGCCACATCCGTTTCCCATTATGGTGCCTTTTTAAATTTTTATTTTTATTTCTTTGTCCCCCCCACCTTCACCAGGAGGCCGCAGAAGTCGAACCTGGGGCCTCCCATATGGTAAACGGGAGCCCGACCACTTGAGCCACAGCCGCCTCCCTCTCATGGTGCCTTGAGTTGGACGTTTCATGGCCTTGGAAGCGTAAGCTCTTACCCCAGATAAAAACATCCTTTACGAGAGTCAACGCAGAGCCCATTCTCAGAAGGACCTTTCTCCCAGCCTCAAATCATGAGCAAATAAATTCCCATTGTTTAAGCTGAGGGTTAATCTGTGCAGAATTGGTGAAAAAGTTGTGTTTGTAAATCTTTGAAAATGAATAGAAATGGAGAAAGCACATCATAGTGTTTGTAACTAGCAGAGCTACCATATGGGCATGACAGGGGTTGAAAGGGAAAGTCTAAGGCCATGTACTCGAAGGAAAGCCAACGAATGTGACACGGGCCTGAATGGCGCAGGGGAACCTCCTGCGAAACGTGAGCGCGGGCGACGGCGCGCATGTAAGGCTGGTTTTCTTTGAAACTGCACAAATGTATGTTAATGTTGCAAGATGTTACTGTCAGGAAATATACAACCAAAGCAAATTATGGACAGTAGTGTATAGTAGTATATTAATAAGCTTCCGTTAAGGGTTAAAAAAAAAAAAAAAAAAAGGGGGCAGGGGAACATACTAAGTGAAAGAAACCAGACAAATGGAACTCCATATGGTTTGACTATACAAAATATAAATACAAATAATCAGAGAGGCAGAGTCAGAACAGCAGCATGTGTGGCAGGGGAAGCATAGAGGGATTGTATGGCGTTTCTTAAAGGGTTGAATTTTTTTGTTTGTCTAGCTTTTTTGTTTGCTTGTTTTTTCCAGGAGGCACCAGGGATTGAACCTGGGACCTCGTACATGGGAAGCCGGTGCTCAACCACTGAGCTAACCCGCACCCATGCTTTTTGTTTTATTATTTTCTTTATTATTGGGATAATGAAAATGCTCTAACAATGACTGAAATGATGAATGCAACTATGTGAGTATATCAAATACCAGTGAATATACACTTTGGATGGACTGTAAGCTTTATTAATATGTATCAATAAAATTGATTTTTAAAAATTGGCAAAAGTAAAAAACAAAAGAGTTGAAGAGTTAACATGCCTCCCCTGGTAACCAACAGGACATACAGGGAAACATTACAGAGAGAAATTAAAGATCTCCAGGACAAGGGGGAAATGCCATTCTTTTTAATAAATGGTGTTGAAGAAAATGGTGAAAGGACACCTTCCTCACCCCATACATGAGTCCACCCCAATGAACATCTAAAATAATTGTGAAAGGTAAATCAAAGCTTCTGAAACACAAGTTCAGCAAAGTAGTCAGTTAAATATGATCAAAAGTAAAAACTGTGCCTGTATACCCACCACAAACAGTTAGATGTCACCTGAAAAGAGACACCGAGACCTCATGTTACGGAGTTTTAAAGAAATCCCATTGACCCTGACAACAAAGCTCTAAGTCAACAATGATATGTGTAAGACCTTTATGGGGAAAAAGAATACTTTACTGAAATTAATAAAAGACCCAAAGAAGAAAATAGACCATGTTTCTGGAGGGGAAGCCTCAATAGTAAATAGTATAAATATGTCGACCCTCCCCAAATTAATCTGTATACTCAGTGTGCTTCCAATCCAAGCCGCAATAGGTTTCTATCCCATTTACTAATCTCCTTCTCAAACATACATGGGAGAGTCAGGCATCAAGGCTACCCACAGACAATTCTGAAGGCGAACAAGATACGGGGGAGGGCTTGCCCTACAAGACTATCAAGAATTATAACAAAGCTGAAGAATTTAAAACAACATGAAAGAGAGGGCATTATAAATCATGAGTCCACCAAGAGCTAGTGCTGAGATGAAGTGGGCATGGGGTGCAGTGGCTCAGCACCTGGGGGCTCAGTCCTGTCCTTCCCCCAGAGCCAGCACCACCCTGTTAGGGTTGACGTGCCCCAGAAAAACTCACACACACACACTGGAGAGACACACAGTCATGTGTAATAACAAAACATCAGATAGAACAGGTGAAAAAAGAAAAGGCCACTATTAAACAAGCAGAAAACTACAAGTGCTGGAGAGGATGTGGAGAAGCAGGCACGCTCGCTCACTGCTGGGGGCGATGCATAATGGGGCACTGCTGTGGAGGACAGTGTGGCGGTTCCTCAGGAAGCTGAGAGTTGAACTGCCGTGCAACCTGGCAGCACCACTACTCAGTTCACACCCAGAAGAACTGAGAGCAGGGACAGGGACCGACACATGCCCACCGATGTTCACAGTGGCATCGTTTCCAATCACCAAAAGATGGAAGCAAACTAAGTGTCCATCAACTGATGAATGATACACAAAAGGCAGTGCATACAGCCGTAAGAAGGAATGAGGCCCTTCCGCGTGCTACAGCCTGGATGAACCCTGTGGCAGCATGTTGAGTGAAATAAGCCAGACACAAAAGGACGAATATTGTTTGACCTCACTAATGTGAACTAAGTATAATAAGGAAACTCATAGAGCTAGAATCCAGAATATAGGTTACCAGGAGATATAATGTAGGTGGTAATGGGAGCTGATGCTTAATTTGTGCGTAATTTCTACTTAGGTTGAAATTCTTGGAAATGTTTGGAAACGGACAGAGGTGATGATGACACATGCTGTGAGTGTAATTAACAGCCCTGAATTGTGTGTGTGAATGAGGCTGAAAGGGGATGCTCTGGGTCTGGAGGGTGGAATAGGGGACTGTACCGCACAGGGAACCCTGTGGGGGAGGATGGCTGTGACAGTACAAATGCAAGAATGTTCTTTCATGAACTAGAACAAACGTACGTCACTATTACAAGGTGTTAATAACGGGGTATGTGGGGAAAATACACCTAATACAAACTATGGCCTATAGTTAACAGTAATACTGCAATATTCTTTCTCCAGCTTTAACTAAGGTATCCCTCCAATGCAAAGTGTCAACAATAAGGGGCCATAAGGGAATGTTGTATTTTTTCACTTTTATATAAACCTACAACTTCTAATTAAAAAAAATAAATATAATAATTAAAAATACAGGGAAGCGGATGTGGCTCAAGCAATTGGGTTCCCGTCTACCATATAGGAGGTCCAGGGTTCGATTCCCAGGGCCTCCTGGTGAAAGGCAAGCTGACCCACACAAAGAGCTGGCCCATGGGGAGTGCTGGCCCATGCAGGAGAGCTGGCGCAGCAAGATGATGCAACAAAAAGAGACACAGAGGAGAGACAGTAAGAGACACAGCAGACCAGGAGCTGAGGTGGTGCAAGAGATTGAGCGCCTCTCTCCACTCCAGAAGGTCCCAGGATCAGTTCCCGGTGCCACCTAAAAAGAAGACAAGCAGACACAGAAGAACACACAGAGAGCAGACAATGAGCACAAAACAATGGGCGTAGAGGAAGAAATAAATAAATCTTTTATATATATATATATAATATATATGTATGTATGTATGTATATATACAGGGGAGCGGATGTCACTCAACCAGTTGGACACGGGAGGTCCTGGGTTCAGGTCTTGGTGCCTCCTAAAGAAGATGAGCAGATGCCGCACCCACCACAATGAGCTAGACACTGCAGCTAGACGCCTAAATGAGCAGATGTGGCCCAGGCCATTGGGCACTCGCCTCCCAAGTGGGAGGTCCTGGGTTCGGTTCCCAGTGCCTCCTGGAGAAGGCGAGCCAACACTGAGCAGACAGATGAGAGAACCATCTGGGGGAGGGGGGGATATATAAATAAAGTAAATGTAAATAAAATAAATCTTTAAAATATACATACAATAATTAAAAATATATACCAGGGAGCAGATGTGGCTCAAGTGGTTGAGCGCCTGCTTACCACATGGGAGGTCCCAGATTCGGTCCCTGGTGCCTCCAAAAAAAACAAAAAAACAAACAAGCAAACAAATGAAAAACCAACTCTAGGGAGTCAACATGGCTCAGGAGTTGAGCACCAGCTTCCCATATATGAGGTCCAGGGTTCAATTCCCAGCCCCAGTACTTAAAAAAAAAAAACATAAACACACACACACACACACATTAAGCCAGATAAAAGAAACCAGACACAAAGCATTGCATATAGGAAGATTCCATTTGTATAAAATGTAAATAGGGGTCGGATGTGGCTCAACTGGTTGGGTGTCCGTCTCCCATATGGAGGGACCCGGGTTCGATCCCCGGGACCTCCCGGTAAAAAAAAAAAAAAGTAAATATAACTAAATCTATAGAGACAAAATTGGATTAGTGGTTATGTAGGGAGAGAGGGATTGAAAGGTGACAGCTAAGGCAATGTATTAGGTTTCTCTTTTTAGAGTAATGAAAATGTTCTAAAATTGTTTGTGGTGATGAAGGTCTAACTCTGTGATTATACTAAAAGCCAGTGATTGTATACCTTGAAGGATTGTGCGGTATGTGAACATATTGCAATAAAATGGCTTTGGAAAAAAAAATGGCTTTGAAAAAAAAAAACTTAATTAGAGCTTTTAAAATTCATGCCCAACATATTATTTTATTTTGTTTCTATGGGAACAGGAAGCTCTAACTCAAAGGGAACAATTCAGCTTGTAGCCTGGTCTCCAGAAGAGGGAGGCCAAACCACATTTACACTCCAGTTTAATAAAGACTGGAACAGTAAATAGATGCTATCACCATAAAATGGGGATACAGTGACCCTACAGCCCATGGAAATCAACAGAAAACAAGACCAAGAGCCACACGCATGGTCTTCCAGGGACCTCCACCAGCTTCAGGTCTAAACACCAGCCCCAGCTGAAGACCCCAACTCCCTCTCCAGCCCAGGCCCTGCATCTCAACTCCTGCCTGGCACAGCCACTCTTTCGGTACAGGACCGGCACTCCAATCTGTCCGCTGTGGCCCCTGCCTCGTGGGGCTCATGCCCTGGGTGGCTGCTCGCACACAGAGCTGGGGCCACTCTACGTGGCCAGGGCAGTGCAGAAGTGACCGTGCATCACTTCCAGGTTAGGCTATAAAGACACCGCGGCTCCAGTCTTGGGGGGCCAGGCTCTCTCAGCACTCACTCTGGGGGAAGCCCTGTTGCGAGCCCACGGAGAGGCCCACGTGGGGAGGAACCGAGGCCTCCTGCCCACAGCCACGTGAAGCACCATCTTGGAAACGGTTCTGCGGCCCCAGTCAAGCAAGTCTTTAGGCAACGTGGCCACGGCCACGGCTCGCCTGCAACCTCACAAGAGACCCTGGGCAGGAACCACCCCGCCGAGCTGCTCCTGGACTCTTGACCCTCAGGAACTGAGAGATAATGTCTGTTGTCTTAAGATTCCAAGCATTGGGGTAACATATTAGGCAACAACAGGTAACTAACACGAGGTCCAAAGTGAGCTTCTGACCCCCTCTTGCCCTCCCACCCACAGCCTTCTCCATCTCAGGTAACAGCAACTCTACCCTTCCAGGTGCTGAGACCAAAACTGTGGTGTCGCCCTTGGCCCTCTCTTTCACACCCCATATCCTGTCAGCAAATCCTATGGGCTCCGCCCAGGACCCAACTGCTTCTCACCACCTCCTCTGCCTCCCAGCCAGTCCAAGCCACCATTGCCCATCACCCCTCACTGGTCCCCTGTGCCCACCCCTACTGCCTAGTCTATTCTCAGCACAGCTGCCATGTGACTCTCCAAACTTAAGTCAGGTCATGCCATTCCTCTGATGAAACTTCTGCCCCCCACTGGACTCAGAAGCAGAGCTCAAGTCCACACAGTGGCCTAAAAGGGGCCATGGGCTGAGGCCCCACCCATGACCCTGCTACCTCTCGCACCCTTGCTCCTCTCCCTCACTGTCTGCTCCAGCCACACTGGCCTCCAGCTATTCCTTGAGCCAGACCTGCTCCTGCCCTAGGACCTTTTCCCTAGCTGCTGCCTCTGCCTGGGTTGCTCTTGGCCCAGACCCTGCCAGGCTCTCTCCATCATCCCCTTCCTCACCCACTCAAATCTCACATTCTCAAGGAAACACACATTTCATCCTACAACCTGGCTCTCCACTCCTCTTATCCTCTCTATACATTTTTCCATAGCACTTGTCATCTTTAACACACCATTTTATCGATTGTTTATTGTCTCCATGAGGGCAGGCATGTTTGATGGCACTGCTCACTGACACCTCCCAAGATGCCTGGTACACAGCAGAGCTTAGTAAGTATCTCCTGGGAAGCAGCTGTGGCTCAATCAGTAGGGCTCCCGTTTACCATATGGGAGGCCCCGGGTTCGGTTCCCGGGGCCTCCTGGTGAAGGCAGGCCCGCCCGCACGGCGTGGTTAGCTGACCCAGCGAGCACAAGCAGCAAGGGGGGGATAAATGAATAAATAAATAAAATCTTTAAAAAAAAAAAAAAAAAAAACTGTGGTGTACACAGACTACGGAATATTACGCAGCTGTAAGAAGAAATGAAGTGGTGAAGCATATGACAACATGGATGAACTTGGAGAACATTATGTTGAGTGAAGCAAGCCAGACACAAAAGGACAAATACTGTATGACTGCGCTATGAACTAAATATATTGTGTAAACTTGTGGAGTTAAATAATAGAATATAGATCACCAGAAAATAGAACGAGGGTAGAGAGGGTTAATCTGTATGGAACTGGTTAAAAAAAACTGTTCATTCATAAATCTTTGGAAATGAATAGAAATAGTGAGAGCACATCATGGTGTTTGTGACTAGCAGGGCTATTATATGGGTATGAGTGGTGGAAAGTCTAAGGACATGTATATTACTAGAAGGAAAGCTAAAAAATGTAACATAGGACTGTTAGATAGTGAAGCCTCATGTGAAATATGAATATGGATAATATTGCATATGTAAGACTTTATAAAATATAAACACAAATAAACTAGACAGACGAAAACAGAATAGCAACTATGTACAGCAGGGGAAGCATAGAGAGATTGAGAGGTGATGATTTTTTTTTTTTTTTTAACCAGGAGTTCCCAGGATCGAACCCAGGTCCCTCCATATGGGAGACGGACACCCAAACATTTGAGTCACATCCGTACCCCAAGTGGTGATGTAATTTTTTTGTTTTTTATTATTAGTAGTATTAGGATAATGAAAATACTCTGATAATGATTGAAGTGATGAATGCACAATGATGTGATTATACCACATACCACTGACTGTGCACTTTGGGTAAATTGTGTGTCTATTAATATGTAGCAATAAAATTGATTTGTTAAAAACAAACAACAACAAAAAGTGAGGTGCTCTTTGCAGGTCCGTGAACAGTCTTGATCATCATCTGCCCTCTATCCCCAGCCCTTTCCACTCTACGTTCCATGCGCGCTGCACATGCCGTCCCTACCCCACCTTCAACTGCTCCTTCTGTCTGAAAGGAACACTTTCCCTCCCCAGGCTTACTGCTCTTTCAAGAAGAGCTAAGAAAAAAGAAAGAAAGAAAAAAAAAAAAAAAGAGCTAAGACATCACCTCTTGCCAGAAGCCTTCCTGAACCAACTCTCATCCTCCTGGCAACCAAAGCACCCCGGTATTTCTTCTACCCATGCGATCTTCACATTTCACTGGAACTCCTGTGGAGTCTGTTCCCACACTAGACCCAATTTCATCCCTTTTGCTGGAAATGTTCTTCCCCTGACAAACTGCACACTCCTCCTACTCAGCCTCTAAGTGGTCTTCCTGATCAGACAGCTGGAAAGGCACTAATTTCTTTACTCCACTCTCTAGGCCCTCGGTAGCACTTGTTGCAATGTGAAAGTATATTTCGGTGTGTGTTTTTGTTTAATGAATGTTCCCCTCCCCCACGTTTCTGCAGGCTCTATTCGCCACTGTATCTCCCATCACTTAGCACACAGTAGGTGCTTTTAGGTATTTGGTGAAAAAACAAAAGCAAATAAGGTGCTCTAAGAAGGGAAGGAGAATAACGTGGCAGAATCTGGAAGCAGCACACTAGGTCAAAGCCTGGCTCCTCCGGCTGTGGAGCCTTAAGCAAATCATTCAGCTTCTCTGGGCTTCGGCTTCTCCACCTATGACTCGGGGGTAATAATAAACGGTGCCAACCTCACAGAGGACCTGCGAGGGTCGAAAGGGCGCGGCCCGGGCCTACCTCGGCGTCGCGGTTGAGGCGGTACACGTAGAGCTGCGACGACCCGGCCACCACGAGGTTGCGCTCGCTGTTGCTGAAGAAGTTGCAGTACATGGAGAACTCGAGGCCGGTGGGCGGATGCGCCTGCTTGTACACGGCGTACATGGTGCCGAGCCCCGGCTGCGCCGGACCGAAGAGGACAGCGTGAGCGGGCCCACCGCGCAGGGACCCCGCGCCCGGCCCCGCGCCCCCTCCCCGGGCTCGCGCCGCCGCCTCCCGCCGCCCACCTGGCGGTTGGAGCTGAAGGGGGACCCGGGGCGGCAGCGAACACGGCCCGCCGCGCGCGAACGCCGAGCACCACGGTTCCGCGCCCTGCGCCTGCGCAGTCCCGCCCGCCCGCAGCGGCCCCTGCTGGCCGGAAGCCGCCGCCCCCGCCGGTCGCGGGCGCGAGTCAGACGCGGGGCGCGCGGGGGCGAGATGGGGGGGGGGCGCGATGGGGGGGGCGCGATGGGGGGGGCGCGATGCGGGGCGGACGGGGCCGAGCCTGCCGCCTCTCTGCGCGCCGCCCGCTCCCTGCGCCCCCGAGCGGCGCTTCCCGCCGCGACCCCCGCCCGCCGCCGCCCCGGCCGCCGGTTTGTGGGGCTTAAAAACTGGATCTCAGGGAATAAAACAAGGGAAAACAGTCTGGCAGCTCCCAAAAGCCGAACAGGAAACTCCCAAGTGGCTCCTGCGCGTGTCCAAAAGGGCTGAGCGCGGGCCGGTCCCCTCGCCGCGCGGAGCCGCAGCAGACCCGGGCCCGCAAGCCGCGCCCTATGCCGCCCCAAAGGGAGGGAGCCCCGGCCTTGGACCCTCGGCGCCGAGTGAAGTCAGCCCACACGGAGGGCCAGGAGTGCTGCAGTTCCCTCCACAGAAAACACCCCGCAGTGCCACACAGAAGCCAGCACGCCTGGCGCCGGGGGCCAAGGGGCTGGGTCCCGCCCACCGGGCAGCAGGGGCCCTCTCCAGGTATTGCCCTCCAGGCATTTTCCCGCCAGCAGCGGATCCTTCTACAGAGTGCTGCCCGCAGGGGCGAGGGGAGCCACTTCCCCTAAACAGGGCAGCCAGGACCTCCGACCACCCACATCTCCCCCCGAGCTGGTGAGGCAATCTCGTGTTAGGAGGGGAGCAGGGCAAGGGGTCTGGAGGCTGGGAAAGGAGGGGCTCCCCAAGAACGTGTCCTGGAGGAAGGGCATAGAGAGCGCAGCCTTGGGCTGAGGGGCGGGAGGGCCCTGAAACATGTTCTGGAACATCCACGAAGTGGGTAAGACTTGAAACATCATGCTCAGCGAGAAACATCAGACAGAAAGGACGCATATTGTATGACTACATTGATAGGAAATATCCAGAAGATGGAACTCCACAGGGAGACAAAGCAGAGAGGTGGTTGTCAGGGCTGGGTGTGGGGAGGGGATAACGGGATTTGGGAACCAGATAGTGCTGGAAAATATACGAAATGCCCAACAAAACATTGCGAATGAGGAAGCAGATATGGCTGAAGCAGTTGGGCACCTGCCTACCACATGGGAGGTCCCCCTTCAGTTCCTGGTGCCTCCTTAAAAAAAAAAGATGAGCAAACAGCAGGCCAAACAATGGGGGAAGGGGGAGAAACAAATAAATAAAAGAAATGTTTTTTAAAAATTGTGAACGTTCTCAGCACTTTAGAGTGGTTTATTTTATGTCATGTCAATTTCCAACATGAAAATAAAAAGCCCACAAACTTCTGCCTGACTTTCGCGCTTGCTCTGGGGAGTGCTCACCATCAGTAGAAAATCTGACTGGCGGGAGAGCGTGTTAGGGAGGGAAGGTGTGGTAGATGCGGCTGGCACCCGCTGAGCTCCCCGGGGACAGTCAGCACCAAGCTGCCGCCCCTCGAGCTGTGTCGCCCATCCAGCCCGGGCGCATCTTCAGACCACCGCAGCCCCCATAGACCTGAACTGCCTACCAAGAGGCCTGACCCTCAAAACTCAAGAATAAATAAAATGTTTGCTGTTTTGCACCAAGGAAAAAAAGGAAGAAGAAATAAAACGTATTTTCACACGTGAGAAAATGGCATGGAAATGTGTGTTTCTGCCACATGCACCTCTGCCCACTGGTTACTACCGACACTGCGGCTCCAAGGCTGGACTCGTGGGCAGTGGGCGAAGGATGAGCAGGCAGCTGCATGACCCTGAGCCCCCATAGGCCCCTGGAAAACTTGTGAGAATCCCAGGGTGAGGAGCTTCAGGCTGAGATTGAGCCTGGTGCTGGGGAAGCAGCAGGGTGGAGCTGAGGCCCAGAGCAGAGCCAGGACACTAACCATGTCCATCTGTCCACTAAGCAAGTCAGTGCCCACGGAACCTCAGGCTCCAGCCCAGCGTGTGGCAACTGCCCACGAACCAGCCCTCACCCTGGGGATGCCAGTCAATTCAGGGGTTCTCCGCCCAATGCACATGAAAGGGCCAATTCTGTGACACCCAGGTTTGAAGAGAGTTTATTACCAAGCACAAAGCAAGGAGAGCAGAAGGCAGTCTGGGCCTGCTCTGTCTTCCTGACCCTGAGAAGCTTTCGGTGTTTTACAGCATTCCACCAAGGCAGGCAGGCTAGGATAATGGGGAGGTGGTCTCTCTGGGCTGATTCAAGTCCCTTAATCTATTACCATCCAGGGAGCTATGTGCAAGAGCACCAGACTTCAGGGTTACAAAACAAAATAGGGATAGGAAGGGGGCAGTCTGGAATTGCAGACTAAGCAGTTAGAGGACACAGCATCAGAGAAACAAGCCCTCTGGGTTACAATCAGTTATAACTGATACTCTTCCTAGCTCTTGGCGATATTACAAGGTATCAGAAGGTTCCTGGTTCTGTAGGTTTTAATCATACTTGTTAGTTTTCTGTTACCCTGGGAGAGGATCCATTACACTGGGGTGAGCCAGGACAGAGCAGTGTGGGGGACTGGGAGACTCAATCTGATGCCTACTATTTATTTACTTTATATATATGTTTTTAACCCCCCCCCCAGATGATTGTCTGCTCATTGTTTGCTTGCCTTCTTCAGAAGGCACCAGGAACGGAACCTGGGACCTCCCCCATGGGTGCAGCGTCTACCTCGTTGGGGTGGGTGCAGAGTCTAGCTTATCTTCTTTAGGAGGCACCGGGACCCAAACCCAGGACCTCCCACGTGTCAGGCGGGCACCCAACTGGTTCAGAAGTATCTGCTTCTCCCCTTACTCCTTTTGCTCTTTCATCCTACCCCCTTTCTGCTGTAGCTGTAGAGAGTGCATGTGATAGCTAGAACACTGGCAGCTATTTTGTCCACAGCAGGGGGAGGGGGCAGTATGGGTTGAACTGTGTCTCCCAAAAAGATATGCAGAAGTCCTAAACCCCTTGGAGAAGAATGAGGCCTGGCATCAATGGCAACAGTTCTTTATTCAAGCTGGGGACAAGGGGCAGGGACACTCAAGGCCTGGAATTCCCCGGCTGCGGGTTCCAACGGCCTAGACAGAGCACGGCATCCCCGCTGCGTCAGAAGGCGATGCTCTCCTCATACAGCGACAGCAGCAGCAGGAAGGTCCAGCCGCCCAGGAGGCCGGCGTTGTGCAGCGCGAAGAGGAGCCAGGGCCGGGGGTCCCGCACTCTCAGCATGGCCGGGAGCTGCCGGGCAGGAGCGCCCCTGTCAGCATCAGCACAGGCCGGTGCCCCTGCCCAGCTCCCCCAGGCTGCCGGCCCGGGCAGCCCCTCCCGCCGCGGCCCTGACCATGTCGCAGAGCGCCACGTAGAGGAAGAGGCCGGTCGCCACCGCCAGGATCCAGGCCTCCCCCTCCTCGCTGAAGCCCACGGCCAGTGCCACGTAGAGGCCGGCGAAGGCCGTGAGCGCCGAGGCCAGGTTCAGCACCACCGCGCGGCGCACGGACAGCCCCGCGTGCAGCAGGGCGGCGAAGTCCCCTGGGGCGGGCGGAGGGTGGGAGGGGGCGTCAGCCCAGGGAGGCCCCGCCCTGCCCCGGGGGGCCCGCCCCCCGGGGGCCCCCCCCCCCCCCACCGCCGTCCCCTCCAGGGAGGCCCCGCCGCGGCGCTCACCCAGCTCGTGGGGCACCTCGTGGCAGAACACGGCCAGCGACGTGGCCAGCCCCGTCTTCCAGGAGGACGCGAAGGCGGCGCCCATGGCCAGCCCGTCGGCCAGGTTGTGCACCGCGTCGCCGACTGTGATCACGTAGGGCAGCAGCCGCAGCTCTGCGGGTGCAGGGGCGGGGGTCGGGCGAGCCCCGGCGCCCCCTCCCCGTCAAGCCGCGGGCGTGGGCGGGGCCCCTGTCCTGCCCCAGCCTCCCCGGGGACTCACCTGGGTCACCTGGGATGTCCGGCCTCTGGGGCTCCGGGCTCTCCTCTGCCACCTGGGGGTGGGGGTCAGTCTGAGCCCCGGGGCGGGGCTGGGGGCGGAGGCCGGGAAGCGGTCCCAGTGGCCGCGGTGCCGCGGGCTCACCAGGTCTGTCCGGGACTCGCCGTGAGGCTGTTTGGGCGGCCGGAGCTCCATGGGACTCGTCTGCAGGAACAGGCCGTGGCTGTGGCCGTCGTGGCTGCAGGGCTCGCCCTGCCCTGGGTCCTGGGCAGAAGGCAGCTGGATGCCTGCCCGCCCCGCAGGCCTATTCCCCACCCAGACGCTCAGAGCGCCTCCCACCCCACCTGCCTGACCTCAGGGTCCCGGGGCAGCAAGAGGTTGAAGAGGTTCTCGAACAAGAAGAAGACGTAGAGCCCACCGAGCACGGCCAGGAGGCGCCAGGTGGGCTGCAGGCTGTGGCCCTCCTTGCCATGGTCATGCAAGCCCAGCACCTGCCGGGACAGGGGGCGCTGGGCTGCGGCAGGCATTTCGAGGGCCCCCCTCTGTCCAGTCCAGGTGATGCTGAGGGGAGCAGGGACGGGGTTCCCAAGAGTGTGTGCCCTGGAGGAAGGGCAGAGAACGGGCAGCCTCGGGCTGAGGGGGGCTGGGGCCAACCTTGGGCGTCAAGTGCAGGAAGGCGTCGCCAGTGAGCGCGCCCACTGCCATGCTGAGGAAGGTCTGGATGACATAGTGGGTGGTGGCGCGGCAGCCCGTGCAGGCCAGGAGCAGGAGGCCCAGGACTGAGGCCAGGCAGACGAGCAGCGTGGCCAGGGAG
The DNA here is from genome assembly GCA_026826555.1 of Tolypeutes matacus. Lineage (NCBI taxonomy): Eukaryota > Metazoa > Chordata > Mammalia > Cingulata > Chlamyphoridae > Tolypeutes > Tolypeutes matacus. The sequence continues at coordinate 747,919 of JAKSZT010000089.1, read as the reverse complement.
CCGTACACGTACACTGCGGGGAGGGGGTGGCGTCTAAGGGCCTGTGGGGGTGCCCTGAGAGCCACCCCCAGCCCTGCTCTCCCAGTGGAGGATGCTGGGCCGGGGCAGTGGGCTCTGCTCAGGCTGACCCTCTGGTCTGGAAGCCCTCCCCTCCCCCCGCACTGGTCTCCACAGCCCCTCCAGCCCCTGCCCAGTGCTCACCTCCCCACCCCTACCCCAGTCCAGTGTCCTCGGCCAACCACGCCCCTCCCCACACTGCCAGTCCCCCTAGGCACGGCCAGGCAGGCACAGCTGGGGGGCACTCACTCTCCACCGGGCTGAGCCGGCCCTGGGTGGGGGGCTGGGGCCCGGAGCTGCAGGCCCCACTGAGCTGCTGCTGGAGCAGGGCAGGGCTGAGCTGGGCCCAGGCCTCGGGGTCCACCCCGGCCTCCTCAGCCAGCCCGTACACGGCCATCACCTCACTGGCGCCAAGGCAAACCTGGGGAGGGGCAGGACAGGGGTGTTGGGCTGGGGCGGCCCCCTGGGTCCCACTGGCCCCCAGGCCCCTCGACCGCTGGGCGCTCACCGTGTCCCATACAGTGACGCTGCTGTTGGGGGAGTCGCAGTGCACAGGGTCGTCACGGGCGGCCCCCAGGTGGCCGTGGTCGTGGTCATGCACACCGTGGTCGTGGTCGTGGTCACCGTGGTCCCCATGGACCTCGGCCTTTGCACCCAGCCCCAGGCGCCGCATCAAGGCCGCCAGCTCTGGCAGGGAGGACAGAGCCACCGCCCGAGTCCGTGTGGGTGCCAGTCTTGCACTGCACAGGACAGAGGCTCCAGGCACCCCCAGGCCGCGCCGTGGCCCCGCCCCCTCTGCAGCCCACTCCTGGCCTCACCGGCCACGGTGATGTTCCGGGTCTGGCTGCCGTGCTGGCGGAACACGAAATCCACGAAGTACTGTGAGGTCGGCAGGGCACGGAAGCAGGAGCCATGGCTTATGTGGTCCACGAGGGCGGCCAGAACCCAGCCGGGCTCTCCGGGACCCCCGGCCGCCGCCGCCTCCTGCAGCAGCTGAGGCACATCCACGCAGGCCTGGGGGCACAGTGGGCTCAGACCTGCCCTCAGCAGCCCCCTGGCCGGCCTGCTCCTGCGCCATTGCTCCTGGCACCAGGATGGCTCTCCAGGCAGCCCCAGGGGCCGTCCTGACGCTGCCCAGGGCTGCCTCCCTGGAGCTTTTCAGACTTGGTTCCACCTTCCGGCCATTCCAAAGCCTGGCCTCGCCAGAGCCCTTCCCTGGGACCTGGGCCCCCACCCTGTCTTGTGGGGCCCCCCGCGTCCCTGCGCCTCCCGGCGGCAGTGCCCACAGCCTTCCCGTGTGCCTTCCCACCGCTCCTGCGTGCCTGGGCAATCGTGGGGATGGGCTCGCCAGACACGACGCCCAGGCAGCCTGGCACCACCCGCGCAGCCTGCGGGCGGCCCTCACCTCCGCCGCGGCGGGCTGCGCGGCCCTCTGGGCCTGGATCCTGCGCAGCAGCCGGCTGAGGCCCGGGGCCAGGGCCTGGGGCCCCCTCAGCACGGCCAGGAGGTGGTCGGCCTGGGAGGCCCAGCGACCGGCCCTGACGTCCTCACAGGTGCTCTCGGGGTCGCTGAGGTAAAGGGCTGCGGCTGCACTCAGGCGGGCGACGTGCGGCGGGCGCAGCGCCGGCTCCGGCCCGGCCCCGGGCTCCTCAGTCCTGGCCAGGGCCAGGATGTCCTCCACAGACACACACTGGACACAGAGGCAGTGGGCAGGCACCGGCCCGCCCTGCAGGAGCTCCACGCGTGGGGCCCGCTCGCACACGCGGGCACACGCCCCCATCATCAAAATACCCCACGGCTCCCCGGGATCACAGGGCTGCACCGAGGGGCTCCCCTCCTCCCGGGGCGGCTTCCTGCGTCACTCTGCAGGCGGGCGCAGGACCCTGGCGCCCGGACTCTGAGCAGAGGAGGCTCCCTCCTGTGGGGCGGCCCAGGGCCGCCCAGGCCTCCCAGGCCTCCTGGGCCGCCCCAGCCGCCCGCCTCCTGGAGTTTGCCCCAGGGCCTTTGCAGCCGGCTCCCTGGGTGGAGCAGGGCACCGTCGGGTCAGCCCTTACCTTTCCACACGGCCCGGCGCCGCAGTGCACACGGGCCGCCAGCGTATTTAACAGGCCACCCAGCGCCGCGTGGCCCAGAGCGCCGCTGCCCGAGGTGAGCAGGGCCAGCAGACCGGCAGGCTCGGCCACCGTGGCCGCCGCAGCCACCACCACGGCCAGCAGAAGCACCGGCCCGAGGCGAGCCGGCTCCCCCATGATCCTGCTGAGGACCCCCAGAGCCGAGTGGAAGGGCCGACGCCAGGCCGGCCTGGGAGGGCTGCCAGGGGCCAGACTGGGGCTGGGCTCGGCCCGCCCGGCCCCGGCCCTCTCCAGGTATGTCCCTCGGGGCGCTGTGATTGGCTGCCAGCGGCTGGCGGGTTAACCATTCCAGCTGCTGATCCTTCCAGTTCGCCCTGCAGGGGGGCGCAGGCCAGGCGCAGCCGAGGGGCAGCAGGGCATCTGCTCACTCCCACGCCCCCGAGGGCCCGGGGCGTCCCGTCCCCCGGTTCTGTCCAGGGGCTGGAGCTGGCTGCCCCCTGCCAAGCCTCCTCTCCCTGTCCGAGATGCCCCCCACCCCGAGCGCACCACAGGCCCCCTCCTTGCCACCCCCTCCCAGCCAGACCCTCCTGGCTCAGGCCGCCCAGAGCTTCTGAGAGTCATTTTGGTCTCAGTTTGGGGTGCAGAGTGGGGGTCCCCTCCTAGGCCCTGGGCCTGTCCGGGACAGGGACAGCAGCAGTCAGAACAGATAAATATGTAGCTCTTCCTGAGTCACCAGCCCCCAAGCCCCCAGGGGAAATTCCCCAGAAATGGCTGAGACCTGACACAGCCAAGCAGGAAGGGAGCCCAGGACAGGAGACTGCACCGCCCATGCCCCAGGGGCAGGAGGCCCAGCAGGCCCAGGACCGCAGGGGGTGGCCTTGGCTCGGGCCTGGCCCTCCCTGCCCCTGGCCTTTGCTCTGCCCTGACCACATCTGCTGACAGGCTGCACCCCTGCCCGGCCGGCCTCAGGGCAGACTCCTGAGCTCCCAGCTGGGGGTGGCGCTGAGGCGGGGCCAGCCCAGGGAGCGTGCAGGGCAGGCCAGGCCACGGCCCGAGGTTCCGGGGCAGGCGCTCTTGCTCCCAGCACTTGGTACACACTCAAGCGGGCGCACACCACGCACACACCTGCCCGCTCACTGCACACGCGCGGAGGGCAGCCGCAACACCCAGCAACCCTGGTGGCAGGGGCAGCGGGGGCTGCAGTTGTCCCTGGCACTCCAGGTCGATGCAGATGGAAGCCGACGGGAGGGGCGCAGGGCAGCCCAGGCACAACCTCTCCCCTCCTCCACCGCCCCGGGGCCTGCCCTGCCTCCCGGGCCCCCTGCCCCTCTCCACTGTCCCTCCCCGGAGTCCAGGAGCAGCCGCAGAGAAGGGCACCGGCTCCCCCTGCAAACCCGCACCCCCTTCTCGGGCCCTGGCCGCGGCCTGTCCTGGGCTGCCCCCTCCCAGCAGCTGGTTCCCTCTCCTGTGCCCCGGGTCTCCTCCCACATCACCCCAGTGTCCAGAGAGCACGCTGCCGTCGCCGCCACGTTTAAAAAGACCCCCTGCTGTCCTCACCTCATTTTCTGCCCTGCTTCCTGCTCCCCGCAGGCAGACCTGGGCCCTGCCACTCCACCCAGGGCGCCCCCCTCGGCCCCTCAGCCACCCCTGGCCCCTCTCTCTCCGGTCCCCGTGCTGGCTCCTCGCCTGGGCCTTGCCCTCCCAGCCCCCAAGCTCGGGTGGGCCCCGTGGCTGGGCCTGGCCACTGCGTGGCAGCTGCCTGGACTGGCCAGCAGGCAGCGCCAACTCAGACCGGCTGCCCTGCCGGAGCCCCCATCTCAACAG
>JAKSZT010000089.1:716394-743956 GCA_026826555.1 Tolypeutes matacus | reverse complement strand
GGACGCTGCTCCGGGAGAAGCTCCTGCCCACCCCTCAGCCTCCTGGCGTGGAACTCACTCCCAGTAGTCAGCATGACCAGGTGGGAAACCTGCAACCCTAGCATACGCCTCCTGCTACGACCCCAACCCAGCCTCGATTGCACGCAAACCCAGCACCCACTGAGACCACGTCGGCGATGCAGCGGTTGAGGTTGCCCTTGTCGTCCTTGATGGTGATGGGCCGGTCCTCTCTGATCCTCTCCATGGCCAGCGGGCAGTCCAGCTGCGGGAGGGGCCGTGAGATGCCCAGGTGGGGGAGGGCCCCTGTCATCACTTCACTCCACCCCTGTGGACTCAGAGCACTCACACGAAACTTGCGGCAAAATTCATCGATGGAGCTGATCTCTGAGCCCTGAACCTGCCGGAAGGCAGCTTTGTACTGGACCAGGAGCCGGGAGCAAGCTGCTGTGTACCTGGGGAGACGCCACGACCACACTGCGGCCTGCAGGATGCCCCAGGACCCCTCCCCCGCCATCAGACACATGCAGAGCTCTCATGGGCAGGGAAGGCCTCACGCAAGCTGCAGAGAACCAAGCTTTCCCTCTGGACCTGCTCGATTAAAAAGTTCTACAAAAAAGCAGCCAAGCATGCCGGAAAACGTGAAACACCCCCAGGCTGGTCCTGGCTGTGGGGACATGCCTAGGAACTGGGCAGAGGCCCGTGCCCCCTATCCTCCACCCCCAGCCTGGCCGTCCTGCCCTGTGCCTGGCGCTTGCTGGTAGCTCAGAACTGGGCCCCAACGAACAGAGACTGTGCCCTCCGACCACGCTCCTCCCGGGGCAGCAGGGATGGAGCACCACTGCTGCCCGGACCTGCCCGGCTGACGCAGGGGCAGAGGCAGCCCCGGAGCACCCGCCCGGCCCGATGGTGGCAGCTAATCACACACAGACCCCAAAGGGGACAGACGCTGGCCTAAACGCAGGACCTGCGAGCCTGGGGACTCACTCGTTAGGGGTGACGCAGTCCTTGATGTAGGCCTTCTCCAGGGCTTGCATCGTCTTCACCACGGCAAATAGCTCTGCCATGTTGTCGTACCTAAGGAGCACTGCCTGTCAGACTGCCACCAGCCAAAAGTGAGGGCCCCAGCTGGGGGCACACTCTGCCCACCCACCGCCACTGCCCTCCCAACCCTTGGTGTGGGGGTGAATAGGTGTGCTCAGGGATAGGGGGCCGGGGCGACGTGGCTCCTGGACGCACTTCTCCCGCTCCCGGGCGTTCTTGTACAGCTTCACTTCCTGCCAGAAAGAGCAGGGAACGCATCAGCCTAAAGCCGTGGCGGCTCAGCACTAGCAAGAAGGAAGGTAGCACCGCACTCACCTCGTAGAGCTCCGGTTTGGTCCCGGGGGCTGCAACAGAGCAGAAAGCTGGCAGGCCACCCAGAGAGGCGCCCCAGGCCTCAGCCCATCTCACTTACTTTCCTGAGAACACACCTGGGCTACCCCACAGGTAGAGCATGAAACTGGAAACCTGACCACGTGCGGGGCATGGAATGGGAACAATGCCCTTGGGGGCCACGTGTCAGGGGGCTTGCCCCCTTGTCTGCAACTCCTTGGCCACCCACCTTGCTTGCTAAGGCGAAACAGCAACAAGGAGGCCTATCACGAGCATAGAAAGCCTGGAGGCAGCGCAGAGAGGCTCGTGACACAAGATGCCTGGAACCCCGGAAGTTTGAGCCACACTTAGGGTTTAGAGTCTCTCTGCCTGGGAGGGCAGAGCCAGCCCACCTGGAGAAGGTCTCAGGGGCTGGCCTTGGCCCCCCAAGGCCACAGGTGAGGAGCTGAGGCCCTCAGAACCCCTTCCCCGCCCCATCAGCCTCTGCAGCCTTTGGGTCCCGAGCCTTCCCTGACCAACTCACCTCCCAGGCCCGGGGTGGCCGGGACCCCATGGAACATCCTGGAGGCTGGAGCAGTAAGACCTGGAGGGAGAGCCCCCAGACCCACTGTGAGTCCAGAGCAGGGACACCCAGCCGCCCTGGACGCTGCTGGGAAGAAGCAAGGCCCAAGCTGGGGCATGGTGGGAGGGCAGATCAGGAGTAGGGGGGGGGCCCTGGAGCAGGCTCAGAGTGGGGAGAGGAGCTGGTGCCCGGGAGGGCACAGCCCACGGGGTGCCTACACTTCCTGAGATCTCAGGGAAGGGAGGCAGGTCCAGCAGCATGAGAGTGAGAGGCGGGAACCAGGCCCCTGCTGTGGAGCGCAGGTTCCAAGAAGGTACACCAGCACGCGGGCAGATGTGCCCACCATGCCGCAAGGTGAGAGCTGCAGAGATCTGCCCCCGGCAGTGGGGAAGAACGGTGTCACCTCCTCCTAGGCAGGTCCTTAGAGACTGCGGAGAAGGACCAAGGAAGAGAGGCTGCTATGACTCCACCTGGGGGGCGCCCGCAGCCCAGGGACAGCACCCCTGGCGCGGCAGGCCTAGGGCACGAGGCCGCGGCAGGCAGGGGTCAGGGGACACCGCAGCTGGGCTTTTGTTCCGAGGCCCTGAGGAGCCGGCGGAGGAGGTGGGGGGAGGCAGGTGCAGAGGGGCGCACGGGGGCCGGGGCGTGGGAGGAGACGAAGGCACCGGGGCGCATCCCACAGGCGGGGGCCCGGGGCCTGGCCCCACGGGCAGACCTCGAGGCGACCCCGCGCCCTCCGGGAAGAGCCTGAGGCGTGGCGCGGGCTCGGGGCGGCTCTCCTGAGCGCGCAGGCCGCGACCCCGGGCGAGGGCCGCTGCGTGGCGTGAGCGGGGCGGACCCGCAGCCCGTCCCCGCGGTCGCGAGCGAGTACCTGGGCGTGTGAGGGTCCCCGAGATGGCGCCGGGGCGGGGACCCGCCGCCCACCGCCCTCTGCGCCTGCGCAGGCCGGGCGTACCCGCCCACTCCAGCGAGCGCGCATGCGCGGCGCGCGCCCCCGCCGCGGCGTACCCGCGCTCCCGGGGTTAGGGCCCCGCCCTCAGCTCCGCGAGCAGGGGTCGTCGCAGCCCCCCGCCCCGCTCCCGCCTCAGGCAGCGCCGGGAGATGGAGGAGCAGTGTGCGTTTATTCAGGGCTTGGAGACGGCCCCGCGGGGCAGGGGCGCCGGAAGAAGAGCCGGGGGCCGCGCTGCAGCGCGGGGGCGGCGGGCAGCGCCTGCCGCAGGGCGCGCGGGTCCTCGGCCGAGAGGCGCCGGCTGCACAGCTGGAGCTCCTGCAGCTGCGCCGCGATCTTGTCCCAGAGGCTCTGGCCCAGCGGGCCCCGGACCGCGCAGCCTGCAGGGGCACGAGCAGGTTCAGGGAGGTGCCGGCCTTGGGCGCCCCGCAGCAGGCCCAGGGGGCCCGCCGAGCCCGCGCTCTTTTCTCTTCCCCAACGTGGCCCTTGGAGGAAACACTCCCTTGGGGGCCAGCGGGGCAGGAGCCCAGACGCTTTTGAGGAGCAGAAGCATGGGCTCCTGTGCAGTCAGTGGCCAAGCAGGAGGGAGACTGGCTCAGAGGAGCCTGACTTGGGGCTCCGCTTCTGACCGTGCCATGCTCACAGGGGCACCTTCCTGGAGGAGCCAGCCTGGCCCCAGGGTCGCAGTCAGAACCCAGGGGCTCCTGGCCCCTTGCCCCTAGAGACATGACCCCAGAGGCAGAGCCTGGTGTGCTCCTGCCCAAGCCCCAGCAGGGCTACGGTGGTGTGAGGACAGCTGGTTCACTAAATGCACTTCCCCTGGGGTCAGCCTGGACAGTCTGCTGGGGGACAGCACCCCAGTGTGGCCAGAGGCTGCAGGTAGGGTTGGAGCGGCCCTGTTGTGCCTGTAGAAGGGCGCCTGCCATTGCGGCCTGCTGTGAGAACCAGAGGCAGAGACCCCTGCTCCCTGGAGACCGCTCTGCTCCTCCTGCCCAGTGTCCGCCACACCAAGTCCCACCATGGTGTCCAGCTGGTGGCAGTGCCAGCCCCATCTAAGCAGCCCCTGGGCCCTCACCGGACAGGCCAAGGAAGCGGAGCCCTTGGGGCCGCTCCTGAAGGGCGGACAGGAGCTCTTCAAGGCCGGCAGTGCTGATCTCGGGGTTGGCAGATAGGTCGAGCGAGACGAGTGAGGGGCACAGGGGGAGGCACCTGAGAACATCGTGAGAAGTGCAGGGTCGGCTTCCAGAGAGGGGGTCCCTGCCACACCAGGGAAAATGGCTTCAGAGGGGCCCTGGCAGACCTCAGCTCTGGGAGCTGCCAGCTGGGCGCTGCCTGGGTGCAGGGCTGCTTGGCAGGGGTAACTGACAGTCCCCTGGAGCGGGCCAGGGCCGTGTGGGGTAGCACGACAGCAGGGGCTTTGGCATGGGCTGATGCACACAGGGCAACTGTGCGGGGGGAGACTAGGAAGGACCACTGCAGGGTAAGGCTGGTGAGAAAGGACTGTGCAGAGGGGTGCCTGCTGGGGGGATGGGCACCCTGGGCAGGGGCCAGGGGCAGCCAGATCTCTGGGCACTGCTTGAACCCAGCTTCCTGAGACGAGACCCTCCCTCAGGTCAGTGAGTGGCAGAGGCAGTCTTACCTGCTCAGGGCTCTCACAGCCTTGTCGCCCAGGTGGTTTCCAGACAGGGTCAGGTGTGACAAGGCACAGCCTTCCTAGACACAGCAGCCCTGGGCTGTGGCCAAGGACTCAGAGGCCTCCTGGCTTCCCAGTACCCGGGCTGCCTGGGAAGAGCGCCCCCTGCTAACACCCAGGAGGCCAGACAGCCCACTCCCAAGGAATGGCATCCAGACCGTGAAGACAGACAGACCCCTGGCTCTGCCGGGTAGTCAGAGGGAAGGGCCATCCCTTCCTTGGCATTTAGAAGAAACTAGAAGGAACCAATTCTCCCAGAGGCAAGTCACGCTTGGCACCGCACAACACGAGAACCACAGGGACCCCAGGAGCCCGGGAAGGGCCTGGGAGCTCAGCCTCCAAGGCTTCTCTCCAAACTCTGCACCCCGACACCCCTTAGCTAATCTGGACCGAGGGGACTCCTCCTGCCTCTCCACAGCCACCAGGACTGTGCGATAAGCCCCAGGGCCTCTGGCTGGGCGGCTCCCCCCTCCAGAGACCCCTTCCCCCATGTCCATCCCGCCCATGCCCCTGCTCCCCCCAGTCCTCTTATACCTTAGTCAGGTAGCTAACCACGGGCTCCTCGAGCCCCGAGTCACCCTTCCTGGTTGCCACGGCACCGAGCTCCAGGTGGAGGAGGGTGTGGGCGGGCAGGCTGCGCAGGGTCTGCGCCAGGCCCGGGGCGCCCAGGGCGTTATAGGACAGGGACAGTGTCTGCAGGCGCTCAGCATCTGCGCGGGCATAGCCTTGGTCAGCCCCCACCGGAGTCCTGGGCAGAGACGCCCCCGCCCTCTGTGGGGAGCCACGGTCCCTGGCTTTTGTGCACGGGGACACTGAGGTCTGGACAGGCACCCGCCCAGGCCCGCCCACCCAGCGCTCGCCCTTCCGGGGCTGCCCGAGGTGGTGCAGGCGTGTGTGTGGGGTGGGGGTCGGGGGCGCCCTCTGCAGGCAGGGAGAGCTTGCTGTGAAATCGGTGGAGGCTCGGGAGCTGAGTAAGCGTGGGGGCTGGACCCGCCTGGCTGGCTCACCTCGGAAGGCACTGCCCAGGGCCGCCTGCCGGCTCAGGAGGAAGCCGGGGCCGAAGCCGCAGGCCTGGAGGCGCAGGGTGCTGAGCGAGGGGCAGGCCCGCAGGACGCAGGCCAGGGCCTGGCCACAGCTGTCCCCGAGCGGGTTCATGCTCAAGTCCAGCTCCTCCAGGTTCTGTGGGAGACACCGGCCGGGCCCTGAGCTCCCGGCAGCCACGTGGGGACAGCGCCCCCTCCTGGCACAGACCCCGCCGCAGACCCAGCCAGGCTGTTGCTACCTGGGCCCCTACCTGCAAGGCAGCTTGGCCCTGGAGACCAGTGGCGAGCTGGCGCAGGCCCTCAGGGCCCAGGTGATTGGAGGAGAGGTCCAGGAGGGTCAGGCCAGGTATGGTGGCCAGGGTGGCCAGCAGCTCGGCAGCGCACGCGTCCCCCAGCCGGTTCCCAGCCAGGCGCAGCTCCCGGAGCTCAGTGTGCAGCTTCAGGGCTCGCAGCAGGGGTGCCAGCTGGGCCGGGCGCAGTGCCAGGCAGCAGGCGCTGAATGAGGGGCCCGAAGCCTGGCACTCCATGGCCTGCAGCACCTGCTGGTGCTCCCCTGGGGGGTCAAGGGGTCACCTGGGGGTCATTGGAGGCCTCCCAGAACCCACTCCCCCAAGTCTGAAGGCTATGACCCTGCCACGCCTCCCCCAACTCCTGGCCGCCTTCACAAGCTCCTTCCAGAGACTTCTCTGGTAGCTCTAAATCACACCAAATTTGCTCCTGGTCCCAGGCGTGGCTTAGCCTGTCTTCTATGGGCTTTCCCCTGCCCCGCCCCCAGACAGAGCGTGGAAGCTCCACGCTGGCCTCACCCACCCGCTGTCCAGTGGCGCCAGCACAAGGCGTGGTGTCCATCAGGCACTGGGGCTACAGCAGTGGAAGACCCAGAGCCAGACCTGAGGGGCTCCTGAGCCCTGAGCTCCATGCCCGGGACCTGGGTGGCTGGGGGGCTGCATGGTGCCCGGCCTCACCTTGCCCCAGGCTCTGGCAGGCCCTGCAGTAGCGCTCGGTCAGCGGGGGCAGGTCCCACGAAGCCACTTGGGCCAGCACCTGGGGAGGGCGGCCCGTGAGCAGCGTGGACGCAGCGTGCGGCGGGGCCCAGCCCGGCCCGGCGGCTCACCTCCTCGTCGTTGTGCAGCACGTCGGGGACGGCATCCTGGGGGGCCAGCAGGGCGCCCTCCTTGCGCAGCATGAGCCGCGGCTGCAGCCCGCAGGTCTGGCAGAAGCGCTGGGCTGCCTGCTGGGCCAGCCAGGCCACAGAGCGGGCCTCGGGGCTGCAGGGACGGACAGCGCCCACGCTTAGGCCAGGAGCGGCCCCCAGGCTCCCCAGCACCAGGGTCTGCGGCTCTCTTGCCCGGCTCCGTCCTGTTCTCCCGACTGCCCCGTACAGCCTCGAGTCAAAGCGGGCAAGGTCCTGCCCCGCAGAGTCGACGAGGGGGCCGGGGGAAGGCAGGCTGGTGCCCTACCTGTGCGGGACGGGGATGAGGAAGAGGCTGTCCTGCACGCGGACTCGGACCCGGATGGGAGCAGGGGCTGGGCTCTGGCAGGTGGGGCCGGAGGGGAGGGCTGAGTCAGAGCAGGCAGCCCCCAGTGGGCCCCGGGCCCAAGAGCCACCCCCACTCCGGGCTGTACACTCACCGGGGGCTGGCCTGTTGCAGGGTTCTCCCCAACGGCCCCTGAGGCCACGGGGACTGCTGGGCTCTCCGGGGGCTCAGCAGCCGAGCCGCTGCTCCCGCCTGCTCTGACCTGTGCGCTCCAACTCTGGAGGCCGGTCAGCCGGCTCTGCCTGCTGCGGCTTTCACCACCGCCTGGCCCTGAGGCCCGGTGCCCAGCGCTGTCCCCGCTGCCCCCGGGGCGGCACAGGCGGCTGCCTCTCTGGCGGCCGTGGGTCCGGGGCATGTCGTCCTCCAGCCAGTCCCCGGCCAGGTACTCACCCTCAGGGATGAGGGCCGCCTGGCACGCAGGGGACCGGCCTGGGCCTGGAGGCCGCCTGGGCCCCGGGCAGCGGCTCTGGGCACTGCCTCGGACGGCTGCCTCGCTGTGCCTGGCCGGGCCAGGCGCTGGGGCCGCTGCCTGCGGTGCTGGTGCTGAGAGCCGAGGCCTCTTGTGGACGGGCCCCACAGGGCCCTCTGAGCAGCTACTGCTGGCGGCCACGTTCCTGCCCCCTGGAGGCCTGGCTGCTGCGGGCGCTGCCGGCTCCAGGGAGGCCCCGGCCCAGGAGGCCTCCAGGGGCCTAGAGGCACCAGAGGAAGGTCCTGGGCGGGGGCTCAATGGGGGAGAGGTCTCAGGGTCAAACAGGTGGTTACTTGAGTCGGTACCAGGAGCCTGGGAACTCTGGGTAGCTGAAGAAGAGAAGAGAACCTGCCATGAGACAAGGCCCCGGCACCGCCCCCCATTGCCTGCGCTACAACACATCCTTGTCACCAGAGAACACAGAACTCATCCTAAAGGGACACAGGCCACGTGGGCAAAAGGACAGTGACCCCAGGGCCCTCAGGCTAAGGGGTGTCCCCAGGGCCCTCAGGCTAAGGGTGTCCCCAGGGGTCAACCAGGCTAAAGGACAGTGACCCCAGGGCCCTCAGGCTAAGGGGTGTCCCCAGGGGTCAACCAGGCTAAAGGGCAGTGACCCCAGGGCTGCTCCGGACAAGGGATAATGTGCCCTAGGCCCTCAGATAAGGGGTAGACGCTCTGCTGCCTTGGTCCGTGGAGGCCGTCCGGAGCAGCCGCTCCATGGCTGTGGCCTTCTGCCGCGTCTCCTGGTCCAGGTCCTCGTCGTACAGCTTCACCCACCGCCGCAGCGTCTCCAGAGGGCTGTCACCCTGCGTGGCACAGGGCTGAGCAGAGCCGGCGGGCGGCCCCCGCCTGCCCCGGCCCCTCTGCACTGTGAGCCCCGGGCTCACCTTGCTAGTTCGGAGTGTGACTGACGCCCCTCGCTCGATGAGCAGCTCAGCCACCTCGAAGTGGCCACAGGTGAGGGCGTCATGCAGTGCAGTGAGCCCCTCACAGCCCGGGCCGCCAGGGTCGTCCACCGCAGCCCCCTGGTCCAGCAGGAAGCGCACGATCTCTGTGGCCACAGGGATGTGAGCCCAGCCCCGGGCGCCCTGTGCTGTCCCTGCCCCCGCCCTGCGCCCCCGCCCCGCGGCCCCCCCGCCCCGCTCACCCAGGTGCCCGTGGTTGCAGGCCTCGTGCAGAGGTGTCCAGCCACAGTAGTCCCGGGGGCTCAGGGGGTGGCCCTGTGGCCAAGCAGGTGGGGCCTGAGCACCCGCGGCCCAGGGCGCAGCCCACCCTGCTGGCCCTTGCTCCACACAAGGCAGGGGACCCTGGGCGAGGCCTCCAGCAGCCACCCCCCACCTTCCCACTGGGGAGCAGGAGCTGTCCACTGAGGGCCCAAGGCCAGGCAGAGAGCAGCGGGCAGCCTGGAGGGTTAGGGCCCTGTGCTGGGGCCTTAGAAACGGGGAAGCAGAGACTCAGGGCTCCGCCCCACCCAGCAGCTACTGAGGGACCCCGGCAGGGGTCAGTCCCACAGCCCCTCCTTTCTCTGGGCCAGAAGCAGCCTGAAGGGGGAGCAGGGTGGCTGGGGGCGCGGGCCCACCTGCCTCACGAGGTCCTGGACGCGGCGCAGCTGGCCCTCAATGCAGGCGCGGTGCAGCAGTGTCTCCCCCATGTCATTCCGCCGATTCCACTGCAAGCACAGCCGCCGGTGAGGAGGGGCCGCGAGGGGCTCGTGCGCGCTGCGCAGTGGGGTGCAGGCCCCTCACCTTGGCCACATTCCGCCGGCCCAGACAGCTCCGCAGCCCCTCGTCCTCCTGCAGCGGCTGGGGTGAGCCCTCAGGCTCATCCTCTGAAACAGTGGCCCCCGCCAGGTGAGGCGGCACCTGCACCAGCCTCCCTGCACCTGCACGAGCCTGGGCCTCCTCCCCTGGGCCGCGGCGGTGCATCCCGAGCCCTGGACACCGCACCCAGAGGCTCTGGGCCGGTGCAAAACCCAACGCCTGGCCTTTCCCTGAGCCCGCTGCCCGCTCCAACCCACTCTCAGGAAACGCTTCCCCAGGCACACACCGCCCAGCCAGAGCCAGCTGCCTTCGGCCCTGCCTCCCTACCACCCAGGCTTCTCCGCAGACCGGACCACCGCCACCCCTCCCTCGACCCCTCCATGGTCCCTGCCCACCAGCTCCTCTCACGTCCACTCCAGCCTCCCGGAGAAGCACCCAGAAACTCTTGGCAGTTCCAGGAACGTGCCCGACTCCATCGAACAGCATCCACAGCCTTCCAGGTCGGCCCCTCCTAGCCATGTTTGGCCTCCCCCACCCTGCTCTCTGGTGGGCCCCCATCTGCTCAGCCTCGGATGGCCCCACGCACCACTTCCCTTCTTCTCCTAGTAGGCGCTAGGGATCCTCTGTGCAGAGAGCCATCACCTAGGCCTGTCGCCAGCTGTAGGCACAGCCCTGGGCCTCACCACTCTCCGAGAGCTCCACCTCGCTGTCCTCCAGGGCCTCGCTGTCCTCCAGGCTCTCGCTGTCCTCCACGTCCTCGACCACACTCAGCTCCTGCAGTCTGGTCTCAGTGCCAGGAGCCTCCTGGGGCTGCAGCCTCAGCTGCATGGAGTGGAGATGCTGCAAGACTCGCTTCTGAGCAGGGGAGAGGAGTGGAGAGCCAGCTCAGGGTGGGGGCAGGGCCAGCCACCCCAGGTGGGTTTAGGCGGGGCCACGGGAACGAGAGGACAGAAGAGCTGTGAAGAAGCTGGGTGGGGGAGGCTCCCAAACCTGTAGCTGGGGCTGCTGGGCCTGCTGGGCACAGGTGAGAGCCTTCTGGAAGCAGGGCGCCAGGAGCTCGTAGGCATCCCCGGCCTCTTCCCGGGACAGCGCGATGTTGAGCCAGGTCTTCGCCTCCTGGAGCAGGAGGAGGAGGGATGGGCCTCAGGTCCCGCTGCCCTCGGCCCCCGCTGACCCCCACTGCCCACAGGAAACACTCAGCTCTGCCCTGGCGCGGCAGAGCCGGCTCACCTCCAGGGCATTGCCACTGCGCAGCCTCAGCTCCTGCTCGTAGTGCTGCACGGCCCGGCGGGGGTCCTTCATGTCCCCCAGAGTGGTAGCGAGGGACACGTGTATGACGGCCAGCTCGGGTCCCGGCCGGCCCAGCAGCTCCGCGAGGTGCAGCTGGGGAGCGGCGCAGTGAGGCTGGGTGCCAGCCTGTGGGCCCGCCCAGACCACCTCCCACCCCCCAGCAGCGCCCTGGCCCGCCAGTGCCCACCTGCTTCTGGTAGGCCGCGGCAGCCCTGGGAAAGTCGCCCGCCTTGGAGAACAGGTCCCCCAGCTGCTCGCAGATGCCCATGGCGTCTTGAGGGTGCCCGCCCTCGGCCTCCTCCAGCTGCTGCTGCAGCCGGACCACCTTCAGCACTGCAGGGGGAGCTCTGTGAGACAGGCCTGCGGCACGGGGCCCGGCCCCCCCAGCCACCAGGCCCTTTCTGGCCTCCGCGTGCCATTGGTGAAGGGGGCAGTAAGCGAGCCCCCCCACGGGACCGCCCCACACTGTGAGGATTGGAAGGATCAAGAAACGCAACTCAGGACAGTGCCAGGCTTGCAGCGAGGGCTCCTATGGCCAGCGACTGCTGTGTGTCCCCAGGCCTGGCACCCCGGGCGCCCTGCTCCCTGCCACTGTGGCAAGTCCGTGAAGGGCTCAAGGTGTCCTCGCCCTCAGGGCCACGTACACTGCTGCAGGCTCAGCGGACCGGTGCTTCTTCCCAACAGGAAGTGGGCGTGGGGGGACCTGCCTCTCATCCAGAGACCCCAGTGCCGAAGGTACAAGCTCTCTAGGGAGACACGCTAGGGTCCCGTGCCGAGGGAGGGGCGCCCCCACTTGAGGGAGACCCCCTGCAGTCTCACCGTACTTGATGGTCCTGCAGACCACCTCTCTCTGCGAAGGCTTCTGGGAACCCAGCCTGTAGGCTTTCTTCAGGGCGCGTTTGGCAGCCAGAAAATCCCCCAAGTCTTGGAGGACCTGAGGAGCAGGGGAAGGCGGGGCTCACGTCCTCCTAGAGCAGAGCCCCCCAGAGGCACCGGGAGCGGAGCCCGCCGCTGGGGCTGGCCGGTACCTGTGCGATCACCACGCAGCACTCGCTCTCCATGAACCTCCTCCTCATGGTGCGGGCGCACTCCCGGGCCCCCTCCAGGCAGCGCATGGCCTTGGAGAGCTGGCCCCCGCGCCAGTGGATGGTGCCCAGGTTGAAGCGGGCACGGAACAGGTCTTCGTACAGGTGGTTCTGTCTGTGGACGGGGCAGAGCCCGTCAGGGTACCTGGGCCCACTCTTGTGGGGAGAGGGGCTGAGTCTAGACACCTGAAGCACCCACGGTGGCCGCTGATGTGCAGCAAGTGCCCGGCAGATCAGAGCTGTGGCCGGCACGTGGGACTCCAGCCCCACCCAGCCTGCCCGCACAGGGCCCTGGGGGTCCCCTCTCCAGCTGCTTCTCCCCGGCTCAGAATGGGAGACACTGCTCCCTCTGGGGACGCAGTCCCACAGCCTTACTCAGAGAGAAAGATGCTCTTTCTGAAGAAGTCGCTGCACAGGGCCGCCTGCTGCAGGCTCTCAAAGGTCAGGCCCAGGTTGAGGTAGAGGCGAGTCCGCATCTCGCTCAGCTCCCGCTGGGCCATGGTTCCTGGAAGACAACCCCACCTGGGGTCTCAGCTTGGCCCCCAGCCCCATCCACGGCCCCACCCCCACCCCACCCCTCGCTGTGGGTGCCAGAGGAGCAGTGGTTTGTTCAGCCAGGGACCGGCCCCCTCTCACAGGAGGGGCTTCGAATGACAAGCCTAGTCCTCGCAAAGGGAGGACCCAGTAAGTGGGGTCAGGCCAGGCCCCCCGAGGGCACCCACCCTCCAGCTTCTCATCCACAATAGCCAGACTCTTCTCGAAGGCAGCCTGCGCCTGCAGCAAGGCATCCCGCGACTGGCCGTGGTCATAGATGTCCAGGTGGGTGCGGCCGATGGTTGCCCAAGCTCTCTGCAGCTCGGTGTAGTTGGACAGGGAACGGGCCAGCTCCAGGTAGCGGTGCTGGTGCTGAGAGATGGGGGACTCGCCACTCACCAGGGAACCCAACCATCCCCCCATGCCAAGGGCCACCTGTGGTGACGGCGGCCTGCCCTCCAGCCAGCTAATGTGTTCATGGGGGACCAGGGGACAATAGCAGTTGTCCAGACACCAGGGGTCAGTGGGTCCTGATCCTGCCCCCACCCCAGCCCCCACCCTCCCTGGCTCCCGAACCCAGCTCAAGCAGTACACTCATCAATGGCTTCTGGGACCAGGGGACCAGTTCGGGCATCAGGAGAGCTGGGTGCCCTAGGACCAGGCAGCCCCTCCCCATCACAAGGGAAGGCTCTGTCCACAGACATCTTCCCCTCCTGCCTGGGGGTCCCCACCCTGGGGGCCTGGCCCTGAGTGCGGGTGGGCAGGTTGTGTGGACGCTGCCCCGCCCAACCCCCACCCTCACCCCACCTTCAAAGCGGCCGAGTAGTCCTCCATCTCTGCCAGACGCTCCCCGATCTTGCGGTGGGCCACGGCGCAGCCCAGGGGGTCGTCGGCACTCTCCAGGAGCTGCAACTCCTGCTGGTGCTCCTCCAGCGCCTCTGGATAGCGGCCTGGGCCGGCAGGGGTACAAAGCGGCCCTCAGGTTTCGGCTTGGGAACCAGCCAGGGGGTGCAGGGCACGCGGGGCAGTGCCCCGGAGCAGCGCCGCTTTCCCTTGCCCGGCCCGGGGCGCCACCCTCCTTGGACAGGGCTGAGGCGGGCGCCGCTCACCATGGCTGGCCAGGAGCTCGCCCAGCTGGTGGCAGACATCAGCCTCCTCCCGCAGCTGCCCGCTCCTCTGGGCCTTGGCCTTGGCCTTGCTCAGCTCTGCAGGGAAGAGGGCGCGGAGGATGAGGGCCTGTTGCGCGGCCAGGCAGGGCGCCCGCGCGGGTCGGTCGGAAGACCCCGAGTCCGTTCCCCGGCGCTGTGGCTGGGACTCAGCGCTCCGCGATCCCGGCCCTCCAGGCACCCGAGGGACTCACGGCGAAGCTCGCGCTCGAGACTCATGCTGCAGCCACCGGCGCAGCAGCCGCGACCGGACTTCCCGCGCTCCCGCGGCCCCGCCCCGGCCCCGCGCGCAGGCCCCGCCCCGCCCCTCGGCGTCGGCGTCGAGGGCGGCCCTGGCGGGCGCAGAGCATCCTGGGAAGTGCGGGCCGACCTGCCCCCGAGGCATCCTGGGGGTTGTAGTCCGGCTGGCCGGGCCCGGAAGCAACGGCGACATGGCGGGCTTCGGGTGGTGGTCGCTTTCCCAGACTTCAAGGACCGTCCCGGGAGCTGATTCCTCGGCACGGACCTATGGCCGCTTGGGCCCGAGGAATGCCTGGAGACTATTCCACTCCTTCTGGAAGGCGGCGGGAACGCGGCCTTGGAAAGCGGGGCTCCAGGTAGACCCGCAGGCGGCCCAGGCGTCTCTGGGGCCCGCACCGCCGCCCCCGGAAGTGGAGTCTCTTGAGCGCCGGTCCCGGCGCTGCCCCCGGCTAGGGGCTCGCGGCCCAGTCATCCCCGGAATCCACTTTCCCTTTTTAGGACTGATGTTCTGTAATGCTGCCCCTTATTTTCTACTGAGATTAAAACAAAACCTACTTATTCACAAACTTAAAAAAAGGAACAAAATACAGTAATGTGAGGCAAAAGAAAAGTGATGTATAATAAAATAGACTCGCATGTTTGAACCTGTGATCACAGTCAAGGCTTCAAGTGCTCCCCTTGCGCAGGATCAGGGAAGAGCCACACACAGAGGGACACTGCCGGGTGGCATTTGGGACGCAGACCCTGCTGCTGTTGCCGAGAGGAGGAGAAAAGTGTTCTCCTAAGTGAACAGAGCAAGGCACCATACCCCTGTGCTGAAAACTGCAAACCTACTTTGCTTAGAAGTGAAAAGGCTGAGGGACTAGGCCTGCCACATGTCTGGAAACCCTCTGTGGCCTTGGGTCGACCAGGCCACTGCTGTCCCCCATTGCCATCGCCTGCCCGGGCCGCAGGTCATTTCCCCCATAACCACCGCAGGCCCAGGGGGTAAAACCCTCAGCCACTGCATGGGCAGTGCGGCCCCTTGTGAGTGAGACCTGTGGAGGGCAGGTGCCGGCTGGGCCCAGGGAGGGCTGTCCAGGCCAGGGCCACCACCGGAGGTGGGAAGGTGGGTCCAGGGAGCCCTTATTTTGGAGGGGGCCATGCTGGGTGAGCCCCCAGCCTGGGACTGTGGGGGCAGGACAAGGAGACCGCACCCCCGCCTCTTGTGTGCCCAAACACAGCTCTGAGACCAAGGTGGCTGGTGTGTCACGGGGAGGGGTGAGCGCAGAGGCAGCCCAGGGTGGGCTGCCGGGCCATGGAGGTAGAGACCAGCCCTGTTGGACGGGTTGGGGGGAACGGGAGCCTTTGGTGCTGCCGAGGAGCCCAGGGACCGGCTCTCCCTCCACCCCAGCACTTAGGGACAGCCAGGACAGGTCCTGGGAGCAGTGTCCTTCCAGAGAGTCCCTGGCTTCTCTGTGCCTGTTTTCCCTCTGATCAGACAAGGGCGTGTATATGAGGCAGCACAGTGGGAGGCAGAGGGCAGAGGTAGCAGACCCCTAGCCAGAGGAGCTTTTTTATTTTTTTTAAAGGTTTTTTATTTATTTATGCCCCTGCCCTCATTGTTTTGCACTCGTCTGCTCTCTGTGTGTTCTTCTGTGTCTGCTTGTCTTCTGTTTAGGCGGCACCGGGACCTGCAGAGTGGAGAGAGGCACTCAATCTCTTGCGCCACCTCAGCTCCCTGGTCTGCTGTGTCTCGTCTCTCCTCTGTGTCTCTTTTTGTTGCATTATCTTGCTGCGCCAGCTCTCCGCGCAAGCCAGCATTCCTCATGGGCCAGCTCTCCGTGCGGGCCAGCTCACCTTTCACCAGGAGTCCCTGGAAATCGAACCCTGGACCTTCTATATGATAGACGGGAGCCCAATCGCTTGAGCCACATGCATTTCCCCAGAAGGACTATCTTAAGGAAACACAGACAAAACATGGCTTGGAATTTTTTTTTTAAGCTACAGTTACATACAGAAAATATCCAAAGGGAGTGCAGATCACAAAAAGGATGTGTCGATCACTGCCAACAGTGGTAAAAACACCTTCTGCTCGCTTTTTAAAAAAATTCTTAGGAATTTTGTGAAATCCTAATTTTGTCTCACTTTGGGTGAACTGAAGGATGTAGCACCCATGGTGTTGGGGTGGGGGTGAGAAGGTGAAGGGGGCCGCTTGGCCTGTGCCCCCCCACGTCGCCGTTTCCCCTCTTCTGAGGCTGGCCCCGGCACAGCCCGTCCCATCAGAAATGAGGACAAGGTGAGAGGACTGCGTCAGGCCAAAATGATACAGCTGTCCTGGGGACGGACCGTCAGTGTCTTCCTCTTTAGCAACGTGGATATGACATTCACCAGTAAATAAGTTACCCAAAGTGACAATGCCGTGAGGCGTCTGTGAGTGCCAGTCCCCGGGCGGCAGGCATGGAGACGCGGGACAATCTTCCTTGGCACCCGGTTACCCTAGGCTGCGTGGCTCCGCTGCTGTGTGAGCACCTGGCAGAGAAGGCGCAGGCAGGGGGGCACCACATGGGCCCGCGGCTGCAGGACGGGCCCGGCAGTGCTCACTCCCTGCCCCGCCTCTCTCCCAGGGCTGCTCTGCTGCCCAGGATGGAGGAAGCAGGAGCCACAGGTGCCCCTCGGGCCCCTCGGGCCCAGCCCTCTCTGCAGCACAGCAGTCATGTGTGCAGTGGCCCAGGGAGCCCCTCCAGCACGCCTCCCGCCCCTCGCCACCCCCAGGAGGCCCTGCTGAGCCAGATGCCCCCACACCTGAATCACTTGCTCAAGCGTGAAAAGTCATTTTGGAATTCGGACCCATGGCCAGGGAGGCCGTCGGGCCGAGAGCCCATAATGGGGACACAGTGCCGTGCCCTACGTGCAGGCGCACAAGGGCCGGCGGTCAGGGCTCGCCTTTCCGAGGCTGTGCAGGGAGCTGGGGTGGGAGGGGAGACACCAAGCCCGGGCCCCGTCCTCTCGGGGCTCATCAGAGATGGCTCCCAGGGAGCGTCAGCCCGCGAGGGGCAGAGATGATTCCGGAAGACTACAGCGGCCACGTGCCCACGCTCAGGACCAGGGCTGGGCTCAGCACCCCACCCCACAGCCCTTGGCCCCGCTGGGCCCAGTGGGGGTGGCAGGGGGAGGTATCCCACCCAGACCACGGCCGAGGGCAGCCTGGCCAGCAGCTCTGCACCCAGGTCAGGAAGAGGAAGCCGGTTCTTTGGTATCGAAGCAACAAAAAGCCATCGTGATAGCGCCACTTCTAGCAACGGCAGGCAGGGGGCGTGAAGCTTTGCCCTTCCCAGTAACTCTGAGGGTCCCGGCCCTCCACGCAGGGGCCCCTCCCACCCTTAGAGGCCCACCTAAGGGTCGCTGTGCACACCCATCTCAGGGCTGCAGTCGCCACGTGGACCACCAGGGCAGCAGGGCCGAGGACGGGAGGGCGGCCTCCTCGGGTGGGAGGTGGCCGCCCAGCCTGACCCTCCCTTGGGCCGGCTCGCTCGCAGCCCAGAGCTCTCGTCACAGCCCAGAGACACTGGGCCCTCAAGGCCGCACCTAGAGAGCCGATTCTCTGCCACTAAACTCGCATAATTTATACAAGAGCCCATAAGTTTAATTTTTTTCTTCAAGAGTCAGAATTTCACCCTGCATTCCGAAAACGTCTGCTGAGCCTGGGGGCCGGGTCCAGCCCCACTGGGTGAGGCACGGAGGCCGAGGCCCCTGGCCAGTCCCCTCCAAGCTGCCCGCCCTGGCCGGCTCTCCCGCTGGCCAGGACCCTGTGATAGAGTAGGGGCTCATCTCCATGTTTCCTGGCAGTGGGCTGGCCGCCAGCTTCCGGCATGCCTGTGACCCCCAGGCCAAACCCGCTGGACTCCCGACTGTCCGCTCACAGCCACGCCTCTCCCCTCGAACAAAACAGAAAGTAGGAAACAAGGGTGCCTTTTTAATCGCAATCGAATATGCCGTCTGCAGTCGGCCAGGACTCTGAGCCCGGCTCGGAACCGGGCACGGGGCCCAAGCCCAGCAGTGCTGCTGCACAGGCCGACGGGGCGGACAGAGGCCAGGCTGCGCCCTTTGCCCACGAGTCCCTGAGACCCGCTGGGGGAGGGGGCGGTCAGGGGCTGTCTCCTCTGAGGGGGGGTGGGAGGGCCAGCTCCAGCCATCCTCAGGCTGAGGGGAGGCGCGGGAGGGGAGGACAGGAGCTGGGAGGCGGTGGCCGCTTACACCGTCGCACACGCATGCAGACTTTCTCCATTTGTTTTGGTTGTTTGTTTTCCTCCTTTTGCTAAAATGATCAGGTAATATTATCGCATCTGACGTCAGGTGCCTGAACCAGCTGTGGTCAGCATGGGCCGCGGCACCTGCGCCCGCCTATCCGGGCGTCCTTCCGGCACCGCTGTCCTACTTCTGGATCTGAAACAGGAAGAGCCGCAGATTGATGTTCTTGGCGGCCAGCAGCTTGTTGCACTCTACGGAGTCGGTGATGGGCAGCGGCACGTAGTCGGTCTCGTTGCTCTCGCTGGTGAAGACGAAGTGGTAGATGACGGGGTTGATCTTCACGTCGTCATAAGGGCCCTTGAGCAGCAGGAAGGAGCACTCGAGGGGCGCGCTGGCCTTGCTCTTGAGGATGAGCTGGAAGGAGAGCGTGCGCTTGCACGACAGGCTGGGGTTGCGCTCTGAGTCGTTGACCCGCGCCTTCAGGACCCAGGTCTGGCTCAGCACCGTGAACCGGGGCGTCTCGTAGTAGAGGCGTGTGATGAAGTCATCTGTGCGGTACGGCCGGAACTGGACCTCTGTGGAGACAGGCCGGGGAGAGCGTGCAGTTAGCGAGGGTAGGACAGGCTGAGCAGCTGGCTCAGACAGGGGCGGCAGCTCACCGCAGACACGTGGTGCCCCGCGTGCGAAGCGCAAGCCACGAGGATGACAGATGCCTGCGAGCCTAGGGGCAGAACTACCACCGCGGCCTACCCAGGGGCTCACCTGCCCACGGCCCGCCCACCTTCTTGCCTCACCCGGGGGGGCCAGCAGGGAGAGGGCGAGGCCTGTACCCACGGGGGTGGGCAAGCAGACACGCAGACAGGATGCAGTTCTGAGAACAGGTTCACTTTATTGGTTCCGATACAGAATTCCAGAAAAGCTGGCACGGGCGGGCACACAGCACCCAGCCCTGCCCGAGGGGAGTGCCCACCAGCACATAGGCATCAGCTGCTGGGCATCCTGTGCACGCCGGGAGGGCCGCCTGGCCACCTCCGAAGGCCCGTGAGTCAGCGGCGGCCCTGCCTTCCGCGCAGTCCGCTCAGCTCTGTCTGTCCTGAAGCCGGCTCCCAGGCGGCCAGTCCTTGCTGCGGGCCGGGCTCCCAACGCAGCACTGCTGCAGCTGCCACGCTTGGCCTGCCCAGACCCGGCAAGGCCCGGGCCCTTCTGCTATGGAGCTGCCAGGCGGCTGAGGCGGCCAGCATCGGGCCGTGCGTGGCCTGCTGCTGCAGTCCAGGGCCCACTGGCCCTTGACCTGCGCAGGCCACACCTAACTGGGCCCAGGCCAGGAAGCACGGCAAGGCCGGCTGCCCACGGCGGCCCTGGGTCTTCACTGGCTGCCTGGAGTGGGCTGGGCTGGGCTGGGCTGGGTGGGGCGGGGCAGGCCAGCGGCCTCCTGTGCGGTGGCAGCAGGGGCTTCTCGTGCCTTTCCAGACTCGGGCCTGGGCCCTGCTTCCCAGCAGGTCCGGAGATGGCAGCAGTGGCCTGAGGTCCTGCAGACCTGGGCTTAGCCTGGCCTGCCCTCCACAGGCGTCCACTCCAAGTTCCGCAGCTCCTTCTGGGGCTGTTTCTGAATTGCTTCTTGCTGGCCAAGGAGGGCCCCAGCTCCCTGGAGTCTGCTACAGGCAGCTCTTCTTGTCCGGCTCCTTGGCTGGCCCCCCCGCTCCAGGCCTCCCTGACAGACACACACAACCTTCTTGCTTCTGGACCCTCCCCGGTCTGTGCGGCCCATGCAGCGAGGGTGCCACCTGCTGTGGGTGGCGGGTGGGGCCACGCAGGAGGTGCCTTGGTGAGAGCTGTGCTGTGCTCTCTCAGCTCATCTCCAGCCATCTTCTTCCCCAAGCACCTTGCGTGCGGGGACCTGTGGAGCTGGCTGGCGGCCCGTGCCCTCACGGGACCCCCACCCCCTGCCCGAGCGCCTGCTGCCCTTGGGTGGCATGCAGCAGGCGGTGAGGTGCCTCACCAGTGTAGCCGATCTTCTCGAAGCTGAGCAGGCTGAAGATGCTGTTGTAGAGCTGCATCTCCTTGCGGCGGCCCTGGTCCATCTCGTCTAGCATCTCCATCAGCTCGTTGCCCGTCTTGGTGGGGTGGGCGCATGCAGCCTCGTGCACTGTCAGCTCGTGGAAGGGGCCGTGCCACGGGCAGCCGATGCGCTTGTACTTGCACTGGGTCACCCTGGGGAGGAGGTGGCACGGGGGGTCAGGGCCTGTGGCTGGCGGGAGGGGCTGCGCTCAGTCTCCAAGCGCCCCGCCCCGCCTGCCCCTGCCCACAGCCTTCCTTGCAGGACACACTCACCGTGCGCCTCGCCCCGGAAGGGTTGGTGCGCGCGTGTGCATGGGGGGGTGGGGGGAGCCAGAGAGCATGTCATCCGGGCCACAGGTGTGGTCTGTCCCCTGCTGGGCAGGAAGCGGCCGCTGGCCACGGTCCTGGACCCCAAGGCCCCACCCCTCTCCCTAAGCAGCAGTTTTGGGGTCATGGGTTGTAGACCGGACACAGCTTCCCTCCTGCTGCGTGGCCTCCAGCCAGCCTCACACAGTCTTGGAGCTGCATGTGGGCTGGGTGAGGGGCGGGGGGGGGGGACTGGTGCTCCAGAGCTGTCCCCACTGTCCTGGGCCCAGGGACACCAAGGGCAGCACCCAGCAGTCAGGACGACGTCAACGCAGCTGGGTGCAGACTGAAGCCCAAAGTGCCTGCTGCTGTGGGCTCGGCCTGGCCTCTGGAGCACGCCAGCGCCTCCCTGCCCTCCACGCCTGGCCCAGCCGGCTGTCGCCGGGCAGCCACAGGTGGTGCCCCAGGCCCGGGCGACAGAGACCGGCAGGAGCCTGGCTTGGCCAAGGGACCAGCCAGAGTGTCCTGCGTGCCGGGCCTCGCCCAGCAGTGCGGTCACCTGTCCTGGCACTCCTCCTTCTGGTGCCTCTCCAGGAGGGAGCGGGGAAACTGGCGCAGGCAGAAGCCACACTCAGACGGCAGCTCGCTCACGGCTTTCTCCACGGCCAGGTTCCGGCAGCAGAGGCTCTTGCTGATCTCGCAGCGGCAGTTGGGGCACGTAGCCTGCTCCTCCTTCAGCCGGGCATCTGCTAGTAGGTGGATAAAACAGCCAGCGCACATCAAGTGACCGTTAGTACACTGTGGAGAAGGAGAGGGAGACGAGGCTCACAGACCTGCGGGGCTCACGCGCCCCGCCCACCCGCGCCATCCTGGGGCTGCTGGCGAGCAGCACGCGCCTCTCCTCCCGAGGTGCTGCTGGGGTGACAGACACGGAGACCTCTGCTCTAGAGCCCGGGCCTCTTTCTGGAGCCCGAGACAGAGCCAGCTCCGGATTTCAGGGATCAGCACCTTGAGAGCATGGCCCCCGCCCAGCCACGTGGGGGCTTGGAGCCTTGACTCCCCCATCCTGAGGGCCAGGGGCTGTCCCGGTCTCCCCTACGGCCCTTAACTGGGGTTCGTCACGGCACGGCACGGGGGCGCACCCCGCAAGGAGCAGTCGGGAGGAGCAGCAGGCACAGCTTCCGCCCGTGCTGAGGCAGGCACGGCCGTGTGTGCTAGGGGCTGGCAGTCCAGACCCTCACTCCTGCCTTCCTGAGGGGCCCACGAGAAAAGCAGCTGTCACCCACCCAGAGGTCAACAGCCTACAGGGTCCTTCAGGAAAAGGGCAAGAGGGTCCCCAAGTGTGCCCTTGCGGCATGACAAGCTGCTGAGTTTGTTCTGGGCTGCTACAGGCAGGGAAGGCCAGAGCAGACCCCCTCTAGGACCGCGGGCAGAGACCATTTCTGGATCTGCAGAGCTGAGAACCAGACATTGCGCTCCTCCAGCTCCCCAGGGGTCCTGGTGTGGACGACTGTCGGCCCAGTGACCATGTCCACCCTGGATCTCTCCCTCTTCAACCTGCACTTCTGGACTGCCCACCTGGTATCTGTCCACAGAAACATGCAACAGGCTGTGGCCCCAGCCCCGGGAGCTCCAGTAGAGGAACCAAGGCAAGCCAAGGTGTGGAGCACGCAGCGCAGTGCGCAGGCAGCTTGCCGTGCAGGCGGATGGGAAAGGCAAGGGCACAAGGGCTCAGGGCCAAAGGAACACGGCGCAGTCCAGGGGCCCGGGGCCGGGCCAAGGCGCGTCTGCCAGGCCGTGACGTGAGCATCACTAGGGCTGGGAAGTGGCCATGGCGGGGACAGCCCTTCCGTGGGGAGTGCCTCGCGCAGTGCTGGGCTGCTGTTGGCCCAGGGTTTTTCGGAGAACCGAGGCAGCAAGGCAGAGGTGAGTCGCCAGCTTTTGCGCCCCCACCCTCAACCTCATCTACAGAATCCACGTTCCCACAAACTCCACGAACTCATGTGCGTTGAAGTCACAGTTCAAGTTGGGTAAATAACTAAAACGCATGAGACAAAGAAAGGGCGAGTTGGCTGAGCTCAGCTCAGAGGAGCTGCCAGCAGCTGGCTGGGGGGCCCAAGGACCCCAGCCCCGGGGGCTCGCCCTGCCCAGAGGAAAGGCAGAGCAGGAAAGGCTGGCAGCTCATCCACCCACAGGGCCCAGTAGAGACTGAGGACGTTGTGCAAGGATCAGGCAGATCCAGGTGCTGTGTGCTGCCCCCTGCCCTGTGGGGTCTGCAGAGCCAGAGCCCAGACCCCAAATCTTCTCATGCCCGAGCCTCACCCTGTTCGTGGCCGCTGTGGCTCCCCACAGACCACAGCACGCTGGACGGAGAGGGCAGGGACAGTGCTCAGCCACCAGAGCTGCAGGGCCAACGGACAGAGGACCACTGCAACTTCCAGACCGCAGGGAGGTAGCAGCCGAGAGCAGACCCAGTGGTTTGGCCAGAGGAGAAAGGAACCCCTGCGGCCCCGGGAAGCGAGGCCAAGATGCAAAGCACCCACTGGGGGAGGCGCCCCAAGGACACCTAGCACTTGGCAGGACACACACCAAGACCCCCAGGACCGAGTGGCCCCACCGGCCTCTTGTTCTATGCGGTCCAGCCAGGGCACGAGCCTAGGCATTCAAAGAGGCTCAGAAAGGAGTCCTGGGCCTGCCCAAGGGGCACCAAGCCGCTGACTGAGTCCCAGTGACCCCCTGGCAACCAGGAGGCCACCATCCGAAGGCTGCTCTGTGGAGCAGCGCCTTGTGCCCTGCTGCAAGCCCTTCCTCGCAGCCGGACTGGCCCCTCGCCCCTGGGCTCCCCTGCCACGGCGTCCCTTTCCTCCTGGAGTCTCCCGAGTCTAGCGCAAGCTGGCAGCCTTGGGGGGGTCTCCCCCACAGGTGGAGTGGACCACTTGCCTGCAGACCCTCCTGGGGGGGGGCTCATGGCTCTTCTAGTTCCAACAGCTCGGCTCCGGGCTGGACGGCAGGGAGCTGCTGACTCGGCCAAGACCAGCCTGCCTGGTGGACGCCAGCCTGCCGGCCGCACCAGCACCACAGAGCACAGGCGCTGGGTCCCAAGCAGGTGGCCCCAGGCTCCACAACCCTCCTGCTCCCTGGTCCCTGGTCCCTGCAGCTCCACCTTTGGTCAAAGAGCAGAGACCCTCAGGCAAACCACAGCCAAGGGCCTCCCTGTGGCCCCAGAGCCCCGCTCTCTGGAACTCCTCATCCTGGGCACCGACCTCCTTCCAGGGCAGCACTGCCCAGGGCCCTCTACTCGGCCCTGCTGCCTCCTAACCTCACAAGTGGCATCTGAGTGGGGCCGGCGCGGTGCCTGGGGAGCACAACTATCTGAGAGTAAAGCCAGGACCCAAGCTCCCCATGCAGACGGATCCAGCTCTGGACCCCGGCAGGGCCATCGTGAGAGCAGACAGCCAGTGTCCAGAGGGGCCCAGCCGACCCCACAGCACCAGTCTTCCCAAACACAGGCGCCAGCCGGGTCTGAGAGGAACCAAGATGACAAACTGCCACCACCACAGGAGACCAACTTCCTACCCAGCCAGAGATGCCACAGTCGCCCTTCTCTTTTGTCCGCGTGGCGTCCAGGCGCCCAGGCAGATGTTTTAAGAGCTCCTCCCTGCTACTTTTCTCACTGGGAAAAACTGGCCTGTCGTAGTTCTGTGAGGCTGCTGCCTGCAACTGGGGAAGGGGTGCCAGGGGTCTCCCAGCCTGGGGCAGCTGCGCTCAAGGAGGACACGCAGGAATCCCTTAGTGCCCTCTGAAGAGGGCCCACCTGGCGGGCACCCCACCCGCCTGTGAGCGGCACAAACTGGGGAGGAAGTGAGGCCCCCAGCCTGCTTCCTGCCCCTCTGACAACATGGCTGGCAAGCAGGTAACCAGGACCTGGGCTGAGTCCTGAGTGGAGCAGGAAGCACAGCAGGACATAGCCAGGCCCCTCCCTGTGGGGCAGGGAGCGCTAAGTGCGCTAGGTCAGGTGGGGGAGGCACGTGGGGCAGGGGCAGCAGAGACGGGGACCTGGGGAGGGGGTGTGGAGGCACAAGCTGAGTGAGCACGGGGACAGGGCGCAGCAGGCGCAGGCTGGACTGTGTCCCCATGACAAAGCTGCCCTGACCGACCCCATCACCCTGACGTCAGGACATGGGCAGCTGTTGTGGCCGAGGGTCCCCTCTTGCAGACGCAGGCCTGGGGCTCAGGACTCGGCAGGAAGGGTCAGGGTCAGTTCTGGCTCACATGGTGGGGGAGGCCCAGGAGGGAGGTGGGGCCTGGCAGCACCTGCTGCCCTCCGCCCGGTGCCCACCTGCGTGCTCAGCCTGCAGAAGCCAGAAGCCCCTGGGCGGGGTCTGTCCTGGGCACCCAGGACCCAGAGGTGACAAACACCTTGATGCTCCGGACACCCGACACCCACATGGGGACACGAGAGGCAGGAGTCAGGCATGGCAGGGAGAGCCTCGGCCTAACCCCACCCACGCAGTCAAGTCAGTGCACGGGCCCCTGGGAAAGCCCACCCATCCGGCCCACGTCTGCTCCCCAGGGGAGATCTCGTCACCACCCAGGTGCTTCCCTGGCAGGACAGAGGTCAGGGGAGGTGGGCTCCAGGGGCTGGCTGGCAGGCTCTTGGCCAACTCCTGAAGCCCGTGGGGGTCGCCCCCAGTGGTTCAGGGAAGAGCGTGCTCTGGGCTCACGCAGCCACTGCTGTCCTCCCCAGGCCAGGTGCCTCCACTGAGCTTCGCGTCCTGCTGGCCGTGTCGCCTGAGCCACTCACCCACCAGGAGGCTGTGCAGCACTGAGGAGGGGGGCCAACTCAGGGCCCCAGGTGGCAGCTCACACAGGCCCACGCCACCCATGACCAAACCCTCCCAGGGGCAAACCCAGCCCTGCCCTTGCACCCGATTCTCCACGTCCCCATCAGTTAAATGGGTGATGACAGAGACTGAGCTGAAGCTGCTGCGAGGGGTGAGGGAAGCGCTGACGCAGCAGGGCGACAGGGCAGCCCTGTCTCTCTCCCTCAAGCCTCCTGCCCTTGGGCCTTGCTGGCGCCAGCACAACTGAGCCACTTGGCATGGGCACTGCCGGGCCCCCATGCCCCCACCGTGTCGTGGCAGGTCTGCGTGCAGCCAAAGGGAGTTCCGACCCTCCCAGAGCCCAGGGCTCTTCCACCCATTTTTTCCAGACTCCCTCAAATGCAAGGGGAACACTTGTGCTGAGGCTCTGGTGTCACCTGGAAAGCACGGACAGTGGGGAGGGTGGAAGGCTGGAGGCAGAGCTTACAGCCGAGTCAGGGCCCAAGGCTCTTCAACTAGCCTGTCCCCAAGTAGCTGCTGAGGAGAACCCATGGGTCAGAAGAGCCACGACCTGGGGAGGACCACAAGTCCCTCTCTCACAAGACTCCTGCCTGCCCAGGAAAGAGCTCAGCAGCTAGCAGTGTGGGCCAGGCCGGTTTGAACCAGCCAGGCTCAGAGGCAGAGCTGCGGTTCTCTGTGCCCAGCAAGCCCCAGCTGAGGACCTGGAGCCACTCCCACCCACGGAGGGGGAGAGGAGACTACACCCCACCATTGGCTTGGCTCCCTGGGCTCTCACCCAGGGTCCGTGGAAGACGAGTTCGTCCACTTGGGAGTATCCAAAGATTGTGGGTGAGGAAAAGAGGGACTTGGAAGGTGCGCAGCCCAAGGCTGAGTGGCCCTGGGCAGAAGGGTCCTGGGCCAGGAGCTTTCTGAAGCCCAGAAGGACTGAAAGCACACTCCCCTGCTGTGTCTTTTCCTCTCCTTGTCACCCAGGAAAACTGGGGTCCTCCCAAGCAACCTCTTGCCAAGCAAAGGACTGGAGATACAATGATCGGGGAAACAGCAACCCAGACCAGCCCCTGTGCTGACTTCCTACAAAAGCAACCTCCTTTTAACAGTAGCTCATGAGCCCCCATTAGCTACTCCCAGCTCCCACAACACAAGAAAGACTGATAGAGAAGCTGCTTCATTTTTCGTGAGATTCTCTGAGATGGGAAAGTACGGATTGAGGTGTATTGAGAGACAGGAGACCACATCAGGAGTCCAGGCAAGGAACTAACTCCACACCAACTCTGGTGGTCAACCAGAGATCTGCCTCTGCTGCTACCTAACAGGGGGCACGTGGTGGGGTACAGGTTAGCCCCACCTGGTCCTCTCTTGTGATCCTGAGCAGATTAAGGACTCTGAGTCCAGCCCCCATACTGCTACTCAGATAAAGAAGAAAGTGGGCAGACTCCCTGAAGTGCTGGTAGCCTAGGAAGCCAGGGCCTAGTAGGGGCGAGGTGGGCTGGGGTGGGGAAGCATAGTGGGGGACACAGTACACCCAGAAGGAACAAGGCTGGATAGTTTCCCAGACCTTGGCAGGCTTTGATGCAAAGGGTTCATCCAGACCAGGGATGAGGAGGGCGTTGGGGGAGACCCTATGTCTTTTACGTTCTTTGAGAAAAAATGAAACAAGGTAAAGAAGATTCTTCCACTTGGGAAAACAAAGAAAGAAAGGGAGAGAAAAGGGGTACAGGAGAAGAGGAGGAACAGCCTTGGGGGTGTGGCTACCAAAAGAATAGAAAAGCTGCTCTTGGGTGGAAAAAAAAAAAAAAAGGTCCAGGAGCTCCCTGAGCCCAGGGAACCGGGAATGAGGGGCAGCAGGCAGAGGCCGGTGGACCAGCTCTGCACTGCTCTCAACCTGACATCACGGGGTTCGGAAGTTTTGAGGAGTTTGGAAAAAAAATATGAGAATTCTAATTAGGTGGTGGAAAATTCAAATTTGGGATTAAGAAAGATTAGAAAAAAGAAAAGGGGAATCAGAACAAAAAATAAGTCCTGACAAGAAGAGAACACGGAGGTGAGGAACAGGCGCTGGAGTCCGGCCGGGGAAGAGTGCGCAGGTGAGGACAGGAAAGGGTGCCCGGCCGGCAGGCTCCGGGGCCTCCGGGCCGGGCCTCGAGGAGACGCGGGGCCAAGAGCCCCGGGCCGGGTCGGGGTCGGGCCGGCGGCCCTACCTGGTACACGGAGGCCTTGGGCAGGTCCAGGCAGACGGTGCAGCACAGCACCGAGTAGAGCCGCTCCTCCAGCTTCCCGCTGCCCGCCGCCGCCGCCGCCTCGGCCGCCTCGGCCGCCCGCAGCCGCTTCTTGGGCGGCGCGTCGGGGTCGCCGGCCGCCTCCTGCAGCTGCCGGGCGCCCGCCAGGCCCGCCTCGTCCGGGAGCCCGGGCCCCGCCGCCTCGCCC
>JAKSZT010000089.1:654416-711394 GCA_026826555.1 Tolypeutes matacus | reverse complement strand
CTGGGCGGCGGGCGGGACGCGGAGAAGGCGCTCGGCCCCGCGAGGAGCGGGCCTGCGGGGGGCGGGCCCGGGGGCGGGCCGCGCAGGGGAGGCGGGCCCTGCGGCAGGCGGTGCTCGCCGGCTGGGGTCTCCACGAGGTAGTGCTGGGGGCGGGGCTCCGCGGCACCTGCTCGCGCCCCCTCGCCCGGCGCCCCTCGCCGCGGGGGCGGCCGCCAGAGCATGCGCACCGGCGCTGCGG
This sequence comes from Tolypeutes matacus, assembly GCA_026826555.1. Classification (NCBI taxonomy): domain Eukaryota; kingdom Metazoa; phylum Chordata; class Mammalia; order Cingulata; family Chlamyphoridae; genus Tolypeutes; species Tolypeutes matacus. The sequence goes on along the minus strand of JAKSZT010000089.1, from coordinate 711,156 downwards.
CGGGCGGACGCGGGGCCTGGCGCGGGGACGCGGGGCGGCGCGAGGCGGGGGCGCTCTGCCGCCCCGCTCCCATGTACGCCTTCTACTCGCTGCTCATCTACATCTTCTACAGCCTCTTCCGCAGGGATGGCGAGGCAGCGGCGGCCGCCGACCCCGGCGACCCCGGCGACCCCGGCGACCCCGGCCAGGTGAGCGGGGGCGGTCGCGGCGCCCCTCCCCGGCGAGTCGGGCCCTGGCAGGCCGCGCAGCCCTCGTCGTCGGGACGCTGGGGATGGGGGCCGTGCTTGAGGACCCCGTCCCTGTTGAGGTGTTGGAAGCCGGAGACCTCGGTCCCAGCGCCTTTGGGCCGCTCCCCGGAGGAAGCCCTATAGGCGGCCTGCCCCCTCCTCAGGGGCTCCCCCTCTTCTCCTCCCCCTGTCCTCAGAGCACCCGCTGCAAGCCTAGAGGTCGCCGCCGCCCCGACCAGCCCACGCCGGACCCGGGGACCGAGCTGAGCGCCGTGGTCGGTAGGTGCTGTCGGTGTTCGGGAGAGAGAAGGGGCGGGGGGAGAGATGCCCTGACCCCATTGGGAGGGAGGGCCCTTCAGGTGCCTTTGGGCGACCCGCCCTCCAGCACATGACCGGGAATGTCCCCCCATCCCACCGTCTGGCTTCACAGGCTGCTCGGAGTCAGAGGATGGGCCGGAAGGGGGAGCCGAGGGACCCCCGGCCGCGGTCTCTCTGGAAGAAGCTCTCACACGCCTTGCAGAGTTCCTCTCCGTCCAGCTGGGGGCGGCAGAAAGCTGCGGGAATTCTCTGGACCTGGGCAAGGTGAGCTCTCCTGACCCTGCTCAGGTTCTGGGCACTCTGAGGATTCCTTGCACCTTCTTGTCACCGAGAGGCTATTTTTGCTTTTACTCATAGATAGCTTCAGTTTGTTTTTTGCTGTGAATACACTTGAAATTTGTCTCTGGCACCTCGTTCTCTCTTCCCAGCCCTTGCAGCTCTCACAGCCCTGACCTCCACGCAGATTCTTGTATCCTTCACAGCCTGCTGAGGTACCCCCACTCCTGACCGTGACCAGTCAGCTTCTGGCCCTCCTGGCATGGAGTCGGGGTCCCAGGGGAGCGCAGGCCGTGCTGCAGGAGACTCAGCCAGCCTCGGGAGTGCAGACCCCGACTCCAGATGGTATGTAGGGGTAGAGCTGAGAAGGTACCTGTGGAGGGAGCGAGACCTGAGAGCTGGGTGGCTTGGGGTCTGGGGTCCCAAGCCCAGTCCTGTTCCCGAGCTGGCCCTTTTCCAGGCCAGAGACCTCACCAAGTCTTAACTGGGTGCACCCTAACTCAGGGCCCCCACCCCAAGAAGAAAGCCTTTCTCATCCTGCCCCAGCCCTGGGGGAGGCACCGAGAGGTGAGGCCCCGGGACAGCAGCTCTCTGAGTTGGAGGAACAGAGAGCTTGGCAGCGGCTGGAGCAGCTCATCCTCAGACAGGTGAGGGCCCTGAGTGGGCAGGAGCTGGGGTGCGGGACCAGAAGGAGGCACTCTAGCCTGGCCCCTCATTCTTTCCCAGGTGGAAGAATTGAAGAAGCAGCTAGAGCAGCAGGAGGAGGAGCTCAGCCGGCTGCGCCTGGGAGCGGTGAGGCTGCTGACAGGAAGTGAGGAGGGGCACCTCAGGGGGGCTGGGCTTTCAGGAGCGTCCTGGGGGCTTCCCTCCCATAGGGAGCCACTGACTCGGAGAAGAGGGTTCAGCATCTAACCTTGGAGAACGAGGTCCTGAAACAGAGCCTGAGCCTCATGCGGGACCTCCTGCTGCACTGGGCCCCCGGCCCGCTGCTTGGAGCCCCTCAGGTACCCTGCTCCCTGGTGGCTTTGCCCCGCAACTAGGGCCCTCCACACCAGCAGCCGGCAACTGCCCATGCTCCTTGGAGCCTCGTGCTTGGTCACACAGGGCTGCCAGCACCAGGAGCAAGTGGGCCCCTGCGTGGTCTGTGTAGGACAGCCCTCAGGTAGGCTGAGCTCATGGGAGAGACCATCCCAAGGGACTGACCCCAGGAGAGCAAAGGGGTTTCCTTGCGTGGGGTCTGTCCACTTTTCTGGACTTGACCATCCCACCTGCACAGGAAGGCAGCAAATGTCTCTGAGTTCCCACCTGTTTCCCCAGGAGGAAGCAGACACTCTGGTGGCGCTCCAGAACCAGCTGCAGGTGGCCCAGGATGCCACGGAAGCCCTCCGAGTGCAGGTGGGCATGGGCCTAGGGCCCCTGGGAAGACTGGATCCTGGAGAGGGGAGGCTGAGGCAGGGCCTGGTAAGTGCCTCTTCCCTCAGTGACTGGTGTGGTGTGGTGGGCAGCTTGGGGTCCAGGAGGTGCAGCTGCAGGGCCTTCGGGGGGCTCTCCGGCAGCTCCAACAAGAGACAGAGCAGAACTGCAGGCGGGAGCTGCAGCAGATGCTTGGACAGCTGGCAGGTGAGGGCTCAGGATGGGGTGGGGGCCTGTGGAAGGCCACGGGGTGTACGCCTGCCCTCCCAACAGCTTTCCCACCAGGACTTCAGGCGCGCATGGCCAGTCTGCGTCAGGGCTGCGGGGACCTTCGAGGGCTGGTCAGCACCTTTACCCAGAGCTGCCAGGGCTCACTGAGCGAGGCCCGGGGACAGGTCAGCTCCCCTCCCCGCCCAGCACCTCTTGTCCAGGCCAGCCCGTTTTCTGCCCAGCCCTTGGCGGTTGCATGTGCTAACGGACCAGTTGTAGGCTAGTGAGACCCTGGGCTGACCCGAGCTTGGGCTGGCGGTTTCCTTGTAGGAGATCCTCTTAGGTTCAGGGGTCTGAGGCCCCGGCAGTTGTGGATCTCCACAGCAAGCCTACACTGTTCCATGCCACCCTCGGCACTTGTCTCCCTGACTCCAGGTTCTTTCCTGCCCCCCCATCCATTCTCCTAGGTATCCTGGGCCCTGGGGGCACTGTCAGCTGAAGGAGCTGGGGCTCGGCTCTCTGAGGAGCAGCAGGGCCCCCCCGTGGGATGCCAAAGGCGGCTGATGGAACCCAAGGGTAGGGCGGGCTTGGGGAGGGCAGGCAGCGGGGAGGGGAGCCCCTCAGAGCCTGGGCCTGCACCTGCCAACCTGATCTCCACCCCAGGAAATATCCGCGTGCTATGTCGGCTGAGGCCTGGGCATCCCTCCAACCTGGTGGCCACAGAGCCAGGCCCGGGCGGCATCGTCACCACCTGCTATCGAGGGCGCCAGCGCCGCTTCCACCTGGACTGGGTCTTCCCTCCAGATGCCAGCCAGGAGGAGGTGACACCCCACCTGTCCTTCCTCAGAGTCCCCAGAGTCCAGAAGAGGCTCCAGTTTCTCACTCTTTGTTCTTTGTCCACCCTGAGGAAGGAGGGTGGCTGAGGCTTGGGAAGGGGAGGGAGCCCATGGGTATGGGAAGCAGCAGCCTAGCTGGGCACCTTCTCTCTCGGGGTTTTCCCTCTCAGCACCTCCTCCCCACCCCCCAAGCTCCACAGGCCCAGAAAAAAACAATCGTCTTGGTTTAGATAGAAAGATCAATATTTGCGAAAACAGTTTCTTACCAGGAAACATAGCACAACACAGCTGTCTGTGGCGATGGTTACTGCTTGTCCAGAGTGTGGCTGGGGACAGTGCTGTGAGCCCATGGCTCTGTCTTGGTGCCTACCCGTCCAGGCTGCACTGGGCCCAGGGTCTGCCCAGCTGTGAGGGTGGGCACCCCTGGCAAGCCCAGCAGCCTCGTGGCTGCGGTGGGCATGGGTGTGTGAGCAGGCGAGATTTGAGCCTCAGCTCCCACTGTCTGCCACCAAACTCCAATGGGAAGGCAGGGACTTTTCCTTGGTTTTTGCCCCCACCCACCACCAAGGTGCCTTATACACGCCACCTGTGTGTGTCCGTAACCCTTGAGCTTCCTGGAGCTGAGGCCCAGCAGGGAAGGCCTTAGGGAGGGGCAGAGCAGGCAGCCTCCGAGGGCCTTGCCAGCTGGCATTCCTTGGGTTTGTAGGGCAGTGGGATGAGTGCCCAGCAGGTGTTCTTGCCTCCTCCCCCACTTCCCAGGGCCCCACCTACTCCAGAGGTCTGGTACGCCTTGTTCACTGCCTTCTGGGTCCTCCTGTCCAAATTCAAGAGCCGAATTCATCTGTCTCCAAGCTTCCCCCTACCCCGGTCCTTGTTCCCTGTCCCAGGGTGACAGCTCCTTTCACCCCAGCAATCTTACTCTTAGCAGTCATGCAGAGCCAGTGAGCCCACCAAGCTGCCAGCCACCTTCCAGCAGCCAACAGGACAGAAGCCCCATCTCCCCCAGGGCCCCCCGTGCTTCCCTCAGGGGCCCCGGCTCACCTCTGTCTGCTCTAGGCTACAGGCACAGGTGCCTGCCGTTCTAGTCCCCACCCCACGCACAGGCTGGGCTTGGGCCCCAGCACCTGGGCTCTGGACCACTGCTCCACGGGCCCGCAGGTGGTCCCAGTCGCTGCGTGGGCTGCCCCTTTTTCCCATCATGTCTCTTTCCATCTGGCTAGGCAGACATCTTTTTTCCAGGGAGACTACTCTCTCTTGGGGGGTGGGGGGGCATTCTGCAGATTCTCTAGTCCGGGTCTGAGCAGAAGTAAGCTCTGCACACACACCCACCGCCCGAGCACACTGAGGAATCTCCCACTCCCGCCGCGACCTGAGCAGGGGCTCCTTGTAGGCTCAGGACGCCCCTCCCCCTGGCCCCCAGGTCTTCAGGCAGCTGGAGCCCGCCGTGCTGTCCTGCCTTCGCGGCTACAGCGTCTGCATTTTCACCTATGGTCAGACGGGGACCGGGAAGACCTACAGTATGGAGGTGGGGTGTAGTCCACTCTCACAGGGGACAGCAGGTGCTCAGGGCTGCTCCTGGAGCTGAGCCCAAATGTGGCGCCCGCCCCTCCCCCCAGGGTCCACCTGAGGACCCGGGCATAGCTCCGAGGGCGCTGCAGTCGCTGTTCCGGGAGATCGGCGCCGGAGGGCAGCACCACGTGACCCTCAGCATGGTGGAGGTCTACAATGAGGCTGTCAGGTCAGGGTCAGAGGCTACCTCTTCCCTGCCCCAGGCCAAAGGCACTTCCAGCTCCCCTGAGAGCCCCAGAACCAGACCTCCTCCTTCTTACCAGGGACCTCCTGGCCCCGGGGCCTCCAGAGCGCTTGGCCGTGAGGCAGGGCCCGGTAGGTGAGGGGGGAGTCCAGGTGGCCGGCCTCACCCACTGGGACGTGCCCAATCTGGACGCGCTGCACCAGGTAAGGCTGCCGAGTGGGCGGCGCCTCCCCCGCGGGCCCTTCCCTGTTCTCCAGTCTGGGCGGGGATCCTGCACCGAGCCAGCCGTGCCTCTCTGCCCTCCAGATGCTGAGCCTGGGGAGAGGTAACCGCGCCACGGCAGCCACAGCCATGAACCAGCGCAGCTCCCGCTCCCACGCCCTGGTCACGCTGACGATGCGCGCGGCGTCCCCACCGCACGGGCCGGGCACCGCAGGTACCACTGCCCGCGCCGGAGCCCTGGCGAGGGAACACGGCGTGCCCGGGCCCAGCCTCCCTCCGTGTCGGGTTTGGCTCGCCCCTTGCAGGCACGCTACACCTGGTGGACCTGGCGGGATCCGAGCGCGCCTGGAAGGCGGGGGCGGCCGGTGCGCCCCGCGGAGCCAGGGACGCGGCTCGGCGACAGCGGGAGGCCCGCACCATCAACCGCTCGCTGCTGGCGCTGGGAGGCGTGATGGCTGCGCTGCGGGCCCGCCGGCCCCACGTGCCCTTCCGAGACTCGCAGCTCACGCGCCTGCTGCAGCCGGCGCTGGGGCCCGGCGCGACCGCTGTGCTCCTGCTGCAGGTGGGCGGCCCGGGTCGGGGCCAGGCGTGGAGGCGGGCGGGGACGTTTGCATGCCAGGCGCCGCCCACCCGGGGCACGCCCACCAGCGCCGCCTCCTCGCAGATCTCCACGCGGCCAGAGGATCTCGGGGAGACGGTCTGCTCGCTCAAGTTCGCGGAGCGGGTGGGCCAAGTGACGCTGGGGCCTGCCCGGCGCCGCAGGGTCCCGCGCTCCGGGACGCCCTCCTCCCTTAGCACCGACAGCCCGCTCTCCGGGACCCCCTGTACTCCCACGCCGGCCCCCGGGAGCCCTCCAAGCCCGGGGCCCAGCAGTGGCTCCTGCTCGGCCCCAGCGCCCCCAGAGGGCCTGCCCCCGCAGTCCTGACCGCGGCCCTACACAGGGGGTCTGGAGTCGCGCCTCTGCTGGCAGAGGCTGCAGTGAAGTCCCCACACCCTATGTCCCAGGGCACAACCTCTTTGACCTCTGGGGGCGCACTGCCCCCCCAAACTCCCAGAGTCCACCCTCACCCCCCCCACCCCTAAGGAGTGTTAGGCTCTGGGAAATGGTTGCTCCTTCCCACCCCCCCAAACGGGCCGCTGGTTCTGGGTTTCCTTATCGCCATTTGCTGTTATCACTGCACACAGCAGGGGATCCCAGGGCCAGAGGCAGACCCGAGTCACCATTCCTGCCCCCAAAAACCAGCCTTCAGGCCAAATCGGTGTAAGTTCCTTTATTATCTTTCCACCACCACCACCAGACCTCGTGGGGTCCAATCTTTATTCCCTATTCCCATTTCCCCAAAAGGTGCTACCTCCTTCCCAGACAGTTGAGAGCAGGACTTTAGGCTGGAGCCCCCATTGGGCTCTCCCTCCCCCATCCTGTAGCCAGGGAAGGGAGGTGACAGATGGTGATGGATGGATGGATGGATGGATGGACAGAAGCCTGAGAAGATGGGACCACTCTTCCAGCCTTGCCTCTAGGGGTGGGGGTGGTCTCAGGGCTAGATTTGTACTCAGCTGAGCCACAGCCCTTGGGGGTGGGGTGGGGTGGGGTGGGGTGGGGTGGTATTCCAATAAACATTTGGACTCTGAGCTCGGCTGCTGTGGCTGCATATACTCTCCACTCCTGGTTTTGGTCTTCCTGGGGCCCATGGCGGTGGGAGGGGCTGGAGAGAAAACATCCCCTGCCCAGACAGCCTCATAGGCTGTACCAGGAGAGCAGCCAGGCTGGGGCCGGGACTGCCAGGTCCCGAGGGTGGCTCACCCACACGTCGTAGATGCTCTTGTTGGGGGGCACACCCTGGAAGAGGGTGTCTAGATCCCAGTGCAGCCCCGGGGGCCTGCGGGTTTCAGGGGCCACCCCCCAGTAAGACCGGCTAGTGATGGGTGGGCACTGGGGACAGGAAGAGGCAGGGAGTGGGGCCAAGGGGATTACCACGTTGGGAGTGTAAATGGGCAAGTAGGAGGTGGGCAGCTGCCCCCAAGGTGGAGCCCTGTGTTCCCAGCCAGACAATGCCCCGGGCTCTGGGGTGCCCTGCAGGAATTGCAGGGGCCAGGCCCTGGGTTCTGGCGAGAGGGGCGGGGCCCCTGTGTTTCCCCATTGGGAAGTATGCTCCTCTCCTCTGGGTCCCTGGAGAGGGCAGAGGGGCCACAGAGGCCTCTCGGAGGAGGGCAGGGGTGGAGTGGGCCCTGCTTCCCTCTGGGCCGGTGCTGGTGCTGGGTTCCTTTGTGATGGCAGCCAGGGCCAGGGTGCCCCCTCCCCGGGGCCCCCTAGCAAGGACTTGATACTGAAAGCTTCGCTGGGCGCAGGTGGAGGGCTGGGTGGCCGGTAAGGCCGGCCTTGCAGCACGTAGGGGCCCAGGTCCTTGGCGAAGGAGCCGCGCGGGCCCTTGCTCTGCCAGCGCCGGCACAGGGCGGTGTTCTGCAGCCGCAGCGCCTCTGCCGGGATCAGGCTCACGTCGACCGCCCAGAAGTTGCCTTTGGCCTGGGGCTTCTCAGGGTCCTTGGGCACCTGGGGGTGGGCAGGCTTGGGTGGGCTGCCCGCCTCCCAGGGCTCGGGCCCTCCGTGCCCGCCCCGGCCCCCGCCCGCCCGCCCCACCTTGTGGAAGCAAGGGTTGGAGGAGAGGTTGTGGCGGATGGAGTCCTTCCAGCCCTCGTAGTCGTCCCTGAAGAAGGGGAAGGCGGCCTGGACCTGGCGGATGATCTGAGAGCACGGGGGGGCCGCTGAGGCCGCGGAGCACGCAGCAGCTCCCCACTCCGCCGGCCCGACGACGCCCTCCATGCCACGGCGTCCCACAACCCATCTGCGCCCCGGGGAGGGGTCCTGCCTGAGCCCCTCCGCTCTGCACGTGCCCGAAGGGTGACCTGCCCGCTGGCACGGCTGGGTGGACCAGGTGGGAGTGGAGGCCCCGGCCTGAGCCTGGGAGTAGGTGGAGAAGGGGTCTGAGGAGGAGGGTCCTCACGGTGGGCGTAGCGGGGGGTTCTGGAAAGGCCTGACCGTGGGTGCGAAGGAAAGCGAGGGTCCTCTCACCTGGGCCAGCTTCAGCCTGCGGGAGGGCGCGGCCTGGATCACCAAGGCGATCATGGCCAAGTAGGTATAGGGGGGCTTGTCATGCCGCAGGTACCTCTTCTTCCTCCTCTTGGGGGGCTGGGAGGGCGACTCCGCCCCCAGGAGACCTTGGCCCGGGTTGCTGTAGGGCCCCATGCAGGGAGGCAGGCAGTGTGGGCAGGGCCCCGGCCCCGGTGCTGGGCACACTGCAGTGGGCTCTGCTGCGAGGCAGGGCGGCCTGGGGCCAGCGGGGTGGGGCGGGCGTACCCTTTATCATTCGGATGGAAGGGGGAGGGGACTGGAGGGAGGAAGGCTGGGAGTGGGGGAGGGGAGCGAGCGAGGGCTGCCACAATTAGCAGGTTTCAGTTAATCTGGAAGGGAGGGGCAGGCAGGATTCCAGCAGGGCGGCCGGCCAGCCACGGGGGGCCTGAGTCTCCACCCCTGGGCTGCTTTTGGATGCCCAGGTAGCCTCCTGCAAGCTGGGAGGAAAAGCCCTTTGAAGGGGCTCACAACTCAGTGCCTCCTCCATCCCCTCCACCTGGGCTGGGCTTTCTTGCTCCCCTTTAACAGATGGGGGAGTGATTAGCCCAGGCTGGCAGAGCCCCCTTTACTCAGTGCATGAAAGGCCGGGGTCTGCCTGTTCCAAACTCAAGGCCGAGCAGCTGTAGGACCAGACAGGCAGGGACATGCCTGTGAGGGGTGATCCAGGAGGGCTTCCTGGAGGAAGTGGCCACGAAGCCTCTGACCTAGGAACAAAAGAGGACCTGAGTTGACTAGTGGTTTGCCCTAGGGCAGGCTGCAGGGGCCTTTCTCTATATCTATTATAGGCCTCCTCACTGGGCCCTGGGTGAGCTGGACCGGCCTTGCCCCTCAGGACTTCACGGGGCAGCACTTGCCCCTCCTCCCAGTTCTCGGGGTCCAGCTGCTCTGGGGTTTACTGGGCACCCCTAGGGCCAGGCCTTGAGGTACGCCCAGTGGGTCCTAGTCCTTGCCTGGAGGAGCCTGTAAGGTGTGCAGTATTGGGGTGCCTTGGAAGGAGAGAAATGCTCCCCAGGAGGATGGAGCGAGGCTAGAGAAGGAGCCGGTGTTCTAGGGGAGGGAGCAGCAGCTTGATGGTTTGGGGAAGCCTGAGGGGTCAGCATCCCTTTTCAGGCCTGGCTGGGGCCTCTGAGGGGTTTTGTTGGCACAGGACCTGCCCAGAGAAGGGTTCTAGAAAGATTCTGCTGAGGCCTGCAGGCCCTCCTAATTCCTACTCTCTTGTCCCTCCTCTTCTCCTCCCTGGCTATCTGACCTTTGACTCTGCCCCTAGAGTCAGTAAAGGCCTGTGCCCCGTACCCTGCTGCCCAAAGCCCAGCCCCACCTGGCGTGTCTGCCCAAGTGGGTGTCAGGCTCAGGACACTGGCGATGCCAGGGCTCCCAGACGCGCAGTGACGAGAGAGTGGCACCACACCTCTCCATTCTGAGAATTCAGCTTTTCTTGTGCGACCCTTAAGAGGTTGAAAATCTGCATCTTAATTGGGGTCCAGCACAAGTTGGGGGAAGGGCACGGGGGCGGGGACGAGGCTGTCAGTGGGCTGGCGCTGCTTCGGCACAGCCCCGCCCTCTGTGGGAGCCTCTGGCCTCCTCCGTGCCCTCCGCACGAGGCCCCCACTTCCGCCCACCCCAGGGCTCTAGTTGAGGGGTCCTTGTTTCTCCTAATAGGTCTCCCTGCCCCACCCGACCAGCAGAGAGGTCTTTTTCTCTCCTAGGGGTCTCATGTCAGTCCTCTGCTCCCCTGGTCCTTCTCCCCATCCCCAAGCCCGTTTTATTTTATTTTATTATTATTATTATTTTTTGATTTTATTTATTTATTCATCTATCCCCCCCTTGCTGCTTGTGCTCACTGGGCCAGCCAACCACGCCGCGCGGGCGGGCCTGCCTTCACCAGGAGGCCCCGGGAACCGAACCCGGGGCCTCCCATATGGTAAACGGGAGCCCCACTGATTGAGCCACAGCCGCTTCCCGCCAAGCCCGTTTTAAAGCTCAGCTCCCGTCAGGTGTCCCAGGCTCCCGGGGCCCTGGCACCGCCATCTCCCGCCATGCCGCTCCCTCCGCCTGGCCCTGGCAGCTCCTGTCCCTCCTGCCGAGCCAGCACAGGCGGAAGGCCCCCCTCCCGGCCCCACGGCGCCGAGGACCCCCTGCCCCAGAGCGGATCGCGCCGCACGCCCCCCTCAGCCCTCCCGCCTCTGGACCCCCGCCGGCCCGAGCCGAACAGCGGCCCAGGCCCGCCCCCGGCTCCCACGCGGCGACGCACTTCCGGCTCCGGGCCGAGCGGGCCGGAAGTGTCGCGTTGCCATGGCGAGGGCCGGGCGCGGGGCTGACTGACGGCAGCCGGGACCGAGTGGTGCGCGGCGGCGGCGGCGGCGGCGGCCTGCGCGGGGCGGAAGGTGAGGCGCGGGCTTCCGGGGCCTGCTGCGGGAGAGGAGCGGGAGAGGAGCGGGAGAGGAGGCCGGGCCGAGGGGGCGAGCGAGGAGGCCGGGGCCGGGCGTGGGGGACGAGCGGAGGCCGGGAGGCAAGGGGAAGCCAGGCCCGCGGGAGTCCTCTGAAGTCTGTCGCCCGCACGAAGAGCAGGGGCAGGGCCCCTTGGGCGTTGGTGGGTGCGGCCCACGGTGGCAAGTGCCAAGGGTCAGGAGAGGCTTCTGGGAGTCTGAATGCGGACAGCAGGACATTGCACATTTTGTCTAAATGTGAAGTTGGTTTGATCCTTGAAGTTAATTTATAAGGAAGGCAGCACTTCTGTTATCTCCGTTTTCAGATGAGGAAATTAAGGCCCGCAGAACATAAGTGACTTGCCCAAGCTTTGGAGTTAGGCCAGAGAGGAAAAACTGGATCTTCTCTGGGGCAAATTTTTTGACTTTTCGGAGATTCAGGTGATGTCACTGTACAGTGGGAGTCATGGGCTCCCCCTCAGGTGTGGGGTGGAGAGAAGCACTAACTCACCCTGGGAAAGCACCTGGCTTGTGCTGTGCAGAGGACGTCCTTGGGCCTGAGAGAGGGGGTATCCCTTGCTGTTCTGGGCTCGGGATTTGGTGGTGTTAATTAATTCCCTGGGTGCAGAGGGAGGCATGCGGAGTCCTTCCAGGCTTAGGGAAGCCGCCCGGCCAGGATAGCCCTCCACACCAGCCCTGTCCTTCCTTTCTTCCTGTATCCTTCATTCGGGTGAGGGGAGGAGACAGGGACCCACTCTGCTCTTCTCATCCTCTCTGGCCCAGTAGTGAGCCCATCTGGGCGTCTTGGCCTTCTCAGGTGCTCTCCAGGCATGATTCGGGTCCCCCCACATGATTGGAGCTTCCTCAGAAGATGCGTCTTGCTTGCTGCACCCTGGCCTTTGGAGGGGCCTCTGCACCAGGCTGTGTCAGCCCAGTTCAATTCAGGACCCAGAGCCGCCACCATGCAGGAATGCAGGGTGTCTGCTGCCCACGGCTGCTCGACCAAAAGGCCACCAAGGGCCAGAGCAGTCTGGCTTAGCACGGGCCTGCATCTGGGCTGAGCTGCCTTATACGCTGGTGGCTGCCAGGTGTGCTGGTCTATGCCTGTCCCTTTGATGGATGCTCAGGGCGCAGGGTTCAGCTGCCTGCTCAGAGCTGGGGTTGGGGAGCTTTAGCTGGTCCTTCCATCTTTGGGTGCCCAGGCTGGATTTCCTCCCTTAGCTGGAGCCTCCCCTCCTGGCCTCAGCCCTGCACCCTGGCTTGCTTGGGGCCTGTCTGGACTCTGCTCTCCCCAGGTGGTTGCCTGGGCAGGCACCTAGGAAGAAGCTCTGATGTCTTTGGGCTCAGACTTTGGAGTCCGTGTTCTAGGGATCTGGGGATCTCAGGTCTGCTTCAGTGGCCTCCGTGCAGCCTGGGAAACTCAGTCTCAGGCGACCCAGCTGTCATAGCTGTCCAGGCCCCACACCTGCTCTGCCCGGACCCAGGGCCTGCGCTGCAGTCCAGCCAATGACCAAAGTGAGAAATCGGGGCAATATCTCCAGGCTCTTCTCCCACTTCTAGGCTCTCTGAAAACTTTAAATAGCCTTTCCTGTCCATCCTTCTCCCGCACAGCCCACATTCGTGGCTCCTCGTCTCTCTCCGGGGTCATAGCATCGCCCCACTGGACTTCCTGCTTCTGCCTCACCCTCTTGCCTTCACCCTCCACAGCCAGTCAGAGTGACTTACCTGAAGTGCTCACCTTCCAGCCTTCTCTTCAGGCTGGCCCCTGGGCTCTTGCCCTCATCCCCAACCACCTTTCCACACGCGGTCCACACCTCGGCCCCACAGACCTGCCCGCGTGGTGATGGACTGGGAAGAGCTAGGACCCCGTCACCTCTGCTCCCAAGCTGTGGCCTTGGGCAAGGCCCTCCCAGCACAGCAGACTGAGAAAGACCAGGGAGGCACAAGGAAAACCCAGAGAGCTTAGTTCACAAGCACCGAGGGAAGAGGGGGCAGTCTCTCCAGCAGGATGTGGCCACCTGAGGGCTGAAGCTGGAAATCCCTTGGTGGCCTAAGTGGCAGAGTGGACCAATTGGAGCCATCAGGGAGTGCGTGGACCTGAGGAATTGGGGACAGGGCACTCGGACAAGCCTTTGAAGAGGTTCTGATGGGAAGAAGAGGGTGTGAGGCCTAGGAGGGCCGTGTGTGTGTGAGGTGGGCTTGAGCGGGAAGGTCAGCAGGCAAAGAGAGTGCGTGAGGGCGGGAATGGGTGTCAGTACCGCCAATGGCTTGGAGGGGCTCAAGGCCCCTTCTTGAACCTCAGCCCCGTCAGCCCCGTCTCGTCTTGCTGTACCAGGGCTCCAGACCTTAGTGATTCTTTGGTCTGATTGTTGCTATTTTGCTACATTTATGTGACTTGCTATGTAAGTTTCACCCCCAGAGGCTCCTCCCACTGTAGAAGGAGGGGGTTGCAGACCCAGGTGACCCCTGGGAGCCTGCAGGGCTCGGCTGAAGGTCCGGTGGCCTGTCTGTCCTTCCCTGTGCTGGCAGGGCGTGGGGTAGAGCCTGGGTGCGGCTGACTGGCTCCCTGTGCTCCCTCTGGGCTGAGCCTCTCCGGGCTGGCGGCGCGAGCCGTCGTCAGCTCTGTATCACAGCAATGCACCCAGGCCTGTTGCATGCCCAGCTCCGCTGTGAGCTTGGCATCTCCTGGGTCACGTTAAGCAGCTGGTCACCTGTTCATTCATTTGTGCATTTATGAGTACGTACTGCAAGGCAGGCACTGAGCTCGCTCTGAGACTACAGCAGAGATGCGGACAGTCAGTGGCATGTCAGAAATTAAAATAGGGTGATGAGGAGTGGGTGTAGCTCAGTGTTGAGAGCCTGCTCTGCATGTGTGAGGTCCCCAATTCAATCCCCGGTTCCTCCTCCAAAAAAAAAAAATAGGCCGATGAGATGAGAGTGACAAGGTAACCACAGAAGACCTCTGAGGATGTCATATTTGAGATGTGATGTGAGTTATGAGGACGGAGCTAGCTATCCTAAGATCTGATGGGAGAACATTCCAGAGAAGGAATGGCTAATGTAAAGTGGAGATGATGATGAAGATGATGGCACCATTTCAACATGTGCTAAAAGTGTGATGAATCCCCCCAAATGGCGTGCTTGGGAGGGGTTGGGATGGGGAGATTTATGTGGTATATATGCTCCCACAATTAAAAAAGAAAAAGAAACTAAAGAGATAATGACAAATGTAATCCATGGTCCTGGATGGGATCTAAGAATGGAGGGGAAAAGGCTCAAAAGGACATTATTAGGACATAATGAAAAGTGGGAATATAGAATGTAAGCTTTAGATCAACATTAAATTTCTTGAAATTGGTAGCTGCACCTGAGGTGTTCACATAAGTGAATGTTCTTGTTTGTGGGAAATCTTCCCGGAACTGTAAGGAGTTGAAGGAACATGATGCTGCCTGCTCTCGGCAGGGAGGTCTTCGGATGGGTGGGAGGGAGGATGGGAGGGTGCGGCAGAGCTGGCAACAGGCGCAGACTGATAGTCTCAGTGTGTGGGTGTGTTGAGCTTGTGTTGGGCTTCTCTATGGGGTTTGTATTGTTTATTTTATTTTTTTTAACTTTATTTTGTACATTTAATAATTGAAAACATAAGCAATTAAAAACTAAAAAGTAAACACAGATGAGTAAATATATACATTTCTCAATTAAATGTAATGGATACATGTAAATTTTTGTGTGTGTGTGTGTGAATCAAACAATATATTACACAATATATTTGGTTCATAGTAACGCATTCATACAGTATTTGTCCTTTTGTGTCTGGCTTGCTTCACTCAACGTAATGTCCTCCAGGTTCATCCATGTTGCCATATGCTTTACGACTTCATTTCTTCTTACAGCTGCATAATATTCCATCGTGTGAATAGACCACAGTTTGTTTATCCATTCATCTGTTGATGGACTCCTGGGTTGTTTCCAACTTTTGGCAATGGTGAATAATGTGGCTATGAACATCGGTGTGCAGATGTCTGTTCGTGTCACTGCTCTCAGTTCTTCTGGGTATATACCCAGTAGTGGTATTGCAGGGTCACGTGGCAAGTCTATATTCAACTTCTTTAGGAACCGTCAAACAGTCCTCCACAGTGGCTGTACCATTCTGCATTCCCACCAACAGTGAAGAAGTGTTCCTGTCTCTCCACATCCTCTCCAACACTTGTAGTTCTCTGTCTTTTTAATAGTGGCCATTCTGATAGGTGTGAAATGATATCTCATTGTAGTTTTGATTTGCATTTCGCTAATCATGAGTGATGTTGAGCATTTTTTCATGTGTTTTTTTGCCATTTGTATTTCTTCTTCGGAGAAATGTCTATTCAAGTCTTTGGCCCATTTTTTAATTGGGTCATTTGTCTTTTTATTGTTGAGTTGTAACATCTCTTTATATATCCTGGATATTAAACCCTTATCAGATATGTGATTTCCAAATATTTTTTCCCACTGAGTCGGCTGCCTTTTCACCCTTCTGACAAATTCCTGTGAGGTGCAATGTATTGTTTTTTAAATTAACTTAATTTGTAAAATATACATAAAAATAATTTCAGCCATTTTAAGTGGACAATTCCTTGACATTAAGTACATTGACAATTCTATGTAACTTTCACCACTGTTTCCAGCTATTTTCATCATCCTAAACCACAACTCATGCTCATTTATCAGTAACTCCCCATTCCCCCATCCCAGCACCCTTGGTAACTGCTGATCTGCCTTCTGTCTCTATGAATTTGCTTATTCTAAGTATTTCATATAAAAGAAATCATGCAACATTTGTCCTTTGTGTCTGGCTTCTTTCATTCAGCATCATGTCATCAGGGTTCATCTGTGTTGTAGCAGGTACCAGCACTCCACTTATTTTCGTCACTGGATAATATTCCATTGAAAGGCTGGACCACGTTTTGTTTATCCATTCATCTCTTGATGGACTCTTGGGTTACTTCCACCTTTTGGCTATTGTGAATACTGCTGCATTTAATTAATTTATTTATTTTTTATTTTTTAGAGATTTATTTATTTATTTACTTTATTCATTTTAAACACCCCCTTCCCCATTTGCTTTGTGTCCATTCTCTGAGCAATTCTCTGTGTCTGTTTCCTGTCGTCTCTTCTCACCCTTCTCCTCCAGTCTTCACCAGGATTCGATCCTGGAGACCTCCATTGTAGGAGAGAGGTGTTCTGCCGCCTGCGCCACCTCGGTTCCTGGTTTTTGGAGCTTTCCAAGCATCCCGTCTTGACTCTCCCCTGCTACATCATCATCTGGGGCCTGACGGCTCGCTGGTACACAGAGCCTGGCAGCCCATGTGCCTTCTATATATATATTTTTTATTTTACCGGGAGGTCCCAGGGATCGAACCCAGGTCCCTCCATATGGCAGACGGACGCCCAACCATTTGAGCCACATCCGCCTCCTGCATTTAATTTTGATGAAGCACCATTTATCCATTTTTTAGTTTGTTGCTTATACTTTTGGTGTAAAATGTAAAAATCCATTACCTATTATAAGGTCCTGAAGATATTTTCCCTGTTTTCTTGTAAAAGTTTTATAGGATTAGGTCTTATATTTAGGTCTTTAATCCATTTTGTGTTAATTTTTGTATATGGTGAGAAGTAGGGGTCCACAATTGTTCTTCTGTCAGTGGATTTCTGGCTGTTCCAGCACCATTTGTTGAAGAGACTGTTTTTCCCCCATTGGATAGACTTGGCACCCTTGTCGAAGATCAACTGGCCATAGAGATGTTGATTTAACTCTGGGTTCTTGATTCTTTTCCATTGGTCTGTATGTCCATCCTTAAGCCAACACAACAGTTTTAATTACCATAGCTTTATATTGTTTTATTTTTATTTTATTTTATTTTATTTATTTATTTATTTTAATTTTATATTAAGTTTTAAAATCAAGAAATGTGAGTCCTCCAACTCTGTTCTTTTTCAAGATTGTTTTGGCTATTTGGGGCCCTCACAATTTCCTATGGGTTTGAGGTCCTTTACTTGAATTGCTTGGGTGTCGCCACATGGCAGCTGTTTTCCTCCAGAGTGTGTGATTCTAGAGAAAGCAAGCCGGAAGCTGCATTGCCGTTTATGACCTAGTCTTTAAATAATACATCATCATTTCTGCTCTTTTTTCCTATTTGTTAAAGGCGAGTGACTAGAGGACTTCTGGGAAGATGGTGGACTAGTAAGACAAGGGAATCTCTTCTCCAGAAAAATAGCTAGAGGACAGGCTGAAACAGGCCTGAAAAAGATCTCCTAGGGTTTAGGACAGCAGGTGAAAGCTGCACACCACCCAGAGGAGAGAGGGACAGAAGAGGGAAATCGTGACGACAGAACCGTGAGTTGGATTCTGCTCCTGCTGCTGCTGCCGGCACCCTCCCCTAGACTCTTTAGAATTCTTGGGCCCCTGGGCCTGTGACTACAGACAAAGGGGGCTCCAGGGATCTACCACTCCCGGAAAGGGGAGAGAGAGGGACACAGCCTTAGGCTGACTCAGGTTCTGACCCGCAAATTTGGGATGTGGAGCCCCATGGACCCTTCCACACGGCGGTTTTCCCTGGGAGCCTAGGAAGGACTGGAGAAATCCGATCCTCGCACCCTCCCTCTCTTCCAGCCTGGACTAATTGTTGAGGACACCTCGGGAGAGGGGAGAGAGAGCCTGGGGCTGACCCTGCTTTGGACTCCCAGGTTTGGTCTGCCCTGTCCCGAGAGCCCTTCCAGGCCGGGTGGGGCTGCACCATTGTTTGCCTTGGAGCCTGCAAGGGGCTAAAGATATACAAACCTCCCAATCTCCTCCTCTACTAACAGGGACTGACTGTTGAGGACTCAGAAGGGAGTAGAAATAATTCCTAGCTGGGAAAAGGGGGGCACTAGGAGAGAAGACTGGAGAACAGTCTCAGAAAGTTTGAATCACAGGGCTCCTAGCCCCCAGACAGGAAGCTCCATCACACTGATCTGGTCTGTGTCACAACAAATACGCTCCGACCAGGCATTGAATTGAGAGCTGCCAACGAGCGCCATCTCCTGGCAGACCAAGGAAGTGCACATAAGAAAATTAATAAGCAAGAGAGGCTTTTCCTGGCCTCTACAGCCTCCCTGCCCAAGGCCCTAGGAAACGACTCTACAACCAAATACTGGGTCCAGTGCCCAGTTTTGAGCAACCAGCAAAACAATCCTAACAATCAAGGTTGAGCCAAATATCAAAGAGCTGTGGTAACTCACAGCCTCCTGCCACTAAAACCGTATAAAAGAGAAAGAGATTGAGCATCTAAGTAAAATACAGTAAAAATCAGATGGCTAAACACCAGCAAAAAATTACGAGCCATACTAAGAAAATAGAAGACATGGCTCAAGAAAAGGAATACAGCAAAGTCCCAGAAGAGATGCAAAATTTGAGAGAACTAAGTGAGATGAGCACAAATTTCCAAAATCAAATTAATGAGATGAAGGACAATATAATTAAAGAGATAAATGACATCAAGAAGAAATTGAGTGAACGCAAAGAAGAATTTGAAATCCTGAACAGAAAAGTAATGGAGTTCATGGGAATGAAAGACACAATAGGTGAAATCAAAAATACATTTGAGACATACAACAGCAGACTCGAAATAGTAGAAGAAAGAATAAGTGATACTGAAGACAGAGCAGCTAAAATTGAAGAGAAAAAAGAACAGAGAGAGAAAAGAAAGGAAAAAATTGAGCAAGGGCTCAGAGAGTTGAATGACAACACAAAACACAACAACATACGTGTCATGGGAGTTCCAGAAGAGGAAGAGAAAGGAAGAGGGGCAGAAAGAGTATTTGAGGAGATAATAGCTGAAAATTTCCCAACTCTCACAAAAGAAATGAACTTATATGTCCAAGAAGCACACTGTACCCCAGTGAGAATAAATCCAAAGAGACCTACGCCAAGACACATACTACTCAGAATGTCAAATGTCAAAGATAAAGAGAAAATTCTCCGAGCAGCAAGAGAGAAACAAACGATCACCTACAAAGGACGTCCAGTAAGACTTAGTGCAGGGGGCAGATGTGTCTCAACTGGTTGGGCGTCCGTCTCCCATATGGAGGGACCTGGGTTCAATCCCCGGGACCTCCCGGTAAAATAAAAAATAAAATAAAATAAAATAAAAATTAAAAAAAAAAGACTTAGTGCAGATTTCTCTTCAGAAACCATGGAGGTCAGAAGACAGTTGTATGATACAATTAGGAAACTGAAAGAGAAAAACTGCCAGCCGAGAATTCTTCATCCAGCAAAACTGTCCTTCAAATATGAAGGTGAATATAAAGTATTCACAAACAAACAGAAACTAAGAGAGTTTGCAAAAAAGAATCCACCTTTGCAGGAAATGTTAAAGGAAGCCTTAGAATTTGACAGAAAAAGACAGGAGAGAGAGGCTTGTAGGAGAGTATAGAAGAAAGAAAAGCAGAAAGGATAACCAATAGAATAAAAAGAGAGACAAAAAATAAGATGACATATGAAAACCAAAGAATAAAATGGAGGAAATAAATAGTGCATTTTCAGTATATCATTGAATGTGAATGGATTAAATTCCCCGATCAAAAGATACAGGCTGACAGAATGGATAAAAAAACATGAGCCATCCATATGCTGCTTACAAGAAACGCACCTCAGACCCAGGGATACAAACCGGCTGAAAGTAAAAGGTTGGAAAAAGATACTCCACGCGAATAGTAAACAGAAAGGAGCAGGGGTAGCTATACTAATATCAGACAAAACAGATTTCAAATACAAAAAAGTGATAAGAGATGCGGAAGGCCATTATATATTAATAAAAGGGACGATCCTCCAGGAAGATATAATGGTCATAAATATCTACGCACCTAACCAGGGTGCCCCAAAATATATGAGACAAACGCTGGCAAAACTGAAGGGAGAAATAGACATTTCTACAATCATCATTGGAGACTTCGATACCCCATTCACATCATTAGATAGGACAACTAGACAGAAGATAACAAGGAAACAGAGAACTTGAACAATATGATAAACAAGTTAGACCTAACAGACATATACAGAACACTGCATCCAAACTCAGCAGGTTATACATTCTTCTCAAGTGCCCATGGATCTTTCTCCACAATAGACCACATGTTAGGTCACAATACAGCTCTCAATAAATATAAAAAGATTGAAATTATACAAAACACCTTCTCAGATCATAATGGAATGAAACTAGAAATCAATAACAGACAGGAAAAAAGTAAATTTGCAAATGTGTGGAGACTGAACAACACACTCCTAAATATTCGGTGGGTCAAAGAAGAAATTGCAAGTGAAATCAGTAAATATATTGAGACAAATGAAAATGAGAACACAATGTATCAAAACTTATGGGATACAGCAAAGGCAGTCTTGAGAGGGAAATTTATAGCCCTAAATGCCTATATTAAGAAACAAGAAAGGGCTAAACTCAAATATTTAACTGAACAACTTGAGAAACTAGAAAAAGAACAGCAAACCAATCCCAAAGCAAAAAGAAGGAAAGAAATAATAAAGATTAGAGCGGAAATAAATGAAGATGAGAACAAAAAAGCAGTAGAGAAAATCAACAAAACCAAAAGCTGGTTCTTTGAGAAGATCAATAAAATTGACAAACCCCTCGCTACAATAACAAAGAAAAAAAGAGAGAAGATGCAAATAAATACAATCAGAAATGAAAGGGGGGAAATTAAAAATGACCTCACAGAGGGGGGCGGATGTGGCTCAAATGGTTGGGTGTCCGTCTGCCCTATGGAGGGACCTGGGTTTGATCCCCGGGACCTCCCGAAGGCAAATGGGCTGCCAGGCTCTGTGTGCCGCTGAGCTGTCGGGACCCGTGAGCCATGCAGCAGGATGATGACGTAACGGGAGAGACAAAACGAGATGCTCCAAAAGCTCCAGAAGCCAGGAGCTGAGGTGGCACAGGCAGCAGAATACCTCTCTCCTACATTGGAGGTTTCCAGGATTGAATCCTGGTGAAGACTGGAGGAGGAGGATGAGAAGAGATGGCAGGAAACAGACACAGAGAATTGCCCAGCGAATGGACACAAAACAGCAAAATGGGGAAGGGGGGTTTAAAATGGATAAAGTAAATAAATAAATCTTAAAAAAAAAAAAAGACCTCACAGAAATAAAAAGAATCATAAGAGGATATTATGAGAAACTATATGCCAACAAACTAGACAACCTGGATGAAACGGACAAATTTCTAGAAACTCATAAGCAACCTACACTGACACAACAAGAAATACAAGAACTTAACAAACTAATCACAATTAAGGAGATTGAATCCGTCATCAAAAATCTCCCAGCAAAGAAAAGTCCAGGACCAGATGGCTTCACAGTGAGTTCTACCAAGCATTTCTAAAAGAATTAACACCAATCCTGTTTAAACTCTTCCAAAAAATCGAAGAGGAGGGAAAATTACCCAACACATTTTATGAAGCCAACATCACCCTAATACCAAAGCCAGATAAAGATTCTACAAGAAAAGAAAATTAAAGACCAATCTCTCTCATGAACATAGATGCAAAAATTCTCAACAAAATACTTGCAAATCGAATCCAACAGCATATCAAAAGACTTATACATCACGACCAAGTGGGATTTATTCCTGGTATGCAAGGCTGGTTCAACATAAGAAAATCAATCAATGTAATACACCACATTAACAAGTTGAAGGAAAAAAACCACATGATCATCTCAATAGATGCAGAAAAGGCATTTGACAAAATCCAACATCCTTTTTTTGATAAAAATACTTCAAAAGATAGGAATAAAAGGAAAATTCCTCAATATGATAAAAGGCATATATGAAAAACCCACAGCCAACATCATACTCAATGGGGAAAGGTTGAAAGCTTTCCCCCTAAGATCAGGAACAAGACAAGGATGCCCACTGTCACCACTGTTATTCAACATTGTACTCGAAGTTCTAGCTAGGGCAATGAGACAAGACAAAAAAATTAAAGGCGTCCAAATAGGAAAAGAGGAAGTAAAACTCTCACTGTTTGCAGATGACGTGATCCTGTATTTAGAAAATCCTGAAGGATCCACAACAAAGCTACTTGAACTAATAAATGAGTTCAGCAAAGTGGCAGGATATAAGATCAACACGCAAAAATCAGTAATGTTTTTGTACACTAGTACTGAACAATCTGAGGAGGAAATCAGGAGGAAAGTTCCATTTTCAATAGCAACAAAAAGACTCAAATACCTAGGAGTTAATTTAACCAAGGAAGTACAGGACCTATATGCAGAAAACTACAAAACAATGCTAAAATAAATTTAAAAAGACCTAAACAAATGGAAAGACATTCCGTGTTCATGGATTGGAAGAATAAATATCGTGAAGATGTCAATCTTGCCCAAACTGATTTATAGATTCAAAGCAATACCAATCAAAATCCCAACAGCTTACTTTACAGAATTAGAGAAGGCAATTACCAAATTCATCTGGAAGGGTAAGTGCACCCGAATAGCCAAAAGTATTCTAAAAAAGAAAAGCAATGTGGGAGGAACTTCATTGCCTCACCTTGAAACATGTTACAAAGCTACAGTGGTCAAAACAGCATGGTACTGGCATAAAGACAGACATATCGATCAGTGGAATAGAATTGAGAATCCAGAAATATATCCTCTCCTATACAGTTAACTGGTTTTTGACAAACCTACCAAGCCCACACTAATGGGAAAAAACAGTCTCTTCAACAAATGGTGTTGGGAGATCTGGATATCTATAACCAAAAGAATGAAAGAGGACCCCTATCTCACCCCCTATACAAGAATCAACTCAAAATGGATCAAAGACCTAAATGTAAAAGCCAGGACCATAAAACTACTGGAAGAAAATGTAGGGAAACATCTTCAAGACCTTGTAGTAGGTGGTGGTTTCTTGGACCTTACACCTAAAGCACGTGCAACAAAAGAAAAAGTAGATAAATGGGACCTGCTCAAAATTAAACACTTTTGCACCTCACAGGACTTTGTCAGAAGGGTGAAAAGGCAGCCGACTCAATGGGAAAAAATATTTGGAAATCACATATCTGATAAGGGTTTAATATCCAGGATATATAAAGAGATGTTACTATTCAACTATAAAAAGACAAATGACCCAGTTAAAAAATGGGCGAGGGAAGCGGCTGTGGCTCAATCAGTAGGGCTCCCGTTTACCATATGGGAGGCCCCGGGTTCGGTTCCCGGGGCCTCCTGGTGAGGGCAAGCCCGCCCGCATGGCATGGTTAGCTGACCCAGCGAGCACAAGCAGCAAGGGGGGGATAAATGAATAAATAAAAAAATCTTAAAAAAAAAAAAAAAAACAACTACAATGAGATATCATTTCACACCTATCAGAATGGCCACTATTAAAAAGTCGGAGAACTACAAGTGTTGGAGAGGATGTGGAGAGATAGGAACACTTCTTCACTGTTGGTGGGAATGCAGGATGGTACAGCCACTATGGAGGACTGTTTGGCAGTTCCTAAAGAAGTTGAATATAGACTTGCCACGTGACCCTGCAATACCACTACTGGGTATATTCCCAGAAGAACTGAGAGCAGTGACACGAACAGACATCTGCACACCGATGCTCATAGCCACATTATTCACGATTGCCAAAAGGTGGAAGCAACCCAGGTGTCCATCAACAGACGAATGGATAAACAAACTGTGGTCTATTCACACGATGGAATATTATGCAGCTGTAAGAAGAAATGAAGTCATAAAGCATATGACAACATGGATGAACCCGGAGGACATTATGTTGAGTGAAGCAAGCCAGACACAAAAGGACAAATACTGTATGAATGCGTTACTATGAACCAAATATATTGTGTAATATATTGTTTGATTCACAAAAAAGAAAAAAACAAAAAAAGAACAACAAAAAAATTTACACGTATTTATTACGTTTAATTGAGAAATGTATATATTTATTCATCTGTGTTTACTTTTTAGTTTTTAATTGCTTATGTTTTCAATTATTAAATGTACAAAATAAAGTTGAAAAAAAAAAAAAAAAGAAATGAAGTCATAAAGCATATGGCAACATGGATAAACCTGGAGGACATTATGTTGAGTGAAGCAAGCCAGACACAAAAGGACAAATACTGTATCAATGCATTACTATGAACCAAATATATTGTGTAACATATTGTTTGATAAATGTATACATTACATTTAATTGAGAAATGTATATATTTATTCATCTGTGTTTACTTTTTACTTTTTAATTGTTTATATTTTCAATTATTAAATTACAAAATAAAGTTAAAAAAAATAATAATAAAAAATAAAAACAACCAACCAAAAAAAAAAAAGAAAAAAAGCAACTGACTAGATCCAGCCCACACAAAGTGAGAAGGAAATTAGGCTCCACTCTTTGAAGGGAGTGTCAAAGAATTTGTGGGCAAATTTCAGGCCACCACAGGCTTCTTTAACTTCTCTCAGCAATGTTTATAGTTGTCTGTAGACAGACACTATGTCTCTTTTGTTAAGTTTATCCTCAGTATTTCATGCTTTGTGATACTATTATAAATGATAATTTAAAAAATTTAGTTTCCCATTGTTTGTTGCCAGTAAATAGGTGTACAGTTGATTTTGGTATATTGTCCTTGTATTCTATTACCTTGCAAAACATACTTATTCGTTCTAATAGCTCTAAGGATTTTCTATATACACATTCATGTATTCTGTGTCTAAAGAGTTCTACCTCTTCCTTCCCAATCCATACGCCTTTTATTTATTGCACAGGCTGCAACCTCTCGTACGGTGTTGAATAGCACTGGTGAGGGTAGACCTCCTTACCTTCCTTGTTCCCAATCCTAGGGGGAAGTGGTCTTTTAAAAAAATTTTTCAGGAGGGAAGTGGCTGTGGCGCAAATGGTTGGGTTTCCGTTTTACCATATGGGAGGTCCTGGGTTCGATTCCTGTGGCCTCCTGGTGAAGGCGAGCCGGCCCGCGCAGCACGGTGAGGTGATGCAGCAAGATGACCCAACAAAGGGAGACAAGCGGACACAGAAAAACACACAGCAAATGGACACAGTGAGCACAAGCAGCAAGAGGGGGGTAAATAAATAAATAAATAAATATAAACCTTAAAAGTTTTTCTGGAGCAGATGTGGCTCAAGCAGTTGAGTGCCTGCCTCCCATGTGGGAAGTCCCGGATTTGATTCCCAGTGCCTCCTGAAAACAAAAAACAACAAGCAAAAGAAATGAAAAAAACCAACTCAGGGGAGCCGATGTGGCTCAGTGGTTGAGTGCCAGCTTCCCACATATGAAGCCTCGGTTTCAGCCCCCAGTACCTCAAGAAGGACAAAAAATAAAATAAAAAATTTCCCATTCGGTATGTTAACTTAGGTTTTTTGGGAATGTCCTTTATTAGTCTGAGAGGTTTTCCTTCTATTCCAAGCTTTCTGAGATTTTTAATCATGAATGGATTTTGAAATTTGTCGAATACCTTGTCTGCTTCTATTGATTTGGTTGTGCATTTTTTTTCTTATGTTTGCATGTGTATATATATGTATATGATAGTAAATTATGTTGATTTTCACAAAATGATAAACTCATCTTGCATTCTTAGGATAAACCCACTTTGTCTTGAAGTATTATTTGTATTATATTTGCTAGATTCAATTGGGTAATTTTTTTATAAGGATTTTTGCAATTATCGATGAGATAATTGGTTCGTAGTTTTCTTTTTTTTCCCCCTCAAACATTTTATTTATTTCTTACCCTCCCCCCTTGTTGTTTGTGCACGCTGTCTGGTTTCTGTGTTCATTGTGTGCTTTCTGCATCTGCTCGTCTTCTTTTTAGGAGGCTCCAGGAACTGAACCCGGGACCTCCCATGTGGGAGGGAGGTACCCAATTGCTTGAGCCACCTCTGCTTGTTCGGCCTCTCATTTTGTTTCCTCCTTGTTGCGTCATCTTTTTGTGTCAGCTCCCCGTGCCAGCCCGTTGATTAGTTCGCTGTTTTGCTCGTCTTCTTTAGGAGGCACCGGGAACTGAACCAGGGACTTCCTGTGTGGTAGGCGGGAGCTCAACCACTTGAGCCATATCTACTTCCCAGTTGGTAGTTTTTTTAACATGTCATGTCCTTGTCTGGTTTTGGAATCGGTATAATGCTAACCTCATCAAATGAGTTTGGATGTATTTATTTCCTCTTCTAGTTTCAGAAAGGTTTTTTGGTAGAATTGTTATTATTTTTTCCTTTAATATTTGATAGAATTTACCAGTGAAGTCATCTGGGCTTGGAGTATTCTTTCTGGGAAAGTTTTTAATTGCAAATTCAATTTCTTTAATAGATATACGGGTATTCCAGCTTTCTATTTCTTTTTATTGTGGTAATATATATGCAACACACTCTTTCCTGTTTTAATCACTTTTACGCATACAAGTCAGTGTGGTGTTAACTGCACTAACAATACTGTGCTACTGTCACCACCGCCCATAACCAAAACTTCCCCAGCACCCCAAACCGAACCCATTTTGATAATAACTTTCATTCGGGGAATTTGTCCATTTCATGTAAGTCAGACACTGGTATTTATATATATACGTATGTATGTATAAAGGACCGAACAGTAGCTGTCTTAGGCTTCGCAGGCCGTAGGGCCTGCGTGCTGCTGCTCAGCTTCGCTGTTGTGGCACGGAGTCGCCGTGGGCGTGTGTGTCGAGGAGCTGTCCCAGCACAGCCCGATCCACACAGCCGGGTGGACCAGACTTGCCCGTGGGCTGTGGCTCATCGGCCCCTGATCTGAGGTTGGCTGATTCTGTAAATTGTTCATGCTATTCCCATTTTCATCCTTCTAATACCTGCAAGATCTATGATGATGTCCCCTTTTCATTCAAGACATTGGTGATTTTTCTTTTCTTTTTTTCTTGATCTAGTGAAAAGTTTATCCATTTAATTTTAATTGTCAAAGAAACTGCTTTTGATTTCAATGTTTTCCTGTATTTCTTTTTTAAATCAATTTCTGCTCTTACCATTATTATTTCCCTCTACTTACTTTGGTTTTAATGTTCTCTTTTTCTAGCTTCTAAAGTTGGAAGCTGAGGGCGTTGATATTTGATTTTTTTTTTTCCCCCATGTACAGGGGCCAGGGATTGAACCTGGGAGGAAGCTGGCGCTCACCACTAGCCACACTGGCTTCCTGAGTTGGTTTTTTCATTTCTTTTGCTTGTTATTTTGTTTTTGTTTTCAGGAGGCACCAGGAGCCAAACCTGGGACCTCCGATTTGGGAAGCAGGCACTCAACTGCTTAAACCACATCCATTCTCCTGATATTCCTTTTAACTTAAAGGTAGAAATTCCCTTCTAAGTACTGATTTAACTGCATCTTACATATTTTCATATGTTTTCATTTTCATTCAGCTCAAAATACATTCAGATTTCCACTTCAATTTCTTCTTTAACCTATAGGTTATTAGAAAGTGTGCTAATTTCCAAATATTTGGAGATTTTTCCAGATAGCTTTCTGTTATTGATTTTAGTTTAATTTCATT
This sequence comes from Tolypeutes matacus, assembly GCA_026826555.1. Classification (NCBI taxonomy): domain Eukaryota; kingdom Metazoa; phylum Chordata; class Mammalia; order Cingulata; family Chlamyphoridae; genus Tolypeutes; species Tolypeutes matacus. Next base: position 683,810 of record JAKSZT010000089.1, on the reverse strand, counting down.
GTGGTCAGTAAAGCAGACTATGCTTTCAATCCTTTTAGTTTTACTGAATCTTGCTTTTATGTCCCAGCATATGATCTGTGTCGGTGAATAAGTTTGTTTGTTATTCATTCTGGAAAATTTCAGGTAAGCCTCCCCCAATTTCAACAATTATCAACTCAGGGCCGTTTTTTTTTTAAATATATAGATACTTTTTATTGTGGTACGATGCACATAAAAATCACCTGATCCGTGTGTAACTGGGCAGCACGTTGACAATGCTGTGTGGCCTTCACCACACTCTGTCTCCAGAACGTTTTCATCACCCCAGACAGAAACTTGTGCCCATTGAGCAGTAACTCCCCATCGCCCCCTCCCTTCTGACCCTGACCCTGTCACCAGGGGGTGCCATGACCCTCACTCCTAGAAGCTGTGGTTTGTGGGACCAGGGGAGCTCCTCCCTTTTCTTTCCTCTTCTGTCCTCCTGGTGGGCTGGCTTTCATCTTCTCTTCTCTTTGAGTCTTTTCAAATGCAGAGGCCTCCAGCTGGGTGGCTTCTTTCCTTTGGGTCTCTGGGCCTGACACCTTGCTGTGAGTTAGTTTATTAGATTTATTTTGAGGCTGGATGGCAAAGGGAAAGGAAATGGAGGAGGGAGACTTTGGAGCCTCCCTAGAATTCTGGGGAGAGGCCCTTCCAGATTTTTGGCCCCTTGGGCCCTGCTGAGATCTTGGAGCAGAGCCTCTGCCTGAACCAACAGTGTTGATTAAAGACTGGGATTGTGGTTGTGTACAAACTGGCTGTGATACTCGCAGGGGGGACTGGCAAATAAGGGGCAGTTGCTTTTGAGCCAAATGAAATTTCATTTTTCTGGTGAGAAACAGTTGAGCAGCTTCAATTTCATATGGTTTACTAGTGTGCTGCGGAAGGCCGAGAACCATGAGGTTACCAAGAAAGGACACGGAACCTTGTGGAAGGCACAGGAAGGAACTGAGAGCCTCCAAAGAGGTGGGGAGCTAGAGAGGAAGGCTTGGTGTAGCCACAGTGAGTGGGGCTACAGTCTCAGGACAGGCCCCCATCTGTATGGGCACTTGATTTATTTCTGGGAGCACCACAGCAGTGGGGAGAAAAGCAGCCTGTAAGTAAGATGGTGCAGGGGCAGTTGGATATCCATCCATACGGAGGGAATGTGAATTTGGAGTTTTGCTAGTTAGCTAATGCTGCATAACAAATTACCCCCCAAACATTGTGGCTTAAAGCAACAGCCATTTTTTCTCTTGCAGTCATTGTGGTCAGGAATTTGAAAAGAGCTTAGCTGGGTGTTTCTGGCTCAGGGTCTCTCCCAAAATTGTAGCCAAGTCGTCAGCCAGGGCTGTGCCACCTGAGGCTCACTGGGCTGGAGATCCGCTTCCAAGATGGCTCCCTCGCCTTCCTGCTGTCCAAGAGAGAGCAAGGAGGAGGCTACGCGCCATCACTCGTTCCGAGAGCCGCTGAGTGCAGCCCACACGGAGGGGAGGCCTGTCAGAGCCACCCGGGCCCTGCTTTGCACCGTGTGCCCCGCCGGCTCCTCGGAGCGACCCCGCCGGTGCGCTGAGCAGTGCCTCGCCGAGGCCGTCACCCACGCGCCAGGCTGGCAGAAGCTGGGTGGGTGAGGATGTATGGAGCAGAGGGGTGTGGGCAGACAGCACTGCTTGGGGACGTGGCCTGGTGTCGTGAGCAGCCCCAGGGCCCCCAGGAGCAGAAGGCTGTGGAGCTGTGTGTCCCACGAGGGCTGGTCACTGAGCCAGAGCTGGGCCCTGATGGTCCCTCTCCAGGCGTGCGGACCCTCAGGCGGCTGCTCATCAGTGGGCACAGCAGAGGGCACCTGGGTGACCCCATCGTTCAAACCTGCCAGCGCTAAGCTCCTGCTTAAGGCAAGCGTGTGGGTGGTGAGCACCGAGGCAGTGCCCCCAGAAAGGAATGGGCGGGGGCAGGGGGCCGAGGAGGGCCTTCGAGGATGGGGTGGAAGTTCCAAGGCGGTGGCAGATTTGCTTACTCTACATTGACCTATGCGCTTTTCTGCCTTTGTGGAATAGTTCCCAGTAAAGATGGTCTTTAAAGGAGGAAAACCCAGACACAGTGGGGGAAAGTGGGCAGGCACGGGACAGCGCCTCCTGAGGCCAGAGGCACTGGCGGGTTGCTCTGGGGTCTGCAGGGTGGAGGGAAGGTGGCCTTGGGGGCGGGGGTGGGGCAGCAGTGCTGGCCCTGGGTCTAGCAGGACACAGTCTGTGTCAGAAGCTTGGACCTGGCCCCAAGGCCCCCAAATCTGTTTTAGTTTCCTAGGCTGTTGAAGCAAATAACCATGAAATGGGTTGGGTCAAACAATGGAATTTATTTGACTTGGGGAAACGTCCAAACCGAGCCATCACCAAGGCGATGCTTTCTTCCTGAAGGCTGGCAGCCCGGGTGCTCGGAGCTCAGCTTGTCACGTGGCACTGCGCGCGGCGATGCCGGCGGGCTCTCCCGACCCCGGATTCCGTTGATGTCGGCTGCCCCGTCCGTGGCCTTCTCTCCCTGCCTGCGCCTCTCTCCACTCGCACAGGCGTCCGGAGCCAGGGTGAAGGCCCATCCTGGCCGCCTCCGAAGGCCCTGCTCCGTGTGGGCTCACGCACAGGTGTGGGTCCATCTGAGCCCACGTTTTCCTGGGGTGCAGACAGCGTTAAACCACCACAGCCCACCCTCTGGGCCCAAGAAGATGTGTTCTTTCTACATGCAAAATCCACTCGTTCCATCGCAACATGCCAGTGGGGCCGGGCTGATGACACTGGGGCACTCAGCCTCGCCAAGGGGCGCCACTGCCCCCTGCGAGCAGCGGGTGACCAGGCCTCTGCCGGGCACACTGGCCCTCCTGGCTCTCCAAGCGTGTCATCGCCCCCGCCCCCCAACCTGCCCCTTGCGCCCCTGCTCGCTGGTAGCTTCAGCGCCCCCCTCAGAGCCCTGCCCGTGACGCTCCTGGGGTGGGTGCCCCTCCCCTGGAGGCTGCCCCGGGGGGCGGGCTCGGGGTCCGGCAGGAAGCGCTGTCCACTGAAGAGGGCCGCAGCTGGGGCGTCAGGCTTGGGGGCCTCGTAGAGGCCGGCTGCCCGGGGTCCTGAGCCCGCAGGAAAGGCGTTTGCGCGGGTGGTATATGCCGGGCAGGCCGCCGTGGGCCTGGTGCATGGGCAGGCGCGGGTGGTCTGCAGCCCAGACAGCCCCCTGCCCGTGCCAGGCCTGCCCCGGCTGCGGTGTGCAGATGTGGGAGAGGCCCTTCTGCGGTCCGAGGGTGGGCTTGAGGGCCTTGCTGGACTGGAGAGTGCGGCCAGCATGGGGGCCAGGGCGGAGATCTAGGCCCCGCCCCGAGGTGTAGGCAGGAGGCTCCTGTCTCACCTGCTGGTCCCCCGCGTCTGGGGCCCCCCTGTTCTCTGGGCTGGGCTCCCTGATGTCCTGCAGGCTTGGCCTAGGGGCCCGGGACCCCAGGGCAGCCCCACAGGAAGGTTTCCCTCCAGCCCTCTCCCCTGCTCCTGAGCTGCCCAGGCCGTTTCCGTCGGGGCTGGAGGGAGGCCCTGCAGGAGCCGCCGCGCGCCGCCCCTGGAGGTGTGGGCCGTGTGCGGACCCCAAGGAAGCCCGGCCTGGGCGTGGCGCGCAGGCCTCTGGCCCGCTCCTGCTCCGCATCGGTTGCTGGTCGTGTGTTGCAGGTACCGGCTCCCACCCGGTAGCTTGCGTTTCCCTCCTGCATCTCTTTAGATCCGCGTACGCCTGGAGAGCCCAGGGCGGGCGCTGCCCCGTGGAGGCGGCCTCCACGCGTGGCCTGGACGCGGGCTCAGGCTCCGCCAGCTTTGCACGCACCCGTCTGCGCAAGTGCCTTTCGTTTCTCGTGGTTTTATCGCGGGCCGTTTCCCAGGCCGCCCGCGTGGCCGGTGGCGCCCCCCCTTTCCCTGCCGAGAGGCCTCTGTGCCCCGGGTGGGCGCCCGCCTGGCCCCCCGGCTGCTCCCGGGCTGCGTGGCTGGAGCCGCTCTGCGTCTTCCTGGGGCAGCAGCCCGGGAGCGCGGCCGCCGCTTGCTCAGGGCCCGGTGCCCTTGGCCTGCTCCAGGGCCGCGCGCCTGCGGGTGCTGGGCTCGGGCCGCGTTCCCCTGAGGCGCTGCGGCCGCCGCCCCGCCGGGTCTGCCCGTGCTCCTTGCCCGTTTTCTAGCTGGTGTTGGCTTTTCACTGGTGAGTTTTGAGAGTTCCTTGTGTATTCAGGATATAGGTCCTTTAGCTGTTACGTGGTTGCAAGTGTTTTCTCCCATTCAGTAGCTCATCTTTTCACTCTCTTCAGTTTTTAGCAGAGCGAATTTTTTGAATTTTGATGAGATCCAATTTATCAGTATTTCCTTTTCCTGGATTGTGCTTTGGTGTCAACTCTTTGTAGAAGTTTTGTTGTCTCACTTTTTGCATTGGAAATAAAATTCACCTAGAATCACCTTAAAAAAATATATATATATTTGTTATTTTAAATACTCTCCTTCCCGCTCAAAATGGCTCCCTTGTCTGTTTGCTCGTTGTTTTTGCTCCTTGTCTGCATCTCTTCTTTAGGAGGCACTGGGAACTGAACCCAGGACCTCCCGTGTGGGAGGCAGACACCCAACTGCCTGAGCCACTCCTCCTCCTCCTCCTCCTCCTCCTCCCCTCCCCCCCTATATATATATATATATATATATATATATATATTTTTTTTTTTTTTACCGGGAGGTACCGGGGATCGAACCCCGGTCTCTCCATATGGTAGACGGACGCCGAACCTTTTGAGCCACATCCGTTTCCCGCCTATATATTTTTTAAGATTTATTTTCTTTATTTCTCCCCATCCCCTTGTGGTTTGCATTTGCTGTGTCAGATGTTCTGTGCTGTCTTCTTCGGGAGGCACCAGGTACGGAACCTGGGCCCTCCTGTGTGGTAGGTGGGAGCTCAATTGCTTGAGCCACGTCCACTTCCCTGATTAGAGAAATTGTAGGTTTTACAGAAAAGACATGCAAAAAATACAGAGCACCTAGAATCATTTTTATTTTTTGAGCTACTGGGGCCGGGGTTTGAACCCAGGACCTCGTATGGTTTCTTGGTTTGCTTGTTTGTTTTTAGGAGGTACTGGGGATCGAATCTGGGACCTTGTACCTGGGAAGCAGGTGCTCAGCCACTTGAGCTACACCCACTCCCCCGGCATCCCTTTTGCATGTTGTAAGGTAGAGTTCAAGGCCCGTTTTTTCCCTTACGGGCATCCAGATGGCCCAGCACACTCACTGTGAGGACTCTTTCTGCCGCCCTGCTGCACCCTAGCGGCGCCCGTCACTGTGTGCGCCTGTTCCCCTGCCCCCGAGCAACGCTTCGGAGCCTTACTCTTCTTGTCCTTTACATTTCTATATAAAATTGAGAATTAGCTGGTGAGTTTCTAAAACAGCTGCTGGCGTTGACTGGGATTGCATTGCCCTTAGGTGAGTTTGGAGAGAGCTGACATCTCTACGGCCCTGAGACTTTCATCCTGCGCCTGGCATGGCCCTGCTCATTTCAGCCTCTGATAACCTCCCCAGCGCGGCTGAGGCTTCTGTGCCGAGGTCTGCGTCCCCCGGTGTTGCTGGCGTGTGTGAACGCGGCAGACTCTGCGCAGCCCCTGGTATCTGGCAGTGTCCTCTGCTCTCGCTGGTCCTGGTCATTCACCCGCAGGATCTTCTAGGCTGCGTCACACACAGCAGGTCACCTGCAGTGGCGACAGCTTCTTTGTGCCCCTCCTCTGCTTATTCCTGTCACTGGCTTCCTCCCTCATCACACCAGCGAGCATCTAGCTCAGCCGAGTGGGCCCTTTGGCAGCACCTTGTCTTGCCTTGAGGGCCCCGGCAGGTGTGCTTGCACACGGCGCAGTCTGGTGGGGGCAAAAAGCTCCTGCTGGACACCAGGGCAGCTGCTGGCGCCGTGCTGCAGGCATGGGGCCTTCGTGCTGTGGGGGAGTTGGCGCCCTTCCATGGCGGCTCTGGACAGGCGGGAGGCCCCGTGTGGGCTCAGTGGCAGCAGGTGGGTTTAGGTGGTTGTGTGGGGATGTGGCTCCCGTTTTCTCAGGAAACTTTTTTTTTTTTTTTTTTTTACCGGCAGGTCCTGGGGATCGAACCCAGGTCCCTCCATATGGGAGACGGATACTCAACCATTTGAGCCACATCCGCCCCCTCTCAGGAAACTGTGAGCAGCCGGGAGTGAGCAGGAGGGGCAGGTGCTGGGCCCTGGAGAGGCATGGAGGCATGTGATCTCCGCGCAGGAGGAGGGTGCGAGAGAGAAGTAGCAGAGGCCACCGCAGGGCATGTGCAGGGAGCAGCTGGATGGCCCAGTGAGGCGCCGCCCGCTCGCCCAGGTCTGAGTCCTGGCAGAGGAGGGAGAGGGCCAGGGAGTGGGTGTGTCACGGTCGAGGAGGCTGTAATCTGCTGGGGCCCTGGGGTGTCAGGTTGGGGCCCGCGGGGTGAGCTGGTGAGAGGAGGCCCTGTGCAGAGAACGGGATGCCTGGGGCCGAGACGACGGGGCCAGTTACGGGTGAGGCCGAGGCCTAGTGTGCAGCGGCCGGGAGTCGGAGGGTGGTCCACGAGGATGTCGAGGCCACCGAGCAGCCAGACAGGAGCCGAGCAGGGGAGAGGCAGGGAGCCGAGCAGAGGCCTGCGGGCTCGACGGTGCTGACCGCGGGGGCGGGGGGCGGGGGGCACAGCCGGGCGCCTCAGCTCCACAGCTGGGACTTAGGCGAGGGGGGAGCGGGGTCTGCAGGGAGCAGTGAGGAGCAGGGGGGCCCCAGGGCAGCCGGGGAGGGGGCTGCATTGGAGAGAGAGCAGGCAGCGGGGGTTTGGGGACACGGGCGTTGCCGGGGGCTGGTTGGGTCCTGGCTCTGGGCTCTGTGGGACGGTTTGAGTGGGTGCAGCGGTCAGAAAAGCCCCCTCCTCCGGCTGCTTCTCGCCTCCCTTCTCAGCTGCACCTCCACGGGGATGCCCGCTGGCCCTCCCTCGGGCCTGCTCTGGATGTGGCCCCATCTTGCTGCCCTCAGCCCCCCCGTCTCTCCCTGCCTGTCTCGTCTCCACCCCCCTGGGACAGCGGGTCCCAGCGTCGTCCCTGTGGCGCAGCCCATCTCCCCTGGTTTCTAAGACAGGGACATGCCACACGGCTCATGTGTTTGAAAGCTGTGGTTCCCGTGGCCTGCTGGGTGCAGGCCAGCTCTGCGCCCTGGCCCTGGGCCCTGTGTGCTGCTTCTCGGTGCCCACCGGGCGAGCCCACCCCTGCAGACGCCGCCCGGGCAGCTCCCCTGACGGGGCCACTTCACAGTGAACGCCGCCCTCCCTGGAAAACCTTCTGCGTCTTTTGCATCTGTTTTGTATTTCTTAGGGAAATGTAAATACCGAATATTTTTGTTCCTTTTATACACCAAAGGTCACGTATCATAGACACAGTTTTGCGCCTTTCTTCTTCCCTGAACGAACAGCAGTTCTAGGAGATTCCTCCGTCTGTCCGTGGAAAGTTTCCTCATTTTCCCCTTTAAACAGATGCTGAGTGTTCCACTGGGTGAAGATGCTGCAGTTTTTTTTAAAGAGCCTTTGACAGACGCTTTTGTCTTTCCCGGCACTCCGACGGCGGGGCAGCCAGCGGCTGTGCGCACGCCCGCCTGTGCCCGGCAGGTCCCGGGGCCGTGACGCTCCCTGGCGGCCGCGCTGTCCTCACTCCTGTGTTGTGGCTCAGCCCCTGGGGACCCCTGGGGACCCCCGGGAAACGCCTGGCCCCCCCGCTCACCCCTCATCGAAGGCCCCAGCAGGTCCCCCGGCTGCCGCGTCTCCACCGCTGCCGTCCGTTTCTCTTGAACCCGCAGGGCGGCCGCGGGCCCAGGGGCGCGGGTGGGGCTCGATGCAGGCTCTGGGTGATGCAGCCTTGGTGAGCCGCTGTCGGCCAGGCGCGGCCGGGGGCCAGGATGGCCGGATCCGCAGGCGGAGGGGCAGAGGGCCCGTGGGCCCGTGGGGCCGGGCGGCGTGTCCTTGTCGCTGGAGCCCAGGGGAGGGGCGGCCCGGGAGGCAGGCTCCCCGCCTGATGCCTGATGCCTGATGCCTGACGCCTGACGCTTGCAGTAGGGCCGACCCGGAGGTGGGGCTGCCAGGCACCTGCCGGGGTCCCCGTGGCGTCGCCCCTCCCTCCCCCCCCCCCTCCCCTCTAGGTGGTATCTCACATGCACGGCACACGGGCCGTTCAAGGGCTCAGCCTTTCCGAGCTGCGGAAAGCTGGCAGCCAGGGCTCGCCACGTCGCCCTCCGCCCCCATGCCGCGTCCAGAGGCAGCGGGGCGCCCGTCCCACGCTGTCTGCTCAGGAGACACGCCCTGCAGACCCGGCAGCCACACGCGTGTGTGCGCCTTTCCTTCCCTGTACGTGAGCAGTGCACGCCAGTATGTGGGGGGAGCATACTCCATCTACCCGGTTCTGGAATGTTCCTGAGGCCGCCTGCGCTCGCTGTGGTCCAAGCACCGCCCTGCTCCCTGGGGCTGCAGGGATGGGCCTTTCCTGCGCAGAGCCTGCCCCCACCTGCCCCGGTTGCTCACTGGCTGTGACTCTGCCTGTTTGCAGGGCTTGGCACTCCTGGCTGCTGCCCTAAGCTCGTCTTCACCTCAGGCTTCCCCCTCCTCTCCCCTCCCCCCACCTCTCTCTTGCCCTCCCACCCCCTGCTCCTTCATCTCTGGCTCTGTGCGTTAGCCGTGCTGTCTCTGATCCTCGAGATTGCTGCGAGCAGCAGTACGCAGAGCCCTGAGTTTGGGCTGGCCTGAGTTCCTGCATGGAAAATGGGGGGTGGAGGTGGGGACTTGGCAGGAGCCCAGAGTGGTCCTGTGGGCTGGCATCCAGAGCACGGTCCTCAGCCGCCGAGGCCAGCAGCCTGGCCAGGCCCTCGCGCGCCCTTGGGAGTGGCTGGCGGTGCTGGCCGGGAGCAGTGTCCTTCCCAGGAGGCCCCCCTCAGACCTCACAGTCCCTCAGCCTTGCCCGGGCGTCAAGCTGAGGAGGGACTTCTCCAGATTCCCTGGCTGACACTCCAGGGAGGCTTGGGGTGGACTTGCGGCCCAGGAGGCTGGGCGCACCCTGCTGCTCCCTCAGCGTGGTGTGTGGAGGGGTGAGTCACCGGGGCTTCCTTGGGGTGGCTGGCAGGAAGGGGCTGAGCTCTGCAGTCTGGGGTGGTGTCTTGGGGCAGCTGGGCTTTGTGTCACCCCCACAAAGGAAGATGTGGAGCTGGGATTCTTGGGGGTCCCTTAGAGGAGAAGCTGTCCCCAAGCGGGGGCGCTGTGTCCTTGGGCAGTGCCCAGCGAGGAGCACCTGGCGGGCACTGGGGCAGGCAGGGGCCTGTGTGAGCTGTGGGGGGGCAGCCTGGGCCTTTGGAGGGCCTGGAGGAGAGGTGGTCCGTCAGGCCCCGGGCCAGCACTTTTGCCTTCCTCTGCAGCTGAGGTGGGGCAGTGGTGGTCAGCCTGACCAGAATTTTCACAGATGGGCCTCAAAATTGAGAAAACATTTTAAAAAGACAACATTTATTCAATCTACAGAACTGGTTTCTTGTTCCAAGAAGCACATCAGAATACCTTCTCTTTTATCAAAAAAGCTGGCTCCCAGAAACCCCCATGAGGCCCACGAGGGCACCTGTGGCAGAGGCGGCTGTCCCGGCCTGCCTGCCCCATGTGGAAGCAGTGAGGGGACGCTGCGGGCAGCCAGCAGGGCAGGGAGCGGCTCGCAGCAGGGACCAGGGCTCCGCGGCACTGGATGGGATGGCAGGTGCAGGACCAGCCTGCCGGCCCTCCTGGCCCAGGACATGGCCTTCCTGCCAAGCCTGCCCGGATGGAGAGGCTTAACCTGGGAAGGTGGGGGCTGGGCTGCCTCCCAGAGTCTGGGCCCCCGGCCGTGCAGAGTACGTGTGAGCCTGTGGCCCTTGAGTGCCAGCAGACCCTTCTCTGTGCCTCTGACCCCACCGTGGGTGGGTGGGCGCCGTCAGCGTCTTCCTCCCAGGCAGAAAGCAAGCCCAGCTGGGGCTGGCCTCTGGGAGACTCACAGGAGGCTGCTCGTGGGGGCCTGGACGCAGGCCTGGTTAGAGGATGGTTGTGTGGCCAGGTTGTGGGCGGGCAGTGTCTGGTGGTCCTGTCCAGTGACCACACCCAGCGTGGGACAGGATGGGCAGCACCACTGCCAAAGCTGTCTGTCCACATGGGTCCAGGCTGGACAGCCCTCTGTGCCCACGTGTGGAGGATGACCAAGGTATCACTCATGGCCAGGTCACCAGCTGAGGAAGGGGCTGGCGCTGGGTGGTGGTGGGAGGCCCAAGGCCCGGCCTGAGGGACAGGCAGGTCCCCCAGGCCTCTGGGCCCAGGAGAAGCGACACCCCCCAGGAGGGCTGGGCTGGGCCTGTGTGGGAGCAGCTCCCCCCACCCTGCCCCCACGTGTTGGACAGGACGCGGCTCATGGGCCGCTGGCCCCTCAGTCCTGCAGGACTGTTGTCCAGAGGGCAGAGTGGGAGCCCACTTGGCCCTCGGCCCACCTTGAGCTGCTTCCTCCTTCCTTCCTCTGCAGCTCTTGCCAGCTCCAGATCCTCCCGGGACGGGAGCTATCCTGCGGAGACTTGCCACGCCCCGGGCATCCCGGCTGCCTTGAAAGCCTCAGCCCTGGGCAGCCACCTGCCCACCAGGCCTGGGCCTCCAGGATCCTGATCACACGGGAGGGCCCTGCCCTCCTGCCACCGTCTTGCAGGCTGTGCACTGACTGGGGAGGCAGACGGAGGGGGCGGGCAGGGTCCTGAGGCCTGGAAGGGGAGCAGAGGGGCTTCCAGGGTCCCTGGTGGCTGCTGCTGACTGGCGCCAGCTTCCCTTCCCGGGTCCGGGACCTCAAGGTGCCAGGAAGCTGGAGCTGTGTTATCTGGGTAATCAGTTTCAGACCCTGGGCTGGGGCCGCTCCCCCAGGCTGTGCACCCTGACCCCAAGGCCTGCGAGGCCCTGCCCATGCCCGAGGCTGACGGCTGAGGTGACAGGGCTGTCCCTCAGGGCCACCTGGGCCTGTGGCCTAGCTGGAGGCAGGGGCTCAGGGTCTTGGGGAGGGGATGCCCCCTGAGGGCCCTGCAGGCCCGGCCTGGTTCTGTGTGAGGCTAAGCAGGCAGGCGGCCCCTGCCATGGCCGAACACCTGGAGCTGGTGGCGGAGATGCCCCTGGTGAGCAGGATGGGTGCCCAGGAGCGGCTGAAGCACGCCCAGAAGCGGCGGGCGCAGCAGGTGAAGCTGTGGGCTCAGGCCGAGAAGGAGGCCCGGGGCCAGGGGGGCCACAGGGGGAGGCCACGGCAGCAAGCAGCAGGCAGCGAGCCCCGGAAGCAGGTCCTCTTCCCTCCCAGCGTGGCCCTCCTGGAGGCGGCCGCCCGCAACGACCTGGAGGAAGGTGAGCTGCCACCACACCCCCTCCTCCCCTGGGCCTGGCCGAGGGCCTGTGCTGTGGGCGGGGCCCTTTCCTCCCCAGGCTAGGCTGAGGGCACCCTGCCCAGGCTCCCTGCTGCTCTCTGTGCCACAGGCCAGGCTTGCTGGAGAGTCTGGGCTCCCAGCTGTCTTCTTAAGGCACAGCCATGAGGCCCGCCACCTTCTGGGTCAGAGCTGGCACTGGCTCGAGCTGGGGGTGCAGGCCCTGGGTTCGACCCCCTACACCTTGTGACAGCCTGGGTTCTCAGCAGCCCGTGGCCCCCATTGCACTCTATGGTGGCCCCGGAGAGGCCTCCTGGCTGCAGCCTGAAGGCCATGGAAGAGGTTGTCCTGATGGCACTGGAGGGCCGGCTGCCCCCGCAGGGGCCTCTGCTGCAGGGCCTGGGGTTCCCGTGTCCTCCAGACAGGGCACGGGGGCTGCGAAGGCTCATCCAGGAAGGCTGCCAGGTCCCCTTCCGCACCTCCTGCTCCAGGCTGCCGCTGCGGTGGCTGGGACGGCGTGGCCAGCCAGGACCTGGGCCCTCCTGGGGCTGCAGTAGGCAGCCTCCCGCTGACCTTCCTCCTCCTTGCAGTCTCCCAGTTCCTGGAGAGCGGGGTCAGCCCTGACCTGGGCAACGAGGATGGCCTGACAGCGCTGCACCAGGTCAGCCCTGCGCTGGGGAGCACCGGGTGGGGGTAGGGGTGGGCGGTGCTCCACAGCAGGGCCTGTGTGGTCCCCAGTGCTGTATCGACGACTTCCGGGAGATGGCACAGCAGCTCCTGCAGGCGGGAGCCGACGTCAACGCCTGTGACAGTGAGTCCTGGACGCCCCTGCATGCTGCGGCCACCTGTGGTCACCTGCACCTGGTGCAGCTGCTCATTGCCCGGTAGGCCCCCAGAGTGTCAGGGGAGGGGGGCCTTCCTCACAGCCCACCCTCTGGGGGGCTCTCTCTGGAAGCCCTGAGCCTTCTGTGCCCCCCAACCTGAGCTGGCCTTGCCTGCATCCTGGCATGGACGCAGCACCCAATGGCTGCCCAGACACAGTGCCCTCAGGCCTTCCTCTGTTCAGGGCTCCCCATTCTGGTGCCCCTGCCCCTGCCCCTTGGGTGCAGGGCTGTCCAGCAGGAAGGCCCGCCCAGGCCTGCTCCCTGCAATGTGAGGGTATCGCCATGCCCTGGGGTGCCTGCACCCCCTCAGGCAGACTGCAGGAGCTTGCACCGGGGCTGTCTCAGTGCGGAGGCTCACGGCAGCTTGGTGCACCTGGGGGCAGGCTTCAGCAGCCCGACCTTGTCTGTCCTGCTGACCACCTGTCCTTCCCCCGACCCCATCCAATCTCTTGCCCTGCAGTGGGGCCGACCTCCTGGCGGTCAACGCTGAGGGCAACATGCCCTATGACTTGTGTGAGGATGAGCAGACGCTGGACTGCCTGGAGACAGCCATGGCCGACCTCGGTGAGTGCCAGGCGCCAGGCCTGGGGTCGGGCTGGGGGGACTCAGCCCTGAGCCCACTGCCCCGCAGGCATCACGCAGGCAGCCATCGAGGCGGCCCGGGGTGCCCCGGAGCGGAGCATGCTGGAGGACCTCCGAAACCTGCTGCAGGCAGGGGCCGACCTTGACACCCCCAGGGACCACGGGGCTACACTGGTGAGGGCATGGTCTGGGGGGATCACAGGGCATGCCCCTGGACGGGGCATCCCCACTGGCTGGGACTCAGGTGGGGCGTTTGCCTACAGCTCCACGTGGCCTCGGCCAGTGGGTTCAGCGAGGCCGTGGCCCTGCTGCTGGAGCATGGAGCCAGCCTGAGTGCCAAGGACCAGGACGGCTGGGAGCCACTGCACGCTGCCGCCTACTGGGGCCAGGTGAGCCGCGGGGCCGGGGGGCGGGGCAGCCGGGCTCCACAGGCCCTATGAGCCGCCAGCCTGTCCCCAATGCCCCCAGGTGCATGTGGTGGAGCTGCTCGTGGCACACGGGGCCGACCTGACTGGCAAGTCCCTACTGGACGAGACCCCCCTTGGTGAGCTCCCCAGGACCCCGCCTCAGGCTGCTGAGGGAGGTGGACTGGGGGGAGCCTCCTGGTGATGCGTGCGCTCCCCTCTTGTCCCCAGACGTGTGTGGGGACGAGGAGGTGCGGGCCAAGTTGCTGGAGCTGAAGCACAAGCACGATGCCCTCCTGCGCGCCCAGGGCCCCCAGCGCTCCCTGCTGCGCCGCCGCACGTCCAGTGCCGGCAGCCGGGGGTGAGCGCCGCGCCCAGCCCCTGCCAGCAGACACCCTCCCCCCCCGGCCTGCTGGACTCTGCCCCTGCTCGCGCTTTGCTCCGACGCGGGCTGGTGGGACCTTGCCGTCCGCTGGTGACCGCAGTGCCAGGCGGAACTCCTAGGCAGGAGTCCACGGGGTGGGGCGGGGCGGGGCGGCCTCCCCTGCGCCCTCAGCCTCCCCTCTCCCAGGAAGGTGGTGAGGCGCGTCAGCCTGATGCAGCGCGCCAGCCTGTACCGCAAGGAGCACGCCCAAGAAGCCATCGTGTGGCAGCAGCCCCCGCCCACCAGCCCAGAGCCTGAGGACGACGAGGACCGCTGGACAGACGCTGAGCTCCGGGCCCCGCCCCCCGAGGTGAGCGCCACCCCCACGCCCAGTGCACCAGCTGCTCTCACCGAGGTGTGCAGGACTCAGTGGCCCCCAGGGGGTCTCATGTTATCAGAGCTTGAAGTGGGGGTGGGGGCACCCGCTGCCAGCAGGTGGGGCCCAGCCCATGCTCCCCCTGCAGGAGGACAGCTCCGACGCTGCCAGGCCACACAACGGCCGAGTGGGGAGCCCTCCGGGGCGGCACCTGTACTCCAGGAGGCTGGACCGGAGCGTCTCCTACCAGTTGAGCCCCCTGGAGGGCTCCCCCCACGCCCTCGGCTGGGACAAGGCCCACCATACCCTGGCAGAGCTCAAGCGCCAGCGAGCTGCTGCCAAGCTGCAGCGACCCCTGCCTGAGGGGCCTGGGGTCCCCGACTCCAGCCTGCCTGCTGGCACAGAGACTCCCCAGCCAGGGTGTGCCTCCAGGGCTGGTGGGGACCCACCCCTGCTCAAACTGACAGCCCCCACGGACGAGGGCCCTGTGGAAAAGAGACCCTGCTGCCTGCTCATGTGAGCAGGGAGGGTACAGGGGCTGCTGCCTGCCCAGGCCGAGGGCCCTGCCCTGGTGCTGAGAGCGGGTGGCCGGCACGGGCGCCTTGGCTTCTGTGATCTATTGGGGGTGGGTCCTGCAGGCAGAAGTCAGACCTGGGTGGGGGCCTGGCTAGTGACTCCTCTTTATCCTGTGCCTCTTGATAAAGGACCATTCTGCCACCACGCTGTGTGTGTCTCAGCCCACCCAGCTGGGAGCAGGTTCTGCTGCTGGCCCTGGGCCCTGCCCTCCCGGGCAAGTACTGGAGGCCTGTAGGTGCATGCTGGGGCAGCCCTGGCCCTTGTGTGGGAGCAAGGGCCCTGGGGCAAGAAGCCTGGCATCTCCCAGGGGAGCTTTGGAAGGCGGTTCCTCGGGGGCCAGGACTGGCCTGGGAAAGAAGGGGTGTTTTCCATGAGGTGGCCAGGAGGGGCCAAGCAGGCACAAGGCTGGCGTCAGAGATGTCCCTGGGCTGGCGGGTGGGGGGTGTCCCCCAGTTCCTGGCAGGCAGCCCTGATCCAAAGGCCTGGCTGCCAGCTTCCGCTTGGGCTGGCAGAGGGGACAGGCAGCTGGCCACTCAGGCTGTGAGCTGGCCTGGGCACCCTGTCGGGACAAGAGGGGCCCCCCTTAGGGGCCTTGAGTGGGAAGGCTGAGTGAGGGCACTGTGCTGCGTGCGGTGGGCTCCCTCCACCCGCTGGATGCCAGCTGGGTCAGCACAGTGTCCCAGGGCATCCATGGTAGGAGGATGTGCAGAGCAGGGCTGGGGGGGCAGGGTAGGCCACTGGGCTAAATTTAGCTTGAGGGGCGGTGCAGCTGCCCAAGGTCCACCTGCCGCCTGCCTGCCTACCGTGTGGGCCTTCCTGCCAGGGGGCAGGGGGCAGGAGGCTGGTCCCACTGGGGCCAGCCCCATATCAACCTGTGCTCCAGCCTGGGGCCAGAGAGGCAGTCGCGGCAGAGCCAAGGAGAGCCAGGTGAGGATGGCTGCCCCGGGACTCCAGAGAGCCCCCCCCCAGCCAGCAGGACAAGAAGGAACTGACCAGACATCCAGCAACGGCTCAGGACCACTCCCCAACCCTCAGTGCCAGCTGCTGGGAGTGCCCCTGCCCTCGGGGAGGGCCATCAGCACCCAGCAGGGCTGTGGGGCGGCTCCAAGGGCCTATCCAACTCCCCAGGCCTGGGGTGTGGCCCCAGGGCATGCGGGCAAAGGGCAGGACAACCACCCTGATCAGCTGAGGTGTCCCCAGGGCTGCCCTTCCCTGTCCCCAGTCACAGTGGGCCTTACAGCCACGAGCCCCTGCAGGGGCCAGATAGACCCTAGGGTCTGAGCTCCTTGGTCGTCCCCTCCCCCAACTGCTCCCAAGATTCCTGAGGCCTGGCTCGGTTACCTAGGAGACCAGCCTGTCAGCCCAAGCAAAGATGGGGGTGCCCAGAGGCCTTGGTGGAGCCCTGCAGGGGTAAATCTCCAGAGGCCCCATGCCCTCTAGGGGGTTGGCCCTGCTCTCCTTCCTGCCTTCACCACTGCCCATGCTGCCAACGCCTTGGGGCTCTGCCTCAGCCAGGGCCCAGGCCTGGGCCTTGGGAGCACTTGGAGCTGCCGTCTGTCCCTGCCCCCCCCCGTCATGGAGACACTGGGCGGCTCTGGGCCTTGCCCAATCCCCGCCTGCTTCCTCACCCACCCCCTCCGGCTGGCTCCCGGGCGCAGAGCTGTGCCCAGGCGGGCGGGGCCAGGCGGGCCCCAGCGCCTTCTTCAGGCCTTTCTGTGGGGCCAGCAGGCTGCAGTGTCAGAGGGTGCCCCACTTACCTTGAGCCCCTCCGGCCTGGCTTCCCTGTCCCAGCCCTGGCCCACCGAGCCTGAGCCCAGTGGCCCACAGCCCTGTTTCTGGGCACCACGGCTGCCTCCTGAGCCTGCTTCCTGCCTGCTCTGAGCAGGGTCATGGCCTTGAGAGCATGTAAGCAGGGCCAGGCCACAATGACCGCGCGGAAGAAGGTGCTGACGCTGGACGCCATGAACCCCTGCGTGCAGAAAGTAGAGTATGCCGTGCGAGGCCCCATCGCACAGCGTGCCCTGGAGCTGGAGCAGGAGCTGCGCCAGGTATGCCCTGGGCCCCACAACTGCCCTTCAGCAGGGTCTGCCCTAACCCCAAGGCGCGTGGGGCAAGGGTCTGTTGGAGTGATAAGGCCCAGTTTCTGTCCCCTCATTCTCCAGGGTGTGAAGAAGCCCTTCACTGAGGTCATCCGAGCCAACATCGGGGACGCCCAGGCCATGGGGCAGAAGCCCATCAGCTTCCTGCGTCAAGTGAGGTTCCCACAGGGCCCTGGGGTCCCTCCCCTGCCTGCCCACATGCACTGGACTCAGCACTCGGTCCTCCCAGGTCCTGGCTCTCTGTGTCTACCCTGATCTCCTGAGCAGCCCTGACTTCCCCGAGGACGCCAAGAGAAGGGCAGAGCGCATCTTGCAGGCATGCGGGGGCCGCAGCCTGGGTGAGTGTCCCAGGCGGGGCAGGGAGTGGGGGAAGCCACCTCAGGGGAGGGTGCACCTGCCCACTGAGTGAGGCCCATCACCTCAAAGTCTTCTCCCATACTGTGCTGCTCCTGGGCCCAGGGGCCTACAGCATCAGTTCGGGCATCCAGATCATCCGCGAGGACGTGGCGCGGTACATCGAGCTGCGTGACGGAGGCATCCCCTCAGACCCCGACAACATCTTCCTGTCCACGGGGGCTAGCGCCGCCATCGTGGTAGGCGCGGGCCCGGGCGGAGGGCCCTGGGGGCGCCCACCAGGCAAGGGAGTGGGGATGCGGCCTCGGGCCACGCCAACCTCGCCGCCCCCCTCCCACCGCAGACGGTGCTGAAGTTGCTGGTGGCTGGCGAGGGCCGCGCGCGCACGGGCGTGCTCATCCCCATCCCGCAGTACCCGCTTTACTCGGCCGCGCTGGCCGAGCTCGACGCTGTGCAGGTGGACTACTACCTGGACGAGGAGCGCGCCTGGGCGCTCGACGTGGCCGAGCTGCGGCGCGCACTGCTCCAGGCGCGGGAGCGCTGCTGCCCGCGCGCGCTCTGCGTCATCAACCCCGGCAACCCCACCGGTGCGCAGCCCCGCACCGCCCCTCCCCGCGGCCCCGACGGGCACCCGGTTCCCCGCCCCCACGGGAGAGCAGTGCGCGCCCCCGGTTGACCGTGGCCGTGTGCGTCCCCGCACCCCAGGGCAGGTGCAGACCCGTGAGTGCATCGAGGCGGTGATCCGCTTCGCCTTCGAGGAGCGCCTCTTCCTGCTGGCTGACGAGGTGCGGCGCGTCGGGGCGCGTGGGGACACGTAGGGGCGGAAGCGCCGCCCGCCGTGACCGGCCGCCGCCCACCCAGGTGTACCAGGACAACGTGTACGCCGAGGGCTCGCAATTCCACTCGTTCAAGAAGGTGCTCGCCGAGATGGGGCCGCCGTACGCTGCGCAGCAGGAGCTTGCCTCCTTCCACTCCATCTCCAAGGGCTACATGGGCGAGTGCGTGCGGCGCGGGGGCGCGGGGACCCCGGCCACGGCCTGGCGCCCTTCGCCGCGCGGTCGCCCCTCGCGCCGGCCCTCCCCAAAGGCCGCCGTCGCCCTCGCAGGTGCGGGCTCCGCGGCGGCTACGTGGAGGTGGTGAACATGGACGCGGCGGTGCGGCAGCAGATGCTGAAGATGATGAGCGTGCAGCTGTGCGCCCCCGTGCCGGCCCAGGCCCTGCTCGACCTGGTGGTCAGCCCCCCCGCGCCCTCCGACCCGTCCTTCGCGCAGTTCCAGGCGGTGAGCGCAGGGCAGCGGGCGGCGGCTGGGAAACGCAGCGTCCCCCGCGCCAGCCCTGACCCGCCCTCCCCGTGTGGCCGCAGGAGAGGCGGGCGGTGCTGGCCGAGCTGGCGGCCAAGGCCAAGCTCACGGAGCAGGTCTTCAACGAGGCCCCCGGCATCCGCTGCAACCCGGTGCAGGGCGCCATGTACTCCTTCCCCCGCGTGCAGCTGCCCCCGCGCGCCGTGCAACGCGCGCAGGTCAGGCGCGGGCGGGGGCCCGGGCGGGGGTGGGGGGCCCGGCGGGGGGCGGGGTCCACCCTGACCCGTCCGCTCGCACCCCAGGAGCTGGGCCTGGCCCCGGACATGTTCTTCTGCATGCGCTTGCTGGAAGAGACCGGCATCTGCGTGGTGCCCGGGAGCGGCTTCGGGCAGCGGGAAGGCACCTACCACTTCCGGTGAGCCGAGCCCCGCCCCGCCGCCCCCAGGCCCGCCCCTCTCCCGCTAAAAGTGCCACTTGTAGGATGACCATTCTGCCGCCCATGGAGAAGCTGCGGCCCCTGCTGGAGAGGCTGAGCCAGTTCCACGCCAAGTTCGCCCGCGAGTACGCCTGAGGCCCCCGCGAGGGTGGCGCGTGCTGGGCCGACAGGGCCGCCCCTGACCTCACCGCGCGCAGCGCCCTGGGGTGGGGGTCCCTGGAGCCCTCTGGACTTGCTCCTGCTGCCTGGGGGCTGGGCCCCTGCCTCTCCGCAGACCCCCAATAAAAAGCTGCTGCGTGACCAGCCCGCTCCCGGGAGGCGTCTTCGTGTGCTTCGGGTGTGGCGCGGCCCTGGCCGCCCAGGGACTGGCGACTGCTGGTCTGGATCCAGGGTGGCCCCAGCTAGCGTCCACCTGGTCCTCAGACACCAGCGCCCCGCGGTGGGGACCTACGGACTCAAGAATAAGGCGAGCCCAAAGGCCCAGAAGGGGGCGCCGGCCCTCTGGCCAGCCCAGGGGGCTCCAGGGCTGTCGTGCTGTGGGGTGGGGCTTGAGAAGGCTCCCACAGGAAGGGGGTCCCTCGCACACGTCCTGGCAGAGCAGGGGAATGTTGAGGCCCCACCTGGTGGTGCTAGAAGGGAGGGAAGGAGGAGCAGATGGGACTCCTCTGCCCGTGTGTGGCGGCCACGGGGAAGTACAGTGGGGAGGGGCTCCGCGGCCCGAAGCCAGAGGGTGAGAGGCTAAGGAAGAGGCCCCCGGGGGGAGCGTGGGCAGAGGGGTCAGGCGGGGAGTGGGGAGACGGCTCTAGTTTGCACACGGTACTCTGAGGCAGGCTTGGGGCGACCGCAGGAACGAGCTGCCAGTTCAGGGTTAGGCCGGCCCAGGGGTGCACACACGGGGGCAGGACCTGTCCAGGCACCCGGGTTGGTCTGCTCGGGAGTCCTTGGGTCCCACTTCACCACTCTCCTGGGCCCCAGGAGCACCCCACTCGGGACAAGAGCTGGCCGGCACTCACTAGTGGGCCCTTGGCAGGGCTTGGCTTTGTCGTTGGGGCACGTCCAGGGCGGCCTGTGACTGCCTTCCATGGCCCTCTGAGGCCTCTGCCTTGGGGAGGGGGCTGAAGCCACAGCCAGCTGGGTGGAAGTTAAGAGGCTCACCCTCAACGCAAGTCCTCAAGTTGGACAGACGCCAGGAGCACTTCTGCAGAGTTGGGGTCTATCATGATTTGAAATCCTGTTTCCCAAGACCTCAGAATGTGGCCTCGTTGGGAAATACAGTCTTTTCAGGTGGAAACAGGCACGTTCAAATGGGTGGGCCCTTCACCCTGCAGCCCTTATCCGAGGAGAACAGACCCAGACGGAAGTTGGCTGGGTGGGGACAGTTGGAGCGATGCCAGGAGACGTGGGACAGGTTCTCCCCGACAGAATCCTGGCGGCGCGCGGCCCTGCCGACCCCTTGACTGGGGACAGTGGCCTCCAGACCTGGCCACTGGAAAACTGAGGGCGCCGGGTGTGCAGCTTGTCACATCTGCCCAGGACACTGGGGAGGGGCCCGATCTCGGGGGCTGGGGACCGGATCCGGCAGCCCTTCGCCGGCACAGGGCTGGCGACCCTGGGGAGAGGCCAGACCGCTGGTTCCGCTCCCTTCGCGCCCCCCTGCCATCCGCGTGGCGTGTTTGCGTGTCTGGGGCGGGAGCGGGGGCCACGCCGTACCCACGTCCGCCTCGGGGGGCGCCAGGGGGCACCAGGGCGACGCTCTAGGCTCGCGCTCTGCTCTGTGGCCGCGACGCCGCGGCAGCGTCGTGGCTCCCGCCGGCCGAGAGGGCGCTGCGGGCCGGGCCGGGGTCGGGGCCGGGGTCCGCGCGGGGGCGGGCGGGCAGGAGCCCGGGGCAGCTCCGGCCCCACCCGGGACCCCCGCCGCGAGCCCAGGCCCCGCCCCGGGAGCGCGGGCTCTCCCGCCCGTCGGGCCCCAGCCCGGACCCGTGCCGAGGTGGCCCGCGATCGGGCCGCGCCCGCAGCAGCTCCGCCTTCCCCGCGCCTGTGGGCCCGCGGCGCGCCCGGCCATGCGTGGGAAGCTGCTGCCCCTGGCCGGCCTCTACCTGGTGCAGGGCCTGCCCCACGGGCTGCAGTCGGGGCTGCTGCCGGTGCTGCTGCGGGCCCGGGGCCTGTCGCTGACGCGCGTAGCGCTGGCCAAGGTGCTGTATGCGCCCTGGCTGCTCAAGCTGGCGTGGGCCCCGCTGGTGGACAGGCGCGGCTCCCCGCGGGCCTGGCTGACTCTCAGCACGGCCGCCCTGGGCGCCGTGTGCGGGATGCTGGGGGCGCTGCCTCCTGCCGAGACCGGCCAGGCCGGGCTGCCCAGTGCCGTGGTGGCGCTGCTACTGCTGCTGAACCTGGGCACGGCCGTGCAGGACGTGGCCCTGGACGCCCTGGCCGTGCAGCTCCTGGAGCCGGCTGAGCTGGGCCCTGGCAGCACCGTGCAGGTGGTGGCTTACAAGCTGGGCACGGCGCTGGCGGGGGGCGGGCTGCTAGCCCTCGTGCCCACCCTCTCCTGGCCCCTGCTCTTCCTGCTCCTGGCGGCCACCTACTTACTGGCTGCGGCCCTGGCCTGGGGCACGCCAGCCCTGCGACAGCAGCCGCAGCCACTGCCTCCAGAGCTCGCCCCCCTCCCGCTGCACCTGCTGCAGGCTCTGCTGGCCGCGCCTGGGACCCTGTGGATGGCAGGCTTTGTGCTCATCTACAAGCTAGGTGAGTGAGGCCTTGAGCCAGGGCAGTGGCAGGGGTGGGGAGCACAGCGTGAGGCTGCGCCCTTCCTGGTTTTTGTTGGCTGGAGCTGGCCCCATCCTTGACTCCCAAGGCTGCAAGCATGTCGCTTCTCCCTTCTCCAGCTCCACCGCTGCTAAGCTCCAGCCCCAGGTCCTCAGCCCATTCTCTCCTGTGCTACCCAGCCCACTACGACCGGCGCCTGGGCCCAGGATGCGTGGCTCACAGGGGATTGGGGGACAGGGGTGGTGCCCAGCAGGGCAGTGTGGACGAGGCTTCACTGGGGAGGAGGGGCGCCCCAGGTCACGGCCTCTCCTCCAGGTGAGCAGGGTGCTGGCAGCCTGTTCCCGCTCCTCCTGCTGGACCTCGGCACCTCTGCCCAGGAGCTGGGGGTATGGAACGGCATCGGCGCCGTGGCCTGCTCCATCGCCGGCTCCTCCCTGGCTGGGGCCCTGCTGGCCAGGCACCGGTGAGCCTTGCCCTGCCTGGCCGTGCCCCCAACTGCGCACTCTGTGCCCCCTGACCGGCCCCTTCTCCCCACCCCTGCCAGGCAGCCCCTGCTTCTGCTGAGGCCAGTGCTGCAGCTCCGCCTCGGGGGCCTGGCCTGCCAGACGGCCCTGCTCTTCCACTTGGACGCTGGCCTGGGACCCCAGTGGGTCCTGAGAGGTGAGGGGCCTACTGGGGGAGGGGGGTGGTGCTGGGGCCTGGGACCCTGCTGACCGGTGCTCTCCCAGGGGCCACCTTGCTGAGCCTGTGCCTGCAGCACTTCCTGGGGGGCCTGGCCACCAGCATCACCTTTACGCTGATGATGCGCTGCAGCCAGCATGCGCCCAGGACCCTGCAGGTGAGGGAGCAGGGGAGGGCAGCCCAGCTGGGCGCCATACCAGCCCCAACCTGACCAACTCCCCCTCCCCCCAGGCCACCCACTACAGCTTCCTGGCCACACTGGAGCTGCTGGGGAAGCTGCTGCTGGGCGCGCTGGCCGGGGCACTGGCTGACGGCCTGGGGCTGCAGCCCTGCTTCTCCGTCTTCCTTGCACTCTCGGCCCTGCCCATTCTGTACCTGCGCCTGGCACCCGGCACTCTGGCCTGAGCGGGCGGCCAGGCTGGTCAATAAAACTGAGGGAAGGTACCCGGGGCTTCCCCTTGACCCCAAGGGGATTGGCTGCTGTCTTTCCCTCGGGGGGTTTCCAGGCGGGTTTCACGGGCACTGTCTCTGGGCCAGGTCTGCTGGGTCTCCCCTCTTTCACTATAACTGACCTGCCTCACTTTGGGCTGCAATAGAGCAGAATGAAAGCTGGAATAGGTCAAACCTCCGTTCTGACTCCCTCCGTACACTTACTGGGAAAGTTACCATCAACCCTTGGAGTCTCAGTTTCCTCATCTGTGAAATGGGCACTCATCAACACGCCACCTTGCAAAGTAGTGACGGAGGTGAAGAACCTGGCTCTACTCGGTGCTTGACACAGGGCCTGAAATCTCAGCGCATTTTAGTTAGATTTCTTAGTTAGAAATCTTCCATTGCTTATCTCACACCCACACTCTTATCCATGGACTTCCCCCTTTGTTCAGATTTGCAAAATAAAATGGTCTTGCAACTGCCAGTAGAACTTTCCCAGCAAAGAAACCAAAATGCCTGTTATAAAAAAACAAAAACTGCCACAAAAAAACCCACAAAAAACCAACAACAAAAAAACACCACTGAGGGTCCTTGGCCTGGCTGTAAGCACAGTCTGGGCTGCTCGCAGGTGTCCCAAGGCCACGGGGGCGGCTGCCCCTGAGGCACAGCTGGAAAGCAAGTTCTGCAGAGGCGACTTGAGCACCTTTTATTTGGAGTTGTGTGGCCTTCTTGCCCACCCCACCCTTGCCAGCTGGCTTTGCCTCCACACCAGACACCCCCACATTGGTCGTGCCCCCCGAGCCACGGAAGCCAGCAGGTTGTCAGCGGGCGCAGAGCAGGATCTCCTCGGTGGCCAGGCCCACCAGAGCGTGAAAGCTCACGTGCAGGTACTTTCTCCAGAAGCGCCGATCCCGCCCGTACACCTGGGCCGGGTAGCAAGGGCTTCCTGCAGGAGCGTCAAGCCAGAGGCCCCTGAGGACGCTGGTCGGTTTGGTTCTGGCTCACCCCACGCCGTGCCACGCCACGCCACCAGCCCCTCACCAATGCCGTGGAAGATGCGGGCTACAGCCCGGCCGGAGAACCTCTCCTCGGGCCGCAGGGACAGGAGCTGCCGGACATCACAGCGGATCTGTTCCTCCCAGGCCTGAGGCTGTAACGGGCAGGTGGGCGAGTCGGGCCATCTCCACGGACAGGCCGGAAGCTGCCCCGAGCCTCCGTGGCAGTGCCCCTACGTGGCTGAGTGCCTGTGCCTGTGGTGACGCCAGGGCCACAGCGGCCTCAGGCTCCTCGCAGCGTCCAGCAAGGGGGCGTGTGATGTGCGTCCGGGCTGACCAGGCCCTGCCTGGCCCTGGGCCCCAGGCACGCTGGGCGTTTCCCACCCGTGCCGGGAGGCACCACCACTCACGCTGGCCTGCCCAGGCTCCAGGCCCTGGCCATCCTCCGAGCCCTCCAGCTCCTCCGACTCCGACTCTTCCTCCTCCTCAAAGTAGTGGTCTAGCAGGGCCTTAAGCCTGGCACTGCGCTCCTCGTCGGGATGCTCCAAGCACGGCCCGCAGCTGGGGAAAGCCACGCTGCGGGGAGGTGCCCATCAGTGCTGGGCCTGGGGGCTGGCCCCGGGCCCCGGGCCCCTTCCCCCGTACCTGTGGAAGGCCTGGAAAGCCTGGCGCAGGTGGGCCAGGGCCTTGCGCTCCCTGGCCTGCACGCGGCCGTGCAGGAACTTGCAGATCTGGTCCCTCTCCTCGGCCGTCAGATCCCCAGGGCAGCGCAGGCGGAAGGCCAGCTCCCCGAACTCCACGTGCACTCCCATGCCGCGCACACCTGTCCCGGGCTCTCCATCCCATTGCAGCTGGTGGAGAGCCCACTGCACGCGGGCCAGCTCCCAGCCCATGGAGTCGGCCAGCTCGACCACGTCAAATTCCACGGAGCCGCTGCCCGTTGCTAGGGGTGGCTGCTGGGCCAGGCATACAGCCACAGGGGGGCACCTGCGCTCAGAAAGGAAGGGGTGTGTGGGAGTGCCCCGCCCCCGAGCCTGAGCTCCCAGCCTGGACAGGTGTGCTCACCTGCGGGCCAGGGCGAGGAGCTGGGAGGCGCCTCCGGGACAGTGCAGGCGGCACCGGGCGTAGGCGGGCGGCAGCAGCTCAAGCCAGCGCTGCGGGTGCAGCTCCAGGTAGCAGAGCAGGGTCTCCATCACTGGGGGGGAGCAGGACTCAGGGCTGCCCAGGCCCCTCGCCCTGCCCCGCCCCCGCTCCGCCCACGAGCCTCACCCTCCTCTGGCATGTCCAGAGCCTGCACGGTCGGCTGCACGGGTAACGCACGCTCATGGCCCCGGCAGGCTCTCTGTGGGGCTGGGGTCGCCTCCTGGAGGGACGCGGCCCCCTGGGCCCCTCCCGTGCTCGCGCCTCCCTCCTGCCCGGGGAGCAGCCTGGCACAAGCACAGGGTGGGAAGATGCGCTGCACCAGCTTCTTGACTGCAAGGAAGTCCACGGTGTCGGCATGTGCGTGTCTGCGCAGCTCGCGCAGGTCCTCGCCCTGCGGGAGGCGGGCCGTGAGGAGGGGGAGGGACTCACGTGCCTGCAGGATGCTTGTGGGGGAAGGGGTGCCCACCTGAGGCCGAAGGAAGAGGTGGCAGTGGGCGGGCTGCCCGTCGCGACCCGCGCGGCCCACGGCCTGCACGTAGCTCTCGAAGCCTGAGGGCAGCCCCAAGTGCAGCACCGCCCGCACGTCTGGCCGATCCAGCCCCATCCCGAAAGCCGCCGTGGCCACCACCACCCGCAGCCGGCCCTGCGTGAAGGCCCGCTGGACGCGCCGCCGCTCCTGGCTGTCCATGCCCGCGTGGTAAGCTTCAGCCGTGGCCTCAGGGCCTTTGCCTGGGGAGGGGACTGACAGGTTGGACGGGGCACGCGTGCTCACGTGGGACGGGGCCTGCAGCCCATGGCCGCCCCCTCACCTCCAGGACCCCGAAGCTCATGCAGGCAGGTGCGCAGGAGCGCGGCCACACGCTCCGTGTCCTCCCGTCGGGTGCAGTAAACGATGATGGAGTCCAGGGCACGGAAACGGTCTCCCTGCAGGAGCGCCACCAGCGCCTGGGGGGAGGAGCAGTGTGGGCGCCAGGAGGCGGGGCCTCTGCTGGTGGCCCCCGTGCGCGCAGCCCCACCTGCTCTGGGTCCCTGTCCATGGACACGGACAGGTGCAGGTTGGCAGGGATGGTGGCTGGGAGCCCACCGAGGCCAGGCTCCTTGGCCACACCCAGGTGCTGGCCCACGTCCCGCACAGTGCTCCGTGTGGCGGTGGCCGTGAGACCCAGGAAGCAGCGCACGCCCAGGTGCTCCCGCAGCACCTGCTCGGGGCAGGGGCCGATGAGGATGCTGCCTCACGCCTCACCGGTCCCCGCCTACCTCCCACGCTGACCCCTGGGCACCTCACCTTGCAGACACGCAGGTAGCAAGGCCGGAAGTTGTGGGACCACTGAGAGAGACAGTGGGCCTCGTCGACGCAGGCGAAAGCCACTGGGGGCAGCTGGCCAAGCCGTGGGAGACCGGTGGGCCCCGCCACCCCCGCCCCTGCCCCCACCAGCGCCTCGGGAGACAGCATCAGCACGTGGACCTTGGCAGCCCGTACCTATGGGAGGCCAAGTCAGAGGAATGGCCCCAGGTGCCCCCCACCTCCCCCACCTGCCACAGACCCCTCACCTTCTGCAAGGCCGCCTCCCGCTGCTTCGGGGTCATGCCCGAGTGGACACACGCCGCCTTCAGACCCGGGGGCAAGCCTGACATCTGCAGACACAAGGGTCCCACCTGCCACAGGCTGCCCACCCCGCCCAGGGTTTGTGCGGACAGGAGACCTGAACCCTGAGCCTGAGGTCTTTGGACTCGGGCTTCAGAACCAAAGGCAGGCTGGACACGGAAAGGTGGCCAGGCCAGCCTCAAAGAACGTCTCGCCCTTCCCGGAGCTGCTGCCTGCTACGTCTGCTCGCAGGGCAGCTGTGGAGCAGCCAGCGCCTTGTGGCTCCAGGGTTATGCTGGAGGGCAGTGGCCAAAGGGAGCTGTGGCCACAGCTGTCCACCTTCTCCTCGCACCTGTAGCCCTGCCCTCGCGTACCTGGTCATCCATGAGCGACAGGAGAGGAGAAATGACCAGCGTGAGGCAGGGGCTGCGCCGGGCGTAGAGCAGTGCTGGGAGCTGGTAGCACAGCGACTTGCCGGCGCCAGTGGGCAGCACCAGCAGTGTGGACAAGCCTGGGGGGGCAGCAGCGAGGGCTGTGGCAGGTGCCCGCGGACCCCGCGCCGCAGCCACCCCAGCTGCTCCTGCTCACCCGACAGGATCCGCATGACGGTGCGCTCCTGCCCGGGGCGGAAGGCTCGGTGCCCCAGCTGCTCCAGGGCCTGGAACACCTCCGCCGGGGTCTCTGTGGACAGGCATTTGGTGACCCCTTGCCCAAATCACCCAGTCCCCTCCAGAGGCACAAGCCACCCTGTCCGCTCACCTGCCACCTGCCCCGAGGGCCTGGGTGGGTAGAGGGGTGGCACTGCGGGGGGCGCGCATGGCACCTCAGGCTGCCAGTTGTCCTCTCTGGCTGGAGCAGGCAGGACAGGAGGCGGCGCGGGGGCTCTGGGCTGGGCTGGAGTCATTCCGGCAGGACGACCGGGCTCCTCCTGAGCCTGCTCTCCGGGGAGCCTACCTGAGGTGATGCCTGCCTCCTCCAGCGTGGGCAGGGGCCATGTGTCACCCTTATCCATGC
This sequence comes from Tolypeutes matacus, assembly GCA_026826555.1. Lineage (NCBI taxonomy): Eukaryota > Metazoa > Chordata > Mammalia > Cingulata > Chlamyphoridae > Tolypeutes > Tolypeutes matacus. The sequence continues at coordinate 656,390 of JAKSZT010000089.1, read as the reverse complement.
CGTCTTCTCGGGGGCCCGGGGCAGGCTCTGGGCCAGGGATGGGGAGGCTGGTAGGACCTTTCGCTTGAGCCCCGCCCCCCAGTGTTGACCTGACCCACCCCTGGGGCGGAGGCCTCACCTGGCTGGGGACACTGGGATGCCCAGTGGCCGGGCTGCCCACAACAGAAGCAGAAATCCTTGCCTGTGGCTCTGGGCCGGCCGCCCCCAAAACGCTCCCCTTTCTTCTGCCACTTCTGTTTCCACACCTAGGAACCACCAAGGCAGGTCATGGAGGTGGGAGGCAGGGAGGGTCACGGTGGCCTGCTGCAAAAGCAGGGCACGGCTGCCTCACCTGCCTGCGCAGGCAGCGGCCCCGCAGGGCTGGGCCCCGTGCGTAGCGCCTCTGCTTCAGGTTGAGCCTCACGTAGTTGCCTCCGTCCTGGAGAGCTTGCCTAGAGGGAAAGCGAGGGTGAGCTTGGGTGCTCAGTGTCTCCCAGCTCAACTTGGAGGCTACTCTGGCTGATATCAGGGCTGGGGTACCTGAGTGAGGCAGGGTCTTGGCGGGACTGGGACGGCTGCTCCCTCACAGGGCCCTTTGGTGAGTCCTTGGGCTCTACAGCCCCAGCTCCCCCAGGCTGGGGCCCTGCTTGGCCGCTGTCCTGCTGGGCCTGCCCAGCGGATCCCTTGGGATCCCCACTCCATCTTTGCTTCTTGCTTCTGTTGCTGGGCTGGAAGCTCCCTCCAGGGGTGCTGGTGGCCGGCAGGGTTGATGCCTGTGGGCCCCCTGAAGATGCCTCAGACAGCATGCTGGGGTCAGGGGTGGCGGGAGGCTGTAACTCCTGCTCACAGCTGTGCTGCTCTCCCCCACCTAGGCCAGGCCTGCAGGTCTCAGGGATCCCCAGCAAATCTGGGGTCCCACTGTGACACCGCTGCAGCCAGCCAGGGTCTAGGGAGCTCAGCCGCAGGCTCAGAGACACCTGCAGCTGCTGGAGCCGGCCTGGTCTTGACTGGGGTCCTGGAGGTGGGAGGGGTGTCTCACTAGGTTGTCCTGGAGAAGTGGGAGCAGCCGCGGTATCTGGCGGCCCGTGGGGAACCATGTCATTAGAGGATCTTTGCAGAGACCTGGGTATGCAGCTCAGAGCTGGGCCAGCCTGGGAGGGCGAGGACAGAGCAGCAAGCGCGGACTCAGGTGGGGGGGGGGCTGTGGGGGCTGTCGTAGACCAACCCCCAGTTGTGTCCCCACCCCCAATGGCGGAGCAGAGGGAGGGCGGAGATGCTGGAAGGAAGAGAAAACTGAGGGCAGCCCAGGTGCCTTGTGTTCCAGGTGGTGTCTCGCAGGGGGAGGGATTAACCTGGCCACCAGCCCCTCAGCCTGGCCACCTGCCCTCTGGGAGCCCCTGACCTGCAGCGCATTCTTCAGGTTGGCTTTGAGCCTCTTCCCGTAGTCCTGCACAGACCCCCGCGGGCTAGGTCCTGGGGTGGGCTGAGGCCGCTGGGTGGCGGCCCGATTCAGGTGCGGCCCCCAGCAGCTGGGCTCCCCCGCCTGCAGGAGGAGAGGTGATGGGCCCAGGCCAGGCAGAGGTCCGGCGTGCGGGGGGCTCCAGGCCCCTCCCCACGCAGCAAGTCCTCCCGCACCCTGCCCTCTGGGCTCCTGCCAGCCGCCGTGCAGAGCTGGAGGGCTGGAGAGACCTGCCAGGTACCTGCTGGGCCGCCGCGGGAGGCGACTGCTCGGGGCTGCGGGGCCGGACGCCGCCAGCTGGGGCCAGGCCCTTCTTCAGAGCGCGGTACTCCCGGTAGAGCGCTGGCGGCGGGGGCGCGCGGTCAGGCTGGGCCGGTAAAGGGGTCCCGCCGCCCCGCGCCCCCGCCGCCCCCCGGACCCGCGCGCTCACCCCGGGTCTCCTCGGGCGCCTCCTCCACGTCGCCCTGAAAGGGGAGCGCGTGAGGTCGGGGCCCCGGCCCCGCCGCCCCGGCCCCGGCCCCGGCCCCCGGCCCCCG
>JAKSZT010000089.1:596773-644416 GCA_026826555.1 Tolypeutes matacus | reverse complement strand
CTGGGCGGGGCGGGGGGCGGTCTCCGGCCGCTCCCGCTCAGGGCGGCGCGGCGGCGCGCAGCAGCGGGGCCAGGTCCAGGGTGAGCGCGCGGCGGCGGCCGTCCCAGCGCACGTGCGAGGGCAGCGCGGACGCGCCGGGCGCGAACTCGAAGCAGGCGCTGAGCTCGAAGGCCAGGCCCGAGCGCACCAGGCCCACGCCGCCCGCGCGCTGCGGCGCCGGGTGGTAGAGGCGCCCGTTGGCGGCCAGGGGCAGCAGGCGCTCGGGCTCGAAGGGCACGGCCAGGGCCTCGCCGCCGCCGCAGTAGGAGAGGCGCGGGGGCCCGGGGCCCGCGGCCAGCAGGTGCGTGAAGACCACGGGCCGGTCCTCGCAGCGCAGGAAGTTGCGCTCCCTTCCGCAGGGCGAGAGGAACGGGAAGGCGGCCTCGTAGCGCCCGCTGCGGTTGGGGCTCAGGCGGGAGAAGAAGGTGACCAGGAACTGCGGGTCTGGGGGACGGAGGCGCGGCTGCTCAGGGCGCGCGGGCGGGAGGGTGCGGGCTGCGCGGGGCAGGCGGGGCAGGCGGGGCCGCGGTACCTTTGAAGCAGGTGACGAAGTTCTTCATTTTGGAATCGTCCAGGAAGAGCTGCAGGCAGACGGGCAGGCCGTGGGCCACGCGTCCCCGCGGGGAGCCGCGCGGAGCCTCCCCGCGCTGCAGCTTCCGAGCTTCAGGCAGATGAGCCGCCGCCTCCCGGACGTGCCGCCCCCCACCCCGGCGACCCCTCCCCGCCCGCACAGTCACCTGGCCCTGGTGATCCACGAAGTAGAAGTACTCGCGCGTGCGGGGCTCCGGGCTCTGGCCCTGAGTGTAGGAGACGCCCCCGCGCCCCCCGCAGGCCCGGGCCCCCCGCGTTTGCGCCCGGGCCCAGGCCCAGGCCCGGAACGCCCCGCTCGGCGGCCACATCCTCCTCCCGCGCCGGAAGCGCCGGCCGGCTCCGCGGGGACGGCGCTGGGGGAACACGCGTCCCCCGGCGCTGCGGCCGCGGCCTTCGGGTTCCGGGGGCGGCTCCGGCCTGGCGGCGCCCTCCTCCTCCCCGGCCCTAGACGGCCTCGCGCCCCCCGGCCCAGGCCCCCCCGCCAGCCCCGCCCGGGGAACGGGAGGCGGCGGCAGTGACCACGGCTCAGCGAGTGTCCATAAGTGGTTTATTCACACCGAGTGGAGCCGTCTGAGTCTGCGCGTCAGGAGTCGGGCGGGCCGCGGGCCCAGGCCCTGAGCCTGCTTGAGGGGGGCTCTCCTGGTGGGCCGCGGGCCGCCCCCCAGGGGCTCCCGGCCTCGGGCAGGGATAGGCTTTTTGTTTCCAATAATAAATAAAAAGTCAACTCTAAAAATATATATATATATAAACTAGGGAAAAATTAAGTTTTACAACTAGAACTCAAAATTCCAAAATGGAAAATGTACAAACTAAGTTAGGTTGACCCCTACCCCCAGCAGCTCTGGACCCCAGCTCGGGTTCCTTCCCGCTCATCTGCTGTAGGTCTGGGATGGGGATGGGCAGGGCAGGGTTTGGTTTTTTGGTCAGAAGCCAAGGTTGGAAAAGAAAATAAAGGAATGCTACCAACTTGCTCTGCAGAGGACGGTGATGACGGCTCAGAGATAAATAGCATTTGGGTTAAAACTATGTCGTTAGCAAATTTAGTTCTTATATCTTTCACTCTATTTATATCTCTATACACAGGCGGGGCTAGGATGCACGATAGATTCTGCATTTATAGGTACACTAAGAAAAAATATTCTGCCCCCTCCTCCCCCCTGCCCCAGGATGCCTGCCCAGCCGTCTCCCCACTCCAGAGGACTTTGGCTGGGGTGCCCTCTCCATCCCAGGGAGTTCCTACAAGGCTGCGGAATGGCTGGACCCTGCTCTGGTCGTGGACAGCCACTGCTGGCGCCCCCACCTCCTGTGCAGTCACCTTGCTCAGGCAACGTGGGCAGGTGGGAGAGGAGGGGGGGCTGGGCTGGCAGGTCAGGGAGATCCCTCCTCAGAAGGGGCAGCTCCTGGTGGGCTGGGGGAGCTGTGGGCCAGGCCCAGAGGGAGGAGGGAGAGGGGCAGTGCTGGTCCTCGGGATGGGGTCCTGTGCTCCGGCCCGGGCCTGGCAGGAGGGGCAGTGTCAGCTCGGCTCCAGGAAACAGAAGGCACTTTCTCAGGGCTGCGCGGCCGGCCCTTCTGGGCCGACCCCACGGGTGGTGGTGGGCAAGGCGCTGCCGGCAGGGACTGGCCGTGAGGTGGGGGAGCCCACGAGTGGGCGGCCGGAGGGGCTCTAGCCGCAGCCCCCTCTGCCCTGACGAGGCTGCACCTCAGGCTCAGAAAGGTGTGGGAGGGCCTGGGCACCAGGCTGGGGAGGGGAGGTGGGCGGCGGGCTCCAGGCCTGAGCCGGCCACCCCGCAGCCCTGTGCTCAGAAGCTGGTGCTGGGCTGCCGCTGGGGCCGGCCCGCGCGCCCCTGCCCCTAGAGCACGCCCTCCATGAAGCCGGTGTCCAGGTGCTGGATGAGCACGCGCAGGAAGGACATCTCCTTGCGCGTGTTCTCGAAGATGACGCGCGGGTCGTCCGACTGGCAGCGCAGGCAGTTGGGCGCCATCACCATGGCCAGGTTGCTCACGTCCATCTTGGTGACGGCCACGTTGGCGGGCTGCGCGAACACCTGCGGGGCAGGGGCGGCGGTGGGCGCGGGGCGGGCGCGCGGGGGCGGGCGGGGCGGGCGGGGCGCCGCGCGCACCTGCAGGAAGCGGATGAGGTAGCAGAGCACCATGCGGTTGATGCGCGGCAGCGCGTGCACCACGGCCACGGCCGCCTCGGGGCTCTCGTAGTGCGCGATGCAGCGCTCGTAGAAGTCGGGCGGGATGAGAGGCTCCTCCAGCTCCCGGTACCACAGCTTCAGCAGCGATGCTGCGCACACAGGCAGGGGGCCCGGGGCGTCGGCGAAGGGCCGGAGACCCCCGACGCCGTGCCCCGTCCCCTAGGCTTGGACTCGACCCTCGGAGGGGTGGGGGCGCGTGCCCTGGGCCAGGCGGGCCGGGGCGTGCCTTGAGGAGCCCTGGCATGAGCTGGAAACCGTCCAGCGGGCAAGAGGCCGCCTGGGGGAGGGTGGAGGCGCCTCTGGGGGGAAGGGGCGGGCCCCGGCTCTCACCAGGGACGTGGGGGTCCTCCAGGCCTGGGGGCACCTTCCACTGGTCCACCTGCAGCTTCAGGGCGTTCACCTCGTCAATGTCCCCAGGAACCCTGCGGAGCACGGGGCGTCTCAGGGGCTGTGAGCCACCTCTGCGGCCGCTCTCACGAGGAGCTCCTGCCGTGCTGCTCAGTGCTCGGGCCAGCTCCGAGGGCACCAGGCCAGGCTCCAATACGGCGGCTCAGACCCTGCCCGCCTGCCCCTCAGGACGCAGGACCCGCCTCTACCTGGCCTTTCCATACCGCAGAGAGGAGCCTCCCACTGCAGACCCCTCCCCGCCCACCGCAAGCAGGTGCCCCGTGCCACCTGAAGATGCCCTCTGTCTGGTCGCCGTTGAGCGCCAGCACCTCCTCGGAGAGCCTCGTCTGCACCCAGGGCAGCTGCCGGTCGGGGTAGCGCTCCTTCTGCGCACTCATCACCTCCTGCAGCGCGCTGCCGAACATGGACGGGCTGAACACGGCGTTCTTGGCGTGCCGGATCTCCTCCACGTTGGGCTTCCTCAGCCCCTGCGGAGAGCGCAGGCCTCCTGTCCCAGACCCACCCACCTGCGCCCCCCGCAGCCCCTGCCCACCTGGGAACCCTCTCCTCCCCCATCCGGGCCGCCTCCTGCCCGCCCGGCCTCGACTTCCACTCACCCCAGCACGGTCAGGCTGCCGCACCACCGGGAGCCCACCACCACCCTGGGGGCCGCCCAGCGTGCGCTCAGCCCCCTGGTCCCCAGAGGCCTCCTGCTGGGCCGCCTCCAGTGCCCCAAGCCTCAAGTGGGCCCAGCAGTCATAGAGGAGGAGGGCAGGAGCCACCCCTGGGTGGGCCAGTCTGGGAGCCGCCTGGGGACCACTGCGCGGGCCGGACCATGGCTCGGGCGGTCTGGCTGTGGCAGGGCCGGAGAAGCCCTGGGTGGCAGCCCTGAGCTGACGAGGCTGAGAACTTTCCTGAGTGGGTGGGCCTGGGGAAGGAAACCGTGTGCGCTGCTTGCGGAGGGCATGGAGGGAGCAAACACGCTGCACCTGGGCAGGTGAGGGCAGGAGGGGTGGACAGAGAGCCAGCTCAGCTGCTGAGGCCAAGGGGGAGAACTGTGCGTGGGAGAGGGCAGGGCAGGGGCTGGCCCAGGGCCTCCGGGTCTGTGCGTGGTGGGGAGCGGGCGCAGCCCAGGCCCGTGGTGCCCCGCCTCCTGCCCAGCCTCGCCACTGGCTGTTGTGCGTTGGGTGCCTGTGGCCTCGTCTCCCAGGTCACGTCTTCTCAGTCCACGGACATCCCGGGCAGGATGCCCCCAGCTCTGCTGGGACTGGAAGCTCCAGCGGCAGCTCCCAGGAAACCAGCGGGCTGTGCCAGCAAACCTTCCTTGCCAAACTCCTTAAGCACCACTGTCCCCGCCCCCACCCCTGCCCAGGTCCACCTCCTCCCTTGGAAACCTGCCTCAGAGCCCCCAGCCTGGCTGCCAGGCCCTGCCGGTCTGGAGCCTCGCCTCAGGCTCACACAGGGGTCCCGGAGCCCCCAGCTGCCAGTGCGCGGTGGCGTCTGCACGGCCCCAGGGCGTAGGGATGAGGTGCCGCCCAGCGGGCCCCCGCCCGGCCCATGCACGCTTGTCACACCTTACACGCACCTGCCGCTCACAGCCCGGCACTGGCCCCTAAATTGGGGGTCTGAGCGCAGGTGGGAACCCCGGGAAGGGAAGGGGACTACAGCCCCTGGACGTGGGCTCTTCTCCCCAGACCAGGGCTGCCCTTGGCTCCGAGGAGGGATGAGACCAAACGGCCCCCCTGCCTGGTCCTCCCCCACACGTGGGGGCTGCCCTCCCCATCCTCGTCCTTTGGGTACTGCCTGTTGCCCCCACGAATGAAGGGACCCAAGGCCCCAGCCCTGCCTCCTACCCCAGGTGGTTAGGGCACCCCGAGATGCCCGTCCCCGCGCTGGCTCCCCAGGGGCGCGCATACCTTCTTGGCCCCGGTCAGCGCTGCCCGCTGCAGCTTGTGGTAGCAGTACTTGGCGTAGGTGCTAATGGCCACCCCTGGAAGAAAGTGGTGGTCAGTGGGCGTGGGGAGGCCGCGGGGGCAGCCCGGCCAGAGGCATCACAGCGCCTGCCCACACTGGGCCGCCGCAGTGCTGGGCAGGGCCCCTGGGAGCAGAGCCGAGGCACAGAGCAAGAAGACCCCACCCAGAGCCCACCCAGCCGAGCCAGGGAAGGCAGAGGCTCGAGCCCAGGGCTCAGGGCAGGCTGCAGCCGGCAGTCGTCCTGGGGTCCCCGTGCAGCCCTCCCTCTGCCTTCGCTCTGGAGAATGTGCGGCACCACCAGATTCCTGGGCAGGGGGAGGCATCCAGGCCAGCGCTGGGGAAGCCCCTGCCAGCTGGACGGTGGGTCCAGCTCTCCTGCAGCCCCGAGAGGGTCTCAGGGCCAGGGAGGTGCTGCTGGGGCAGCGTCAGGGGGGCCTGGCCTGGGGAAGGACAGTGAGGGGCGCCTGCCCCCACCCCCATCTTCCTAAAGGCTGAAGGCAGCAACTGGAGAAGGCTCCCAGCCCCTTCCTCAGGACACGGGTCTCTCTGTGCCCTCGGCAGCAGAGGCCCCGGCTGCGTGGGGGGCCCCGGGGCGGGCCAGGCAGTGTCAGCAGAGCCCTGCGTTCCCCAGGCAGGGAGCTCTCCAGGTACAGAGATAGGGAAGATGTGGGCGAGAAAGGAGAGGAAGACAGAGGAGAGGGAAGGGGAGGGAGGGAGAGGAAGGCCCTGAGGGGTTCTGAAACAAGGAGAGGGCCGGGCCCTCCACGAGGGACCCGGGTGGGGCTCCCGCCGCCCTGCCTGAACACAGCGGTTCCTTGTGGACTCCTCAGAGGCTGTCTTTGGGCCCCAGCTTGTAAAACACTCCAAGTCTCGGTCTGGAAATCATTTAGTTCCTAATTACTGTGAAATAGTTTTGACATCGTAAGAGCAGCCGCAGTGAAAGCACCTACCATTTCTCACAGGAGGGTCACGTCCTGGGAAACCTCTCGGGGTCTCTGAGGAGGACCCGCCTCAGGACCCAGGCCGGGGCAGGGCAGCGCCTCTCCCCAGGGTTTCCGTCCCTCAGTGGTGGCAGGCGGGGTCTGGCTAGAGCAGGCGGGGGTCCAGGCTCCTGCCCCCTCTCTCTGCAGCCTGAAGCCCAGGGTCTAGCCCCCTCCCAAGGCTGCCCACGTGGGGGCAAAAGCCCAGGCCTCGGGGCCTGGCCTCACGGGAGCCCTGGCGGGGACAGGCACCTCCTCCCGCCCAGCGGGAGGGACGCAGGCTCTGAGCCGCTGCAGCCGGGTGTCCCAGCCCTGCCGGAGAGCCTTCCACCAGCACAGGCTGCAGGCTGCAGGCTGCGGCCCAGGGGCGAGGGTTTGGCTCTCGGAAGCGACGCGCTGCAACGTTTGCCTGCACCCCGGCCCCCACTCACGCTGACCCCTCAGGCTCGGAAGCGGCTCTTTCCATGCCGCCGGGGTCCCTGCTCTGGAAAGCCACAGAGGCCCAGGGGACTGATCCTGCCCCAGGTCCCAGGGAGTGTGCAGCCAGGGAGGCTTCCTGGAGGAAGGGGTGCCCATGCAAGCGTGCCCATGACAAGAGAAAGTGGGCACAGAGAGGATATCCTGAGAGCCGCGGGCGCCGCAGTGGGGCCCTCAGCAGGGACAGGCATCCCTGGGGGCACAGCGGTCCAGGGACAGCGCAGGAGGAGAGTGGGGTGGCGGGGCTCCCTAGGGAAGGGGGAGAGGACGAGGGGCCAGTGCACCTCCCTCACTCACCTGGGGCCACACGCGACAGGCTCAGCAGATGCCCCTCACCTGCGGCCCACCCCAGAGCGCAGCGTGCGAGGTGGGGAAGGGCCTGTCCAGCGTCCTGCCAGCGGCCTCGTCTGGCTCAGGGGAGACAGCAGGCCTGGTGGTTCGTGCCGCCCCTCCTGCCCCCCGCCCGGAAGCTGTTAGAGAGGCCAGAGCGGCCGAGGCTGGACAGAGCAGAGCTAGGCAGGCGCAGCCGCCCGCACGGGCGCTGTGCAGAGGGCCCTACCATCCGGCTCTCCAGCATAAGGCTTGGGTTTCTTTCTCAGTTTGGACTTCTTCTTGGTGTTTCTCTCCAGGAGGTCTTTTATGTGCTGAGTCACTGGGGAGCAAGCAGAAGCGTGAGGACCAGAGCACAGGGCAGCGCAGGCCACGCGGCCTCAGGCCCGGCGCCCAGGCAGCCCCTGGGCGGGCGGGGACGCCGCCTCTGTCGCCCAGGGGCTGACCCAGGGCGAGGGGCTCCTGGGAGCTGGAGTGGGGGAGCCTCTGCCAGGGCCTGCATCCTGCCCAGGCCCCTGGCGGCAGCGGGATCGGCGCACAGCACGCCTGGGGGAGGCGTCTGCGTGCACGTGCACGGACAGGGCTGCGTGACGGGACCAGGGTCTCTTGTGAGCAGTCTGGACCGTCAGCTGGCCTCGCGCTGAAGGTGGACAGAAAGGTGCAGCGGAAAGTGCCATGGGGCAGCCAGGACTGGGGTGCAGCCAGCTCGTGCCCCTCTGGCCGACAGCCAGGCTGAGGGGCCCCCAAGGAGCCCCTGGCCTGGGCGCTGGTGTTGGTGCTGGAAGGTGTGCAGCCTGCCCACCCCACAAGCCCCCTACGCAAGAGAAGCAGGTGCTGCGGGGTGGCCCCGGCACCGCCCGCCACGGGCTGGCCTCGCACTCCAGCGCGGCCTGGACTGGCAAGGAAGAGGAAGAGGAGGGCTGGGAGGGTCCTCCCAGGCTCAGCCACCCCGTGCCCTCCTGAGCCCACCCTCCTCTCCCTCGACCCTCCAACATCAACCAGAACCAAGAACGGGCAGCCACCGCGCCAGCGACACAGACGTACAAGAGCGACCCCGACGTAGCACGGCCTCTCGCTTGTGCCTGACCATGGCGATACTGGTTCATCACTCGTCACGGATGCACCATGCTGATGCAAAATGCTGGCATGCGGGACAACGGCGTGGACGAAGGGGTGTTATCTGGGAACTGTACTTCCTGCATGATATGCCTGTAAACCCACAACTACTCTAACCACTCCCAGGGCAGGGGAAAAATACCCTCCCACGCACCGTTTCCCTCAGAGGTGCGGCCACAGAAAATCACTATTTTGAACCATCACAGTAATAATCAACTCAGGCAAGAATCATCAGAGGATGCTAAAATCATCAGGGAAAGGTTGTTGAGGAAAGAGTCACAGTCTCTTCTTATCTTGCAACAGACTATCAGGGGGTCAGAGCTAACTGCAGGACGCGTGCACCGTGGGCAGCATTTCTTCCCAAAGTGCCTCACCCGAACTGAACAGTGAGGAGCCAATCACAAACCCAAAGGGAAGGACCTTCTCCAGAACAGGCCCGGCCCGTCCCGACTGCGCATCACAAACGCCGGGAACGAGACTCAAGCTGAACGCGCTCCAGGGCCCTGGGGGAGGAAGAAGAAAGGGGCATGAAGGATAAGCACGGGCAACAGCAGGGCCCGGCTGCAGACGCGTGTCCAGCCACACTGCAACAATGTGAGGTTTCCTGAATCCGATTTTCCACTGGGGGGTACGTGCTGGGAGACGTAGAGGGAAGAGTCCCGTGGGAGGCGGGCGCCTCAGGGTAACCAAAGTGAAGCTCTGGAAGGAGAGGGGGGAGGAAGCGGGAGGAGGAGAGCCAGCGCGGGGCACACGCCGGGCCAGTGGCTGGAACGCACTTGCAACTTGAGACACGAAATGTTGGCAGAACAAGATGTTCACTGAAGTAAACGGGCCTCAGCCCGCAAAGCAAGCAAGCAGCAGGGCTGGGCTGGCAGCGGGGAGGCCCCGGGACCCACGGCCCTGCCTGCGCCCGGCCTCTGCGGCAGGTGGGACAGCCCCTCCAGGCAGCACCTTTCCCTGGACAGGCGCAAGGCTCCCGCAGGGCCGTCAGCACTTTTCCGGAGATCTGGGCGGCCTCTGCCGTGGCGTCTGCCCTGCAGCCTCGAGCGACGCAGCCATCTGGCTCCCGCTCCTCTGACGGTGCCTTTTTGCTCTGCCTAATTTAACATTTTCTCTCCTCGGCTTTTCTGCAGTTGAGCCCAGGGCTCCGCTGAGCTTCCGGCGGCTGGCTTCTCACACCTGTGGGCTGATATCTTTCATCAGTTTTAGAAACTTCTTGGCCATTATTTCTTCAGATATCGCTTTCTCAGTTCTCTCCTCTTTTTTACGTTTTGACTGTATAGCACAAGCACTTTGGTGCTATTCTCTCTTTTAAAAATCTGTTTATTTTCTGTGGCCCAGTTTGGATATTTTCTAGTTTATTAAACCCATCTAATGTGTCATTTACTTTTGAATATCATACATTTCAACTCTATAATGTCCACTGAAACTTTTTCATATATTGCAGTTCTCTGTTGAAATGTTCCAACGTTTCATCCATTTTGCCCATATTTTCTCTTATTTTCTGTAACATACTGATCACATGATTTTCAAGTCCCTGTCTGCTTACTTAGCATACGGGCCGCGGTGGTTGGGAGCTGTGTGTGCTCCAGATAAGCATGTTCTGAGCCCACTCCTGTGGGTCTAAACCCGTTGTAACAAGGGCCTTCTGATGAGGTTTCTTCGGTCAGGATGGGTCTTTTTTTCTTTTCTTTTTTTAAAGAGGTACCAGGGGTTGAACCCAGGACCTCGTACATGGGAAGCAGGCGCCCAACCACCGAGCTACCCCTGCTGCCCAAGGATGGGTCGCAATCCTCTTTCTTGAGTCCTTTATAAGAGAGTAAAATTCAGACAGGCAGTGAAACCAGAGGGAGCAAGAGCTGAAAGCCTGTGACAGAGGAGCCAGGCCAAGGCTGCTGGCAGCCAGCCCCGGCCACCCCGCCTTGATGACGTCTCGATCTGGATTTCTCCTTGCCTCAAAGCCACGAGCCAGTAACTCCTGCACGGCATTTGCTTGAGTGGCAATTTTTGGCTCCAGATAAACTTTCAGCAGAGGGTTCCCACTTTGCTATTAGGCAATCAGGGACTCAGCCTCCCTCTGCTCTCCCTACCTGACTCTCCTGAGCTTCGGAGAGAAAGCCTGGCAGGTCTCCGACATCACAGTCCAGGAGACGCTGCCCTTCGGCTCCCAGCGGAGCTGTTGAAGCCGCCTGCTCCCCAGCCAGCTGCGCGGGGCAGGTCCTGCCTCCCGTTCCCCACCAGGGCTCAGCCACCCAAACAACGCTGTGCCTCGTAGGAGCTCTTGGCCTGGCCCCAGCCTCCCGATACGGTGCCAGAATTGTATGGGAGAAGCCAGGCATGCAGAGATTCCTGCGCACTTTCCTGGGGAGCGCACTCTCCTCACAGTCAACAGGCTTCGCTCATGTCTGTGAGGGGAAACCCCTCAGGAGAACCGGGCTGGTGGCGGCCAGCTCACCTCAGAGGCTTAGCTCTCGCCCTCCCCCGGTGCCACTGACGCCTCTGCCGTTGACCTGGCTTTCTCCCAGCCGCTGCTGCGGGAGACGTGGCTCCTCTTACTGCACCTCGCACGGGAGGGGCCACGGCTCTGTTTTTGTTTGACTTTATTGTTTTGTCTTTTGTTGTTATATGCAAACACATATTCTTTTATTTTTTAAATTAAAAACTTATTCTAGCATATTTATATTTCAGAGTCTAATAAATCTCCAAAACTGGTATCAAAAGTCATTAATTTCACGACTGGCTGAAGGGACCACTCTCAGCGCTTTCCCGACGACCTCCACAGCCCTAAGTAGTGCGCAGGCCACTTGTGCTGCTACTTGGTTTTTTTTTTTTTCAGTCTTAGGCTTTGTCCATGGAATATAAGTTTTTGTCTTTTTTTCATTTTAATTAGTCCCCAGCCCACCCTGACCCCGCCCTCCCATAGAGGTTATGTACACCCTCCCTGTAGCCGTTTGGCAGTTTGATGTAATTACGAATTCCAAAAATATAATTGGATCATGCTTGTAAACTGGTCTGTTAATCTGGGCATGGTTAAGTTGTGATCAGGGCCTTGACTGGGCCACGTCAGTAGGGCGTTGAGCCCCACCCCTTGGAGGGTGGGGGAAGAAAATATAAAAGGCAAGGCAAAGGACAGAGTAGCAGCAGTTCTGAAGTTGGAGTTTTGATGGAGGAGAGAAGGCCCCAGGAGAAGAGAAGAGAGCCGTTCGCCTGAGAGTCCACAGCTGGCCTTGTGGAGGAAACAGAGGAGCTGAGGCCGGAGAGAAACGCGGCCCCGGGAGAGAGGAACCCGGGAGGCCTGAACCTGGCAGACGTGGGCAGCCGTCTTGCTCCAACACCACGTGGCAATGGACTTTGGTGAGGGAAGAGACTTACACTTTAAGGCCTGGTAACTGTGAGCTTCTACCCCAAATAAATACCCTTTATAAAGACCAACCCATTTCTGGTATTTCGCATAAGCATCCCTTTGGCTGACTAATACACTCCCCAATGGCATTATATAATAATTTTGGTAGAACCAATCATTTTTATTATCTTGACAATGTACACGTACACCTGAACCACGTCCAAGAGTATTATCATTACTCTTCCTTGATTACAATTGTCTTTTATTTTTTTAATTTTTTAATTTTTATTTTATTTTTAAAGATTTTATTTATTTACTCATTTATCCCCCCCTTGCTGCTTGTGCTCCCTGGGTCAGCTAACCACGCCGTGCGGGCGGGCTTGCCTTCACCAGGAGGCCCCGGGAACTGAACCCGGGGCCTCCCATATGGTAAACGGGAGCCCCACTGATTGAGCCACAGCCGCTTCCCAACAATTGTCTTTTAAACGATTGCTCATTTACTCCCAAACTCTCCAAAGAGATGTAAATCTCTCAAAATGTGCTAACACACAAAGTATTTGTCTTTGATTTAATTTTTAAATTTTTATTCTGGTAATCTATATACAATATAAATTTTCTCATTTTAACTAATTCAAGTATACAATTCACTGATGTTTATCATATTCATAATATTGTGGTACCATTAACACTATCCATTACCAAAACTTTTCCTTCACTATAGAAACTGTGTACCAGTTAGGCATTAGCGCCCTATTTCCCACCCCCACCTCTGGTAAACATTCTAGTCACTAACTAGTAATTTGTTTATTAGAATTATTTCATGTGAGATCATACCATGTTGTCCTTTGGCGTCTGGCCTACTTCCCTCAACTCGATGTCTTCAAGGCTCATCCATGCTGTAGCATGGCCACACTTCATTCCTTTCCACGGCTGAATGACAGCGCATGGCACGGGCACCCCACATCTTGTTTAGCTGTTCCTCTGTGGCTGGACACTTGGGTTATTGTGAATAATGGCTGCGATGAGCACCCTTGTGCAAATATCTGTGGGTATTAAGTGGAATCTCACTGTGGTTTTGATTTGCATTTCCCTAATGGCTAATTATATTGAGCATTTTTTCATATGCTCACCGGCCATTTGTATATCTTCGTTAGAAAAATGTCTGTTCAAGTCTTCTGCCTTTTTTTTTTTTAAGATTTATTTCTTTATCCTCCCCCTTGCTGCTTGTGCTCGCTGTGTCCATTTTGCTTTGCATTTTCCTGTGTCTGCTTGTCTCCCTTTGTTGCATCATCTTACTGCGTCAGCTCGCCATGCCACGCGGGCCGGCTCGCCTTCACCAGAAGGCCCCAGAAATCGAACCCGGGGCCTCCCATATGGTAAACGGGAGCCCAACCAATTCAGCCACAGCTGCTTCCCTTTTTTGCCCATTTTTAAATAAGGTTGTTTGCCTTAGTTGTCGAGTTGTAGGAATTACTTATATATTCTGGATATTAAACCCTTATCAGATAAATAGTTTCCAAATATTTTCTCCCATTTTGTAGGTTTTCAGTTTCTTGATAATGTCCTTTGATGCATAATAGTTTTTAGTTTTGATCAAGTCCAGTTTATCTTGTTCATGCTTTTGATGAAAGTCAGAATACCCTGCCCAAAACAAGATCCTAAATATGTTCACCAATGTTATCTTCTAGGAGTTTTATAGTTTTGGTACTTATAATTAGATCTTTGATTCATTTTGAGTCAATTTTGGTATATGGTATGAGTTAGAGATACACTTTCATTTTTTTGCATGTGGATATCCAGTTTCCCGATTTGTTTAAGACTATTTTTTCCCCATTGAATTGACTTGGCACCTTTGTCAAAAATCCAAATGTCCATTAACAGATGAATGGATACACAAAATGTGATATATCTACACAATGGAATGGTATTCAGTCATAAAAAGGAATGAGGTATGTGAAGATATTTCAATAAAACTGCTCAAAAAAAGAAGAGGGAGCGGATGTGGCTCAAGTGGTTGAGCTCCTGCTTCCCACAGGGGAGGTCCCGAGTTTGGTTCCCGGTGCCTCCTGAAAAAAACAAAAACAAAAACAAACAACAAGCAAAACAAACAAAAAAAACAACTCAGGGAATCCGATGTGGCTCAGTGGTTGAGCACCAGCTTCCCACATAAAAGGTCCCAGGTTCAATCCCTGGACCCCTGGTACCTAAAAAAAAAAGGAATGAAGTGCTGGTACATGCTACAACACGGATGAAAGGTGACGACATTGTGGAGAGTGAAATAAGCCAGACACAAGGGATACGTACTATATGATCAAATGTATATGAAATAATTAGAACACGAAAATTAACAGTCAGAAATTAGAACACAGGGGCATGGGTGGGAGTTGGGAATGGGGGGTGCTAATGCCTGATTAGTACAGAATTCTGTTTGGAGTGATGGAAAAGTTCTGGTAGTGGATGGCGGTGATGGCAGCACAACATTATGAATATAATTACCAGTACAGAATTTTGTACTTGAAAGTGGTTAGAGGTGGAAGTTTTATGTTGTATATATAGGTTACCAGAAAAAAAAATTGAAAATGAAAAACTCATAGAACTATTCAAAACAAAGAGTGAAATCTAATGTAAAGTATGACCTATATGTAATGATAGAGTTATAATAATACTAGTCAATCAATTATAAAAAAAGTTGCCACACTAATGCAAAATGTTAATAATTTTTTAAAAAGATTTACTTATTTACTTTATTATTTTATTTATTCCCCCCGCCCCAGATGGTTCTCTAGTCTGTCTGCTCATTGTTTGCTCGCCTTCTCCAGGAGGCACTGGAAACCAAACCCAGGACCTCTCACCTGGGAGTCCAGTGCCCCATGGCCTGAGCCACATCTGCTCCCCGCAGGCTGCAGTGTCTGCTGGCTGGTGGCATCTGCACGTTGTGGCAGGTACGGTGTCTAGCTTGTTGTGGCAGGTGCAGCGCCTGCTCATCTTCTTTAGGAGGCACCAGAACCCGAACTCAGGACCTCCCCTGTGGTAGGCGGGTGCCCAACTGGTTGAGCCACAGCTGCTTCTCTAATAATATTTTTGTGTGCATTATATGGGAATGCTGTATTTTCTGATTTTGTTGTAAACTTATAACAGTTCAAATACATTTAAAAAAAATCAATTGGCCATTGACATGAGATTTTACTTTTGAACTCTCAATTGGTCTGGACTTGTGCCAATACCACACTGCTTTGATTGCTGTAGCTTTGTACTAAGTTTTAAAATTATCAAGTGTGAGTAGTCCAACTTTGTTTTTCTATTACAAGATGGAATTTGAGGAGAAGCGGCTGTGGCTCAAGCGGTTGGGCTCCATCTACCATATGGGAGGCCCCGGGTTCGATTTCCGGGGCCTTCTGGTGAAGGCAAGCCGGCCCGCGGGGCACGGAGAGCTGACGGCCCACGCGGCACAGTGAGATAGCGCATCAAGATGACACAACAAAGGGAGACAAGCAGACACAGAAAAATGTGCAGCGAACGGACACAGCGAGCACAAGCAGTAAGGGGGCGATAAATAATAAAATAAATTAAAAAAAAAAAAAAAAAAGATGGAATTTGACTATCTGGGTCCCCTTACCCATCCATGTGAATATACATATTTTAAAGATTTATTTATTTTACTCCCCCCTGCCTTGTCTGTACTCACTGCCTGCTCTCTGTGTCTATTCATTGTGTGCTCTCTGTGCCTTCTCGTCTGTCTTTTTTTTTTTTTTTTTAGGAGGCACCAGGAACCGAACCAGGGACCTCCTATGAGGGAGGGAGAGGCCCAATCGCTTGAGCCATCTCCGCTCCCTGCTTGTTATGTGTCTATTATGTTTCCTTGTTGTACCACTTCATGTGTCATCTCGCTGCGTTAGCTTGCCGTGCCAGCCTGTCACGTCAGCTCGCTGTCTTGCTCGTCTTCTTTAGGGGACACTGGGAACCGAACCCAGGACCTTCCATGTGGTAGGCGGGTGCCCAACTGCTTGAGCCACATCCACCGTCTTTTTTAGGTTTTAAAACTTCTTTGCATATTAAAAATTGTGCATTCCAATAATTAAAATCATTTGAACAACAACAAAAAAATGGCACTCTGATTAAACTGCATCTGACAGCCTGTAGGACACCTTGGACCAGCTTTTGCTTTTACTCTAGACTTCACTGTCATCCTTCACCAAAGTGCAAGTGCTTTTCCTTCCCTGCCAGCCTGCCAGGCAGATGGGAGAGACAGGTGCCCCTTCCTTGTCAGGAGTCCTTGGTTCTTTGACGTGAAAAGGGGCAGCCCACGGGAAGCGGATGTGGCTCAATCGATAGGGCTCCCGTTTACCATATGGGAGGCCCCGGGTTCGGTTCCTGGGGCCTCCTGGTGAAGGCAAGCCCGCCCGTGCGGCGTAGTGAGCTGACTCAGCAAGATGATGCAACAAAGGGAGACAAGTAGACACAGAAAAACGCACAGCAAATGGACACAGCGAGCACAAGCAGCAAGGGGGGATAAATAAAATAAATAAATAAAATCTTAAAAAAAAAAAAAAAAAAGAAAAGGGGCAGCCCAGTCATTTAAACTTTTTTTAAAAAAAGATTTTATTTATTTATTCATTTATCCCCCCCTTGCTGCTTGTGCTCGCTGGGTCAGCCAACCACGCCGTGCGGGCGGGCTTGCCTTCACCAGGAGGCCCCGGAAACTGAATCCGGGGCCTCCCATATGGCAAACGGGAGCCCCACTGATTGAGCCACAGCCGCTTCCCCAGTCATTTAAACTTGATCCAACCTCTTTGCATCTTACAAAGTTAACAGCTAAAAGAAGTAAAATAAGAAGCAGTGCTTGTGGAATGTACAGTGCATACTGGCGGCGCACGCCTCATCACAATTTGCCTGCTTGCTTCTCCTGTTCGATTGTTTGTTTGGAAGGCAGTGGATTTTTCTCTTGCGTTTCTGTCTACTTCAATTTTGACTTATCGAAATTTTCAATCTCAGTCATATCTGGTTTGTCAGGCATTGTTGCAGAGGAAGCCAAGTGAGGCGCATGAGCGAGAAAAGTCCAGTCTGCGCAGAGGCTGCCACTGAGTCCCATATGAATATTTTAAAAACAAGTTATGGGAAGCAAATGTGGCTCGCGCAGTTGAGCTCCTGCCTACCACACGGGAGGCCCCTGGTTTGGTTCCTGATGCCTTCTAAAGAAGATGAGCAAGACAGTGAGCTGACATGATGGGCTAATGCAACAAGATGACGCAACAAAGAGACACAAGGAGAAAAACACAATGAGAGACATAACAAAGCAGGGAGCGGAGGTGGCTCAAACGATTAGGTGCCTCCCTCCCACATGGGAGGTTCCTGGTTCAGTTACCAGTGCCTCTTAAAAGAAGATGAGCACACAACAAACAGACACAGCAAGCTCAAACAATGAAGGAGGGGGGAGAAATAAATAAATTTAAAAAAAATAAAGGGAGGCGGCTGTGGCTCAATCAGTAGGGCTCCCGTTTACCATATGCCTCCTGGTGAAGGCAGTTGTGGTAAAATACATATGACATAAAAACCATTTCAACCGTTTCAAGTGGACAATTCTTTGACATCAGGTACATTGAGAACACAATGTAACTTCCACCACTATCTATTTCCAGACTATTTTAATCATTCCAAACCAAAACACTTTATTTGTTCAGCAATAACTCCGCATTCCCCCCATCCCCACCTCTGGCAACCTGCACGCTACTTTCCATCTCTATGAATTTCCTTATCCTAAGTATTTCATATAAGAGAAACCATGCAGTATTTGTCCTTTTGTGTCTGGCTTATTTCACTCAACATGACGTCTTCAAGGTTCACCCACATTGTAGCACGTACCAGCTCGCCACTTCTTTTTACAGCTGAGTAATATTCCAAGGCATGGAGAGACCACATTTTGTTTGTCCATTTCTCTGTTGATGGACACTTGGGTTACTTCCACCTTTTGGCAACTGTGCTTAATGCCGCGATGAACATTAGTGTACGTGAATATCTGTTTGAATCCCTGCTTTCAATTATTTTGGGCATATACCTAGAAGTGGGCTTGCTGGGTCATCCGGCAACTCTACGTCTAACATTCTGAGGAACTGCCGAACTGTTTTCCATTGGAGCTGAACCACTTCACATCCCCACCAACGATGCATGAGAGTTCCTATTTGGCTGCATCTTTGCCAACAAGTGTTATTTTCAGTTTTGTTTTTTTTAAGTAAGAGTCAACCTAGTGGCTATGCAGTGGTGTCTTGTAGTTTTAATTTGCATTTCTCTAATGGCTAATGATGCTGAGCAGCTTCCCATGTACTTATTTGCATTTGTGAATATCTTCAGTGGAGAAATGTCTAGCAAAATCCATGACCCATGTTTTAATCAGGATGTCTTTTTGTTGTTGAGGTATAGGAGCTCTTTGTAGATTTTGAATACTGCACCCTTATCTGATATATAAGGTCTCCAGACAATCTCTCCTATTCTGTAGGCTATATTTCCAATTTCCTGAAAATGTCTATTTTTTTTTTTTTAATTTATCCCCCCTTTACTGCTTGTGCTTGCTGTGTCCATTTGCTTTTGCGTTTTTCTGTGTCTGCTTGTCTTCCTTTGTTGCGTCATCGTGCTGCGCCAGCTCACTGCCCCGTGTGGGCCGGCTCGCCTTTACCAGGAGGTCCCAGGAATCGAACCCGGAGCCTCCCATATGGTAAACAGGAGCCCAACCAGTTGAGCCACAGCCGTTTCCCAAAAGTGTCCTTTTTGACAAGTTTTTGATTTTGATGAAAGACTGTTCTCTCCCTGCGGAATGGATTTGGCACCCTTGTAAAAAATCAACTGGCCATAGATGTGTAGATTTATCTCTGGGCTCTCCATTCTATTCTATTGGCCTATAAGTCTATCCTTATGCCAGGACCACACTGTTTTAATTACTGTAGCTTTGTATTAAGTTTTAAAATCAGAAAGTATGAGTCGTCCTACTTTTTTTTTTTTCTTTCAAGATTGTTTTGGCTACCTAGGGCCCCTTGCAATTCCATATGAATCTGAGGATCAATTTTTCCATTTCTGCTGACATTTTGATAGGGATTGCATTGAATATGTAGATCAGTCTAGGTAGTATTTTTTTTCTTTATTTTTTTTATTTTTTGTACTTTAGGCAGTATTGACATCTTAATAATAGTAAGTCTTCCAATCCATGAACATGGGATTTCTTTCAGCAATGTTTTATAGTTTTCAGCATACAAGTCTCTCTCCTCCAGGCTAAATTTCTTCCTAGATATAATATTCTTTTGGATGCCATTGTAAATGGAATTGTTTTCTTGATTTCCTTTTCAGGTTGTTCATTACTTGCGTGTAGAAATCTAACTTCTGCGAGTTTATCTTGTATCCTGCAGCTTTGATGAATCTGTGTCTTAGTTCTAATAGCTTTCTTGTGGATTCCTTAGGATTTTCTAGGTATAGGATCATGTCATCTGCAAACAGGGAAAATTTGCCTTCTTGCTTTCAATTTGGATGCCTTTTATTTTCCATTTGCTTGGTTGCTCTCACTAGAACTTCCAGTAATTAAGTTGAATAATAGAGTGAGATTGGTGTATCCTTGTTCTGTTCCTGATCTGAGTATGACACTAGCTTTTTAAACATTTATAAATATCCTTTATCATATTGAGAAAGTTCCCTTTTATTCCTAGTTTTCTGAATTAAAAAAAAATCATGATGATTAATTGTTAGCATTTGTCAAATGCCATTTCTGCATCAGTTGAGATGATCATGTGGCATTTTCCTTCATCATATAAAAGTGGTGTATTCCACTGATGGATTTTCTTATATTGAACCTTCCTTGCATGACTGCAATAAATCCCACTTGGTCGTGGTATACCACCCTTTAAAAATATTGTTGGATTTAGTTTGCCAGTATTTTGTTAAGGATGTTTGCATCTATATTCATAAAGGATACTGACCTATAATTTTCTTTTCTTGGGTATCTATATCTGGATTTTATATTACAGGTGATGTTGGTCTCACAGAGTCAGGTTGATATCTATTTCTTATTGAGACAGAATAGGCAAATTGTGTGTTTCTAGGAATTTGTCCCTTTCATCTAGGTTATCTAATTTATTGGCAAACAGCCGTTCATAGTACATTCTTTTTTTTTTTTTTTTTTAATAAAGATTTTATTTATTTATTCATTTATCCCCCCCTTGCTGCTTGTGCTCGCTGGGTCAGCTAACCACGCCGTGCGGGCGGGCTTGCCTTCACCAGGAGGCCCCGGGAACCGAACCCGGGGCCTCCCATATGGTAAACGGGAGCCCCACTGATTGAGCCACAGCCGCTTCCCTATAGTACATTCTTATAATCCTCTTTATTTCTGTGGATCAGAAGCAATGCCCCGCCCCCTTTCATTTCTAATTTTATTGGCACCCTTTCACCTTTTTTTTTTGTCAGTCCAGCTAAAGGTTGTCGATTTTATCGATCTTTTCAAAGAACTAACCTTTGATTTTGTTAATTCTATTATTATTTTTAATTCTGTTTCATTTATCTCTGTTCTAATCTTTTTTTCTTTTCGTTCATTTTGGGTTTAGTTTGTTCCTTTTTCTAATTCCTCCAGTTGTGAGGTTAGGTTTCTGATTTGAGAACTTTTTTCTTTTATAATATAAGCATTTATAGCTATTTGCCTCTCAGTACTGCCTTTGCTGTATCCCATATATTTTGGTATGATGTGTTTTCATCTTAATTTGACCAAAGATATTTCCTAATTTCCCTTGTGATTTCTTGTTTGACCTCATCATTTGTTTGATTGTGTTGTTCAATTTTCACATACCTGTAAATTTTTCTGTTCTCTGTTATTGATTTCTAGCTTCATTCCATTGTGGTCATAGAAGTTACAGTGTAAGATATCCATATTTTTGCATTCATTATTTATTCATTTATTTTAAAGTATGTTCTTTATTATTATTATTATATTAGAGGCACTGGGGACTGAGCCCGGGACCTCACTCATGGGAACCAGGTGCTCAGCCCCGAGCCACACCCGCTTCGCTTTTTGCACTTATTGAGAATTGGTTTGTGAAGTAACATGCAGTTTGTCCTGGAGAATGGTCCATGTGCACTAGAGAGGAATGTGTATGCTGCTGCTGAGTGAAGTGTTCCATAGATGCCTATTAGGTCTGGTTGGTTTATAGTATCATTGAAGTCTTTTATTTCCTTACTGATCTTCTCTCTAGATGTTTTGTCCATTATTTAAAGCTGTGTATTAGTTTCCAACTATTAATGTAGAACCTTCTGTTTCTCCTTTCAAATCTGTCAATATTCACTACATATATCTGGGGGCTCTGCCATTAGGTGCAGATATATTTATTTATTTATTTATTTATTTTTAAGATTTTATTTATTTATTCATTTATCCCCCCCTTGCTGCTTGTGCTCACTGGGTCAGCTAACCACGCCGCGCGGGCGGGCCTGCCCTCACCAGGAGGCCCCGGGAACCGAACCCGGGGCCTCCCATATGGTAAACGGGAGCCCTACTGATTGAGCCACAGCCGCTTCCCGGTGCAGATATATTTAAAACTATGTCTCCTTGTTGGATTGACTCCTTTCTCAGTATATAGTGGCCTTCTTTGCCCTCATAACACGTTCTGACTGGAACTCTATCTTAAGCGATATTACTATAGCTATCCTTGCCCTCTTTTGCCTACTATTTGCAGTCAGCCAAAGGGGTGCTGATGTAAAGTACCAGGAATCTGTTGGCTTTTATAAAGGGTATTTATCTGGGGTAGAAGCCCACAGTTACCAGGCCATAAAGCGTAAGTTACTTCCCTCACCAAAGTCTGTAGCCATTTGTTGGAGAAAGACGGCTGCCGACACCTGCCAAGGCTTCAGGCTGCCTGGGTTCCTCTCTTCCCAGGGCTTGTTTGTCTCAGGGCTCAGCCGCTCTGCTTTCTGCACAAGGCCAGCTGTAGACTTTCAGGCAAATGGCTCATCTCTCTTCCCAGGGCCTCTGCCGTGTCTAATCGAGCCTTCTCTCTGGCTCCTCTGTGTGCTTACTTCCCGGGCTCCAGCATTACAACTCCCAACTCTGTCCTTTGCCATGTCTTTTCTCTGAGTCCCCACCCAGCAAGGGGCTGGGACTCGATGCCCTACAGACATGGCCCAATCAAAGTCCTCATCATAATTTAATCAATTAAAAGTGATACCTCTGACAGGCCAGTTTACAAACAACCCAATAACTATTTTTGGAATTCATAAACTATGCCAAACTGCTACACATGGTATATATTTTCCCATCCTCTCACTTTCAATTTACTTACGTCTTTGAATTTTAGCCAAGAGACATCTCTTGTAAACAGTGTATAGTTGGGCATGCTTCTTTTTCTCATTCTGCCAATCTCTGTATTTTGACTGGAGAGTTGAATTCATGTACATTTAAAGTATTTATGGATAATGCAGGGCTTTTTTAATGCCATTTTGATATATGGTAAATACAATAGTACTGGCATTCATAATTACTCATATGTTACCTTTACTTCATTTCTTTTTTTTTTTTTTTTTAAGATTTTATTTATTTATTCATTCATCCCCCCCCCCTGCTGCCCGTGCTCGCTGGGTCAGCCAACCACGCCGTGCGGGCGGGCCTTCCCTCATCAGGAGGCCCCGGGAACCGAACCCGGGGCCTCCCACATGGTAAACGGGAGCCCCACTGACTGAGCCACAGCCGCTTCCCTCTTCTTTATTTCTTTATGCTACTTCAATTCAGTCTCATGTCCTTTCCTTTCGGTCTAAAGGACTCCCTTTAGCATTGCTTGTAGGGCAGACCTAGTGGTTACAAACTCCCTCAGCATTTATTTGTCTGGAAATGTCTTAATCTCTCCTTCATTTTTGAAAGACATTCTCAATGGGTATAAAATTCTTAGTTGACAATTGTTTTCTTTCAGCGTGTTCAATATTTCACATTACTATCTTCTTGCCTCTATGTTTCTGATGAAAAATTGGCACTTGGAATTTTTACTGGGATTCACTGAATCTGTTTATCACCTTTAGGTAGTAATAACATCTTTTTTTTTTTTTTTTTAAATAAATCAATTTTATTGCTACATATTAATAAAGCATACAATTCATCCAAAGTATATAATCAATGGTATCTGGTATGATCACACAGTTGTGCATTCATCACTTCAATCATTATTACAACGTTTGCATTATTTCAATAATAATAACAGAAAACAGACATTTAGTCTTCCAATCCATAAACATGGAATGCCCTTCCATTTATTTAGGTTTTCTTCAATTTCTTTCAGCAACGTTATTATAGTTTTCTATGTACAAACCCTTTGCATCTTTGGTTAATCTATTCCTAGATATTTGATTCTTTTAGCTGCCACTATAAATGGAATTCTTTTTTCTCCACTTCTGTCTCACATTGCTTATTACCTAGAAATGCCACTGATTTTCATGCACTGATCCTATAGCCTGCCACTTTGCTGAGTTAGCTTATTAACTCTATAGCTTCGTTGTAGTTTTTTGGGTTTTTTTTTTTTTTTTTTTTTTGGTATTTTTCTATATACAAGATCACGTCATCTACAATTAAGGAAAATTCTACTTCTTTCTTTCCTATTTGGACTCCTTTTATTTCTCTTTTTCTTACCTTAACTGCTCTGGCTAGAACTTCCAGTATAATGTTGAAAAGCAGTCTGGACTGGTTGCTCTTGAAGCCTGCCGTACAGCTGCATCCTGGGTTCTCTCTTGTCCCTCTCCAGGAATTCCCTTCTCAGCTCACCAGTGTGGACTCCCTATTTCCTAGATCCCACACCTCTTCTTTCTTGCGGTACTCCTTTATTTGGGAGAAGGAATGCTCCAGGAGTTTCCTAAGGAAGGTTGCATGGGAAGTAAAGTTTTTGAGATGCTGTAGGGCAGAAAGTGCCTTTATTCTATCCTTAGACTTGATAATTTGGCTGAATAAAGAATTCTAGACTCAAAATGAATTTCCCTCAAAATTTTGGTTGCTTCACTTCATTATCTTCTAGTTTGAGAAGTATGATGCATTCTGATTTTCCTGGCCTTTTGAGTGTGATCTGTTTTATTTTCCTCTCTCTGGGTGGCTGAAGTCATGGGGTGGGGGAAAGGGCAGTGGGGAGTGGCCTGAGATATTAGAGGGAGGCCATGAACCAAGGCTGTAAGCCCCAGTGCATGTTCCATTGCGCCACTAGACTTCACCTACAAACTCAAATTTAAAGATAAAATTATTAAGACTTTCAAGATATCAACCGAAGGACATTAAACTCCGAGTGCAGGTTCCCATGAGATGGTGTCGGCCACACATCTGTGAAGGTGCCACGTGGACGTCTGAGGGCAGGCCCGTGCGATGGCACTGCAGGAAGACACCTGGTGTGGACTTTCACTTGCCTCTTACTCTCCAAGGTGCCTGGGGTCCTCCAGGGCAGAGACTCTTTGATACCCTCCCTAAAGCATAATCTCCAGTCATCTGTCAAGGGAAATATACCACAATGACAGCAGATACTGAGTGCTTATTTCATGCCAGGTGCAATTCTAGATACTTCATACATATTCGTTCTTTAAAAAAACAAACAAAAAAAACCCACCACATTTTATTATAGGGAATGTATTCAAACAGGCAGAACTGTAGGATAAACTTGTAGGTATGCACTGCTCAGACCAGTAGATGCACCGATCCTAGTCAGACGACAAATCTATGTAGTAAGCGCTGTCGTTGCCCCTATTTTACAGGTGAGAGGTTTCACGACTGCCCAACATCACCCAGCTTGTAACGGTTTTATGAAGCATAAATGACATGAATAAACCGCACATGCTCTAAATGTGCCATCTGTTAAGTTTTGGCATATGCACATGAAACCATCCCATAGCCAACAGTGCACATCTCCATCATCCCCAAAGTGTCCTGGTGCCCCTTTGTCACTTCTCACTCTTGTCTGCCCCTCTCTGTTCCATTCTGCAACCACTGACCTGCTTTCTGCCATGACTGATAAGTTTGCATTTCCTATAATTTTGTACAATTGTAATTATAACGTATGAGCTCTTTGATATCTGGCTTCTTTCACTCAGCATGATTATTTACAAACTCCTCCCAACTGCTGCATCCATCACTACTTCATTCTTTTTATTAAAAATATATTTGATTATGGTAACATCTATAACATAAAATTCCCATTTTAACCATTTTTAAGGGTAAAATTCAGTGTATAAGTTAAACTCATGATGTTAGGCTACCAACACTACCATTCATTACCAAAACTTTCTCATCACCCCAAGTAGAGACTATTCATTAAGCATTGACTTCCCACTCCATTCCCCCTGCCCCTGATAATCTGAAATTGACTTTGTCTCCATAAATTTACCGATTCTAGTCACTTCCTATGTAAGTGAAACCATACAGTATCTGTCCTTTAGTGACTGGTTCATTTCATTCAACATGTCTCAAGGTTCGTCCATGGTGTTGCATATACTGGCACTTCATTCCTTCTTAGGGCTGAATGGCATCTCACTGCATGCACAGACCACAGATGGTCTGTTGTGAACTACGCTGCTATGAATATGGGGGTACAGGTATCTGCCTGAGTCCTTACTTTTCAATTTTCTTTGGCGGTATATACCTAGAAATAGGATTGTCATATGGTGATTCTATACTTGACTTTGTGAGGAACTGCCAAATTGTTTCCCACAGCAGCTGCACCATTTTACATTTATGACCAGCAATGGACAAGAGTTTTTATTTCTCCACATCCTTGTCAACACTTGTCATTTTCCACTTTTTAAATAATAGCCATCCTAGTGGGTGTGAAGTGGTATCTTATTGTAGTTTGATTTGCATTTTCCTGATGGCTAATGACAGTGAGTATCTTTTCATGTGTTTATTGGCCACTAGTATGTGTTCTCTGGAGAAATGTCTATTCAAGCCCTTCTTTGCCCATTGATTTAGTTTCTTCATTGCTAAAGCAAATACCATGAAATGGATTGGCTTGAACAATGGGAATTTATTGGCTTATGGTTTTGAGGCTAGGAAAAGTCCAAATCAAGGCATCATCAAGGCAAAGCTTTATTCCCAAAGGCTGGTGCTGTGGGGCTGGCTGCCAGTGACCCTTGGTCCTGGGCTCCTCTGTTAAATGCTGATGAACATGGCGGTCTCTGCTGGCCTCTCTCTTCTCTTCCAGGTTCTGCTTTCAGCTTCTGGCTATTTCCTCTGGCAAAATTTTCTCTCTCTGTCTGAATTTCAATCTGTTTATAAAGGACTCCAGTAATAGAATTAAGACCCATTCTTTTTGAGTTGGGCCTCACCTTAACTGAAATAACCCCATCAAAAGTCCTATTTACAATAAGCTCACATCTATAGGAACAGAAACGTGTAAGAACATGTTTTTTCTGGGGTACATAGTCTAAACCACTACACCCATTTTTAAATTGGGTTGTCTTTTCGTTGTTGAGTTGCAGGAGTTCTGTATATATTCTGGACGTTAAACTCAGATATATGATTTGCAACTATTTTCTCTCATTTTGTAGGTTTTCTTTTGCTTTCTTGATAATGGCTTTTAAAGCATAAAAGTTTTAAATTTTGACAAAGTCGCACTTTTTTTTTTTTTTTCTTTTGTTGCCCAGGTTTTTGGTGGCATATATATGGTTTATTTCTTTTTATTGCTGAGCAGTATTCCACTGTATAAATATACCACATTTGTTTACTCATTCACCTGATGATGTTGCTTCTGGTTTTGAATACAAAAAATTGTAGCAGTTAAAGCCACAATTAATGCTTTCAATTATCTTGGATAAATATCTTGGAGTGGGTATTTATCCAAGATAAATTGGTGGGATCATATAGCAGGTTTACATTTATCTTTTTAAGAAACTGCCAAACTGTTTTCCAAAGTGATTGTACCATTTTATATTTCCAGCAGTAGTATAGGAGAGTTCCATCTGCTTCACATCTTTGCCAAACTTGTTATGATCAATCTTTTTAATTTTAGACCTTCTAACAGGTTAGAAGTTCTATTTCACTATGGTTTTCATTTGCATTTCTCTAATGACTAAAGATGTTGATTATTTTTTCATGTGTTTTTTTTGTTTGTTTGTTTGTTTTTTGGCTATCCATGTATCTCCTTTGGTAAAGTGTTCAAATCTTTTGCCATAAAAAAAATTTAGGTGATTTGAGCTTTTATTATTGAATTTTGAGGGTTTTTAAAAAATGTTCTGAATAAAGTCCTTTATCATATATGTTTTGCATGTGTCTTTTCCTAGTCTGTGGCTTATCTTTTTTTCTTTTTTTTTTTGTAACAAACTTTTGATTTTAGAATATTTGTAAATTCACAGAAAAGTTATAAAGATAGTACAGAGTTCCCATATACCACATATCTAGTTCCCCCTAGTTTTTCACATCTTACATAAGTTTGGTACATTTGTCATAATTAATGAAACAATAATGATACATTAGTAATGAAGTCCATACTTTATTCTGATTTCTTTAGTATTTCCTTATTTTTTTGTTCTAAGATCCCACATTACATTTAGTGGTCATGTCTCCTTACACTCCTCTCGGGTGTCACACTTTGTCAGACTTCCTTTGTTTTGATGACTTTGACAATTCTCTTTCAATTAACACTGAGATATACTTCACAAACCAAAAATTCACCCTTTTAAAGAGTACAATTCACCACTCTTTAACTTCTGAATATCTCATCAACCCAAGTGAAACTTACCTTCTTTTACTATGGATTTGGTCCTTGACCCAATTTTGAGTGGTTTTGTTCCGATGCTTTGCAGAGCGCCCTTTAGCTGGGATTTGTCTGATGTTCATCTCATGGTTAGATCGGGGCTGTGGGTTTTGAGGACCCCAGAGATAAACTGCCCTTCTCACCACATCCCCGTGATGTGGGGGCACATGCTGCCACGTGGCTTCCGCTGTGGTGTGCCCTGATCGTCTGGCTGAGGCTCTCCACTGTAAGCTACTCTACTGTAAGTCATTCTGCACAGCCCAAATCTGAGCAGTGGGGAGTTAGGCTGCACCTCCTGAGGGCGGAGTATCTACATAAATTATTTGGAATTCTGCTGCATGAGAAATTTGCCTATTACCCCCTATTTATTTAATCATTTATGTCAATATGGGTATTTATTTTATGCTTTTGGTTATAATCCAATATGACTTTATTTTGTTGCTCAGATTATTCCAGTTTTGGCCACTGGGAACTCTTCCAATGGGCTCCTACAGCCCTTGGACATGCCTGTATTCACTCTCCCCTCAGGCTCTAGCTCAAGGGCTTCCTTACTTTTCAGCTCTAGGCTTGTCTTGTGCATTTCCTGCCTCATCCTAGAGCCAGCTGTTTTAGTTTGCCAAAGGGCTGCCGATGCTGTTGGCTTTTATAAAGGGGATTTATTTGGGGTAAAAGCTTACAGTTCAAAGGCCATGAAAGGTCCAAACCGAGGCTCCATCAGAGATGCTTTCTCACCAAAGTCAGCTACTGTTGATCCTGGCGCCCTGCCACGTGGTGAAGCAAGGTGGCCGCCAGTCTCTGCCCAGGTTTCAGCTTCCCCTCCAGGCTCACTCTTTCCTCTTGAGCTGCTCTGTGGGCCCAGCCTCTTGAGGCTTCACGCTTAAGTGATCCTGTAGTCCTCTCTGTCCTCACGTAGGGCTTGTTTCCTTCCAGGCCTCCTATATCGGTCTTGGCTATTCCACTCTCTTCCCAAGTTCAGCTGTAAGCTATCAGGCAAATGGCTCATCTCTCCCCAGGGCCTCAGCTGTTGGGCCTCTCCTTTCAGTCACATGGCTGGATCAAAAATGGCAGAGCTCTCTCTTCCTGTGTTTATGTGAGTGTCCATTTATATCAGACCCAGCAAGGGGGTAGGGACTCAACCTGAGTCATGACTCACTGATGGAGTCCAATCAAAAGCCCTAAATTGATCTTATCAAATAATCTAATCAAAGGCCCCTCAGCTGAATTTAATGCAATCAAAGGGTACCACACCCAGAGGAAGAGATTAGTTTACAAACATAATCTTTCTCTTTTGGGGATTCATAAAATAATTTCAAACTGCCACACCAGCCATTTCTCCATGGAGCCCTGGTTCCTTTCAATGGAGAATGGTGTTAGGAACTGAGATCTGGTGCTGGGGCTGCTCATTGCTACTGAGCATCATTGCTGCTAGGCTTCAGATGGCAGCGAGGAAATGTGTGTCTGTGCATTGACCTGGGCATGTCCACACATCTACAGGCATTTCTAGATGTAACCGTATTACCTGTATTACACTAAATATGGGCTCACACTGATGCCTCCAACTTGAATCCATTGCCACACGGATCATTCGTTTCACCCCTTGCTTGCCTATAACTGGCTTGTGTATTCATTTTCTTAACAGTGTCTTTTGAAGAGAAGGAGATTTAATTTTCATGATATCCAATTATACCAACTTTTTTCTTTTGTAGATAATACTTTTGGTGCTATATCTAAAAAAATCTTTGCCTAACCCAAGGAAACAAAGTTTTTCTCCAATGTTTTGCTCTTGAAGTTTTATAGCTTTAGGTTTTTTTTTTGTTTGTTTTTTGTTTTTATTTATTCATTTATCGCCCCCTTGCTGCTTGTGCTCGCTGGGTCAGCTAACCACGCCGCGCGGGCAGGCTTGCCTTCACCAGGAGGCCCCGGGAACCGAACCTGGGGCCTCCCATATGGTAAATGGGAGCCCTACTGATTGAGCCACAGCCGCTTCCCTAGCTTTAGGTTTTATATTTAGATCTATGATCATTTTTAGTTAGTTTTTGTACCTAATGCAAGGTATAGATGGGATTTGTTTTTGTTTTTGTTTTTATTTTTACATAGGGATACCTCTAATTGTCCCAGCAGCATTTGGTGAAGAAACTATCCTTTCTTCATTGAATTGCCTTTGCACCTCTGTGGAACACCAGTCAGCCACATATGTTTGAGTTTGCTCCTGAGCCTGTTCAGTTCCACTGATCTAATGTCTACCTTCATGACAATGCCACAGTCTCACAGTCATTAGCTTGACAACAAGTCTTGAAATCAGGTAGTACTGGCCTTCCAAATTTGTTCTTCCTTTTCAAGGGTGTTTTGGCTAGTCTAAGTTCTTCAAATTTACTATGCATTTTATTTTATTTTTTTTTATTTTTATTTTT
Organism: Tolypeutes matacus; assembly: GCA_026826555.1. Lineage (NCBI taxonomy): Eukaryota > Metazoa > Chordata > Mammalia > Cingulata > Chlamyphoridae > Tolypeutes > Tolypeutes matacus. The sequence continues at coordinate 614,839 of JAKSZT010000089.1, read as the reverse complement.
TTAAAGATTTTATTTATTTATTTATTCATTTATCCCCCCCCTTGCTGCTTGTACTCATGGATCAGCTAACCACGCCATGCGGGCAGGCTTGCCTTCACCAGGAGGCCCCGGGAACCGAACCCGGGGCCTCCCATATGGTAAACGGGAGCCCTACTGATTGAGCCACAGCCGCTTCCCTACTATGCATTTTAGAATCAACCTGTCAAATTCGAAAGAAAGAAAAAAGCCTATTGCGATTTTGATTAAGATTGAATCTATAGATCAATTTGGATAGAACGGATAACTTTTTTTTTTTAAGATTTCTTATTTATTTATTTATCCCCCCACTTGCCGCTTATACTTGCTGTGTCCATTTGCTTTGCGTTTTTCTGTGTCTCTTGTCTCTCTTTGTTGCATCATCTTGCTGCACCAGCTCACCGTACCGCATGGGCCATCAGCTCACCATGCTGCACGAGCCGTCACCTTGCGGGCTGGCCTGCCCTCACCAGGAGGTCCCGGGAATTGAACCCGGGGCCTCCCACATGGGAAACGGGAGCCCAACCAATTGAGCCACAGGCACTTCCCTGAACTGATATATATATATATATATTTTTCAGAACTGGTATCTTAACAATAAAATTTCTAACTCATAAACATGGCATGTTTCCATTTACTTAGGTCTTTTTTTTTTTTTTTTTAAGATTTTATTTATTTATTCATTTATCCCCCCCTTGCTGCTTGTGCTCTCTGGGTCAGCCAACCACGCCGTGCGGGCGGGCCTGCCCTCACCAGGAGGCCCCGGGAACCGAACCCGGGGCCTCCCACATGGTAAACGGGAGCCCCACTGATTGAGCCACAGCCGCTTCCCTACTTAGGTCTTTAAAAATTTCTCTCAGCAATGTTTTAACAGTTTTCCCTGGAGAGGTCTTTCAAATCTTTCATCAGGTTTATCCCTAGTATATCACACTTTTTAATGCTACCATAAATGGTATTTTAAAAAACATTAACTTTCAGTTGTTTGATGCTAGTACATAGAAACTTGATTAATATTTATAGTCTATTTTTTTTTTTAGGAGGTATTGGAGATTGAACCCAGGACCTTGTATATGGGAAGCAACCGCTCAACCACTGAACTACATCTGCTCCCCAATGAGAGCTGGTTTTTTCGTTTGTTTCTTTGTTTTGTTTTTAGGAGGTACCGGGGATCCAACCTGGGACCTCGTACATGGAAAACAGGTGCTCAACCACTTGAGTTACATCTGCTCCCCTATATTGGTCTTATATTCTGCAATCTTGCTAAACTTATTTATTAGTTCTAGTAGATTTTTACTGTAAAGTGCACATGATTTTCTAGAGGGTCATGTTATGTTGTCTGTAAATAAAGACAATTGTGCACTTCCTTCCCTATCTGTATGCCGTTTCCTTCTTTTTCTTGATTTAGCACACTGGCTAGAGCCTCTGGTGCAATGCTGAATAGATGCAGTGAGATTACAGGCCCTAGCCTTGCTCCTGATATTAGAGGGAAGCATTCAGTCTTTCACCATTAAACATGATGTCACCTGTAGGGTTTTTATATATGCCCTTTATAAGGTTGAGAAAGTTCCCTTCTATTACTAGTTTGTTTGGAGTTTTAATCAGGAATGAATGTTGGATTTTGTCAAATGCTTTTTCAACATCTACAGAGATGATCACATGGTTTTTCTTTTTGTACCCTGTTGAGATGGTGAATTATATTGACTGAATTTTGAATGTTAAACCAACCTTGTATTCCTCAGATAAAACCCACTGGTTCTGGCCGCTAAAACAAATACCATGCAATGACTTGGCTTAAATAATGAGAATTTATTGGCTCACATTTTTGAGCCTAGAAGAAAGCCAAAATTATTGAAGCAAGGTGATGCTCTCTCCCGGAGATGCTTGGCTTTTCCATCACATGGCGATGCACATGGCAGTGTCTTCTTCCTTATCCTCCAGGTTCCGTTGGCTTCTGGCTTCCGGCTGCTCCTGCGGCTTCTCTCCATCTGCCTTCCTCTCTGCTTAGAGAGGACTCCAGCAGTCCAGCTTAAAGCCTAACCTGACTCAGTCGGACCAGGGCCTACCTGAAGTAGCGCCTTGAAGAGATCTCTCTACAACGGGTCCTCACCCAGAGGAACGCAGGCCAAGGCCAAGGCCACGTCCACACGGGGGACACAATTCAGTGCCCTTCAGTCAACACGCACACTGCTTTCGCTAGATTCAATTTGCTAAAACATTGTTAATGATTTTTCTATCTATACTCATGAAGGATACTAGTCTGTTCTTTCCTTTTTTTGTAATGCCTTTTTCCAATTTTGGTAAGAATGAATTGTGAAATACTCCCAACCACTTCAATTTTCTAAATGAGCTTGTATAAAATTGATACACAAACATTAAATGTTTGGTAGAATTCACCAGTGGAGCCATTTGGGTCTGGAATTTTCTTTGTAGAAAGTTTTTAAAGTACAAATCTAATTTCTTTAAAGATGACTGTTCAAGTTATCTATTTCTTCTTGAGTGATCTTTGGTAGTTTGTGTCTTTCAAGGCATTTTACATGAATTATCAAATTTATTGACTTGAAGTTGTTAATAATATTCCCTTACTATGTTTTACATTTCTATTGAATCTGTAGTGATATTATTTTCCATTCCTGATATTGGTAAGTTATGTCTTCTTTTTGTCCCAGTCTGATGAGAGGGTGTAGCAGTTTGGCATTACTCATGAATTCCAAAAATACATATTGGATCATGCTTGTAAACTGGTCTGTTCCTCTGGGCATGATTAAGTTATGATTAGGGCTTTGACTGGGTCACATCAGTAGGACATTGAGTCCCCACCCAAGTCCCCGCCCCTTGGTGGGCAGGGACTCAAGAGATAAAACCAAACGGCAGAGGACAGGAGTTGGCTGGAGTTTTGAGCTGGAGTCCTGATGCGGAGTTTTGATGCTGGAGCCCGGGGAAGTAAGACACAGAGGAGCTCCGTCGTGAGGAAGGAGAGAAGGTCCCGGGAAGAGAGACGAGCTGTTCACCTGATAGTCCACAGGAGGCCTTGTGGAGTGAAGCCAGCCTGAGCCTGGAGAGAGGCAAGCCCTGGGAAGAGAGGAGCCCAGGCAGCCTGAACCTGGCAGACGTCGGCAGCCGTCTTGCTCCAACACGTAGCAACAGACTTTGGTGAGGGAAGAAACTTATGCTTTGTGGCCTGGTAGCTGTAAGCTTCTACCCCAAATACATACCCTTTATAAAGACCAACAAATTTCTGGTATTTTGCGTCAGCACTCCTTTGGCTGACTAATACAGAGGTTTATCAATTTTATTGACCTTCTCAAGACTCAGCTTTTCGTTTCACTGACTTTCCTCTATTGTTTTCCTGTTTTTTCTTTCATCGATTTCTACTCTGATCTTCACTCTTTCCTTTCTTCTGCTTACTTGTTACCACAAATAATTTGCTCTTTTTTTTTTCCCTTCAAGTTTCCTACAGAAGAAGTTGAGGACACTGACTTGGGATCTTCTTTTCTAATACAGGCACTGAAGTGGTATAAATTTCCCTCCAAGAACTACTTTGGCTACATCCCATAAATTTTAATATGTTTCTTTTCAATTTCTTTCAGTTAAAACTACATCTTAATATGTCTTTTGGTTTTTTGTTTGACTTGTGGGCTATTTAGGAGTATGATTTTTAGTTTCCAAATATTTGGGGATTTTCCAGGTGTCTTTTGTGTTGTTCATTCCAATTTAATTCCATTGTAATCAGAGAACACATTTATATGATTTACAATCTTGAACATTTTTTGAGTCTTGTTTGTTTACGGCTGAGAATATGGTCCATCTTGACACAGCAGCTGGGATTTGAACCCAGATGATCTGGATTCAGAATCTAGGTTCTCACCCACCCACTGTAGCTGCTTTGTCTCTCGCACAAATTTTCAGCCAGTCCTTCCCCCACTGCCAGAGGAAGGTGGCCCCACCTATCACCGCCTTTTTAAAGTTTCGCTACCTGCTCTAGCTTCTCACCTGTGCCAGTGTCTGGTTAGGATCCTCTGGACTGCCAGGTCAGGTTGCCACCACTCATCCATGTGCTCCCCGGGTCCTGGAACGTTGTTGTTCACCTTCCGTTCTCTTTGTTTTGGGGGCTTTTGCCCTCTACAAATCCCTCTGCTATTACTTTAGTAGGACTTCCAAGTAACGCAGCGCTCCTGGCTCCTTGGAGCCGTGTTTCAGTGACACTGCTGAGCCAAGGCTCGAGGCCAGGGCAGGTGGTGTGGCCCGGGCGCCAAGCTGTGCACAGCAGCCAGCCGCCCTGCACCTGCCTCCTCCTCAGCAGCAGCCAGCGCCCATCCTGGGCCACAAGAGCAGTCGCCCAGGCAGGGCCAGCACCTCCTGAGGCAGTGCTGGGTTTTGCAGGACGAGGGCCCTCTGAGGGGCTCAGAGGCAGCCGGGGACAGGACCTGGCTACCAGGGACGCCCCCGTGCCGTGGAGGTAAGATCAGACGCCACAGTCAGGATGCGGGCCACCCAGAGCACGTGCTGTCTGGAAGCCCACGGCCTTACTCTGGGGGCCTCGATGCCATGGCTGCTCAGAGCGGAACCCCAGACTCACCCTCACACGCCAAGACCCTCTGGGGTAGGACAGGGCCACGTGCGCCTCTGTGCGGAGTGGGGAGGCCTGCTGGACCCTCTGTCTGCTCGTCTGCTCGCTCGCCCCACCACGCGCCTGCCACTGGCTGCGAGTCATGCTGAGGAGCAGGGACGCCTGTTTCTGCAGCCTCCAGCTTGTGGCTGCCCCATTTCGGGCCTCTTTGGAGTTGGCTGAGGTGAACCTGGAGCCAACAGGAACACACCCTGGAGCCCACCTGCTCCTGGACAGGCCCGAGGACACCTGGGCTCGCCGAAGCCCTGGAACAGCCTGCACTGCACGGGAGGGCTGTGTGGCACCTGTCCAGTGGCCCAGGCCAGCCCACCTGGGGCTGGGTGTGTGCACCTGGGCTGAAGAATGCACCTGGGGAGGCACTCGTCTGCTGCCCTTGTCACCTGTATTGAAAACTGCACACCTGGGGCCAAAACCTCATCACTTCCGAGGTCCCCCTGCCCGACATAGCCCTTTCTGAGGATCCCCCACTGCTCTATAGCCATGACCATGGCTTGCATCGTGCCCCAGGAGACCCCCCCAGGACCCCCGCCCCACGTACTGCCCGGGGACAAGGGTCAGCAAGGCCAGGTGAGGGCAGACGCTCACTCCGCAGAACAGCCTGTGCTCATGTCTGTACCTGGAGGCGCTGCACACTGGCATGCACCATGGCTGCAGGCATGGGCGACCCGTGGCCAGACACCTGGCCAGTTGCAGCCACCCACCTGACAGTACCACGACCCTGCGCCAACAAAGGCTGAGCCAGGCTCAGACAAACAGATAGGCGTGTGCTGCTGGCCGGGAGCCCAGGCTCACCTGGGTCCAGCATGGCCCCGACCTCTGACCCTGTGCTCCAGGCCAGCTCAGCTTGCAGCACCCCACCATTCCTGTTGGTAAGGCTTATGCCAGCACCTCCCACCAAGCGCCTGTGTGTGGGTCAGGTCGGCGGGCTCCTCCCAGGGACCCCACAGCCTCTCAGCCCTGCAGCCGCAGGCAAGTTGCTATGAGCGAGGGAGCCTGGCTGCTTTGTCCCGTCCACATAAGGGAGGGCAGGAGGCCATGCAGGCATGGCGGGGGGTGAAGGAGTGGCAGGTGTGGAGGGAGGCTGAGCCCCTCAGAGGGGAGAGGGTGCCCGCTGGCCAGGGGCCTCAGCCAGGAGGGGATGCCGCGGGGTTCCCTGAGGACCCCCACGCACTCCCTGCAGCTGGAGGGGTGCCGGGGACGAGCGCCAGCAGGCGCGGCCGGGCCTTACCTCTGGAGTCGCTGGCGGGGTCCGTGTGCCGGTAGATGTAGCCCTCCAGGTAGGAGTGGAACTTGGGCGAGGGCGGGAAGAAGGCCAGGCAGATGGCCATGAGCTCCCAGCCGCGGGCCAGGCTCTCGAGGCGGAAGTTCTCGGTGGTCTGCCGGCACAGCTGGATGTACAGCTCGTCCCGCAGGCCCTGCACGCTCCAGCCCTTGCTGGCAATCTCCAGGGCCACGTGCAGCGGGTCCGCCTTGGCCCGCCGGTCGCCCATGTACATCTGGATCAGCTTGAAGAGCTCGCAGGCCTCCTTCTTCACGTGCCGGTCGCTGGTCACGATCATGGGCTTCTTGATGGACTCGCTGCTCCAGGCCAGCATGTTGGCGATGGACACCTTACGCCGGAAGAGGCCCTGTGTGTGCTTGTTGAAGTGCTTGGAGGCCCAGTTCTCGATGTCCGTCTCCGAGGAGGGCTTGCGCAGCGTGAAGGTGGGGAAGACGCAGCTGGCGCTGGGCATCAGCGCGCGGTTCTGACGGCTGCTCTCAAACTGGGCGCAGGCGCCGAGGTCCTCCGACTGGGGGGACAAGGGGGTTGTCGGGCGGGGGCGGCGCAGCCGGGGCCAGCTGGACACAGCCCGAGTAGCGTGAGCCAGGGTCTGCCAGGCGGTTCTGGGGAGACCCCTGGCCCAGGGCAGGTGGGAGGTGCCACCAAGGATGTGCTGGGGGCTAGGAAGGGCAGCGGCCAGGGGACCCGACCAGGGGGAAAGGGAGGGGCCCACAGGGCCTGGCGAGCCCCGAGGCACTTCTCACTTGGGGGGAGGGGCTCTGCCTCACCTGGACTCCGCAGCAGGGACCCAGGGGCCTGGGGCCTGAAGCTGCACCCCACCCCCTCTCCCATCACACGTGCCCGTGACCCAAGCTGGGGGACCCCAAGAGGCCTCCTTCCTAACACAGCCCTGGGACCACGCTCCAGCAGGGACAGCTGCTCCCGAGCACACAGACCACGGCCGCACGGGCCCTCTTGCCTCCCTCCCGGGGGCTGGTGAGCAGATGCTCTCTGCATTCTGCTCCCCACCCAGGACCGCATGTAACAAAGAGCCTCAGGCTAGAGGCGGGACTTTCTGAGGAAAGACTCACTCTCCAGTTCCTGAGGACGCAGGAACTGCAGGGGGCACCTGAGGGGCATGGGACGCCGCCCCTGCCCCTGCTGGAGAGTGGCCTTGGCCTGGGTGAGCCTTGTCCTGCTCTCATCTGCACTAGAACCCGGGGGCATGGCAGCACTCGGTGTGGAAGTGACACCCCTCGGAATGGACGCGGCCCCTCCCCGATGTGCGTAAGCCCCATGGACACGCGCCCTGGCGTGGACGTGACACCTCCAGGGTGTGGACAAGCCCCCGTGGAAGTGCCCCCTGGCGTGCAGACAGTCCTCGTCTCTGCCAGGTCTCGCTGCGTGTTCGGCTGAGCTGGCTCCTGGAGCAGTGGTGTCCAGAACCAAACGCCACCAGAGGGAGCACCGTGAAGGGGCAGCAGAAACTAAGCGTGAGAGAGAGACGGATGCACCCCGAGTCCTCGGTGCTGCCGGCTGCCTCCTCTGCTCGGCCGCTCGCACGCTGAGGGCCACACTCAGCTCCACGGGGCAAACAGAAGGCATCCTACAGCAGCCTCCGGCCATCCCGATTCCCACAACGCCCCTAGCGGGCGTTCTCCCCCTTGGACCAGAGGAGAGTGTCCCGGGAGGACTCTGGGCCTCGGACACTGCTCCTCCAGCAGCCCCTCACTGCCTCCTGTGGCCCCTGGGTGTGGAGCCGCACAGGAAGCCACCGACTGACAAGGAGCCTGTGGTCAGGCAGGAGAAACCGTCCCTGGGCCAGCCCGAAGCCCACCCCACCGCTGGCAAATCTAAGACGACCGAGAACGCGAGCCACAGCCAGCGCCAGTGCAGGAGACCGTGGGCTGCAGAGCTGGCAGGCAGCTGCTGAGAATGGGCCCCCAGAGGAGAGCTCTGGTTCCCTGGTGCCTCCAGGCTGCCAGGAAGGGGACGCTGTCAGGGCCTCGGCACCTCTGCCAGCAGCTCCCAGGTGAGAGGCAAGGCCGCGCCCAGCCACAGGCATTCCCCCCTGCTGCGGCTCTTCCAGGGCCGCCCCACACCTGTCTGGTGTGGCCCAGGGCAGGTCCTCTCCTGCAACGTCCCTAGGCGACCCCGGGAGCCCCTTGACCTCCCGGATGCCCTTTCCCATGGAGGGTCCCCTCGGCCCACCTGGGCAGGCAGCGGTGTACTCTGTGCATGGCTGTGTCTGCCCAGCTGCCTCTTCCTGTCCTGTCTGTGGGAGCCTGGTGACCCAGGGCAGTCCGCCTGTCCACAAGCACGGACAGACGCCCTGACTGGAAGCTACTCTGAGCTCGCCGCCAGGAAGGCACTGCAGGCCCCTGCTGCCCTGTCGCTGCCTCTTGGGGAGTCCCCAGGCCATGGCTGGTGGGGCTGGGGACCCGGGGCCAGGAGGGCACTCTTCTTGTCCTCAGCTGAGTCCTGAGGCAGGCAGGGGGCCCCCAGCGATCCCCAGCCCTCTACCACTGCGTGATGCCAGGACACTGGGCCTTGGGTTCATGCCAGTCTCGGTGGACGAGGAACGGCAGCCGTGGTCAGGTCCTGGGGACTGGCTACTCTAGGAAAGACAGGTGTGAGCTGACGCAGTCCTCCCCTGCAGGGGCCTGAGGGTCTGGAAGGGTGGAGGGGCTCACCTGGGAGGGGTGGAGGTGGGGCTCGGGCGAGGCCAGGCTGCTCTGCACGGACAGGCTCTTCTCCAGCAGCGCCTGGGGGAAGCCCAGCTTCTCGAAGGCGCCCCTCCGCCAGTGCCGGCTCTCCTGCTGCGCCAGGGCCTCGTCCTCGCTGAAGGCCCGCACCACGGGCCCGGGCATGGGCGGGGGCACGGCCCCGTCGCTCTCGTAGCCCGAGCCGTCCTTCTGCGAGTCCCAGCTGCCCCTCTGCCTCATGTGGAAGTGGGCCTGCTGCGCCTCCCAGGCCAGCCGCGCCTGCGCCTGCGCCTGCGCCAGGAAGGGCTCGGCTGCGCCGCGGGGCCCCTCGGCCTCTGCGGGCTGCTCCTCGGCCAGGAGCCGCCCGCCCAGCAGGTCGCGGCCGCCCGAGCTGTCCGTGGACGAGGTGTTGGGGTCCTGGCCCAGGGACGGCTTCCGGCTCTTCCTCTTGCGGGAGCTGGGGGAGTAGCCCACGGAGGCCAGGGCGTCCTGCTGGCTGCACCAGGACATGGCGTCGTCCTGGGGGGCGGGCGGCGTGGGCGGCGGGCCCTCCATGCTGCTGTAGTCCCCCGAGCGGGCCTCCAGGCGCTGGTCGCGCAGCAGGCAGGCGGGGCCGGCGAGCCTGTGCCGCGGGCCGGAGCGCAGCCGCGGGCTGGCCTGCTCCACGTACACCAGCTGCCGCACGTACTCCTTGCCCGCAGGGCTGTACTCGAGGCTCAGGAAGCGCTCGGCACCCTTCTGCCTGGTGAGCACCAGCTGCTGGTACGGCGAGGCCGAGGCCTGCCGCGGCGAGGGCAGGAAGGGCGGCTTGCGCCCCGGCGACTTCTGGGGCGAGCCGGCCTTGTAGCTCCCGCTGGCCTCGCACTGCATGTCCACGGGGGGCTCGTCGTAGATGGGGGCCTGCAGCTCCACGGGGGGCTCCTCGTACAGCGGAGGCTCGTAGGCGTAGCGCGGGGAGGGGGGCTGCGAGTCGCTGGCGGGTTTGCGGGGCTGGGCCTGCAGCGGGGAGCAGGGCCCCCCGAGCTCGGCTCTCTTCAGAAAGGGCGAGGGCTTCCGCTCAGGGAAGAAGATGGGCGCGTCTGGGTCAGGGGCGGAGGTCTGCAGGCTCGGGGAGTGCTGGCTGCCGGACGGCCTCCGGGCACGGCCCCCCAGCGGGCTGTCCAGCGGGCAGCCGTTCCCCTGGGGGGCGAGGAAGCTGGGCTCCCGGTCCGGGGCCTTGACGAGCATCCGCTCTTTGGTGCCCGAGTTCCAGCGCAGCGAGGAGGTCCTGGCAAGGAAGGAGAAGGGCCGTTCACTCGCGGGGGCGGGCAGGCCCGGCCCTCAGCACCCCCACGGGCCGCGTGGCACCACACGCCTGGAGACCCCCTCGGCGCTGCGCCCCGCTGTGAGGCCCCCTCATCCCGGCCCCGCCCCAGCACGAGCGGTTCCTGGAGCTGGGCGGAGCGCTCCCCGGTGGTGCTCTGGGACCACCTGGGCTGCCACCGCGTGGCTCCACTTCCAGCCCAAGGGTTCCCACGAGCTCCGGAGGCGGACAGCCCTGCTCGGCCCCAGCCAGGCTCGTCCACTCCCTCACAGGCACTGACGGCTCCGGGTTACCTGGATGGAGGCGGCCTCGCCTGGACGTGCAGCCTCCTCTGAACCTCTCTTCTGCTCACGCCACAGGCTCAGCGCTCCACAGTGGGCCCTGGTCCCGGCATCGGGGGGACAAGCAGCGGGGACACGACCCAGACATGCTCCCAGCACCGAGCGCCTCTGGCCTGCAGGGCACCGCCGTAAGAGTGGCGCCCACCCCTCCTGGCTCTCCACGGCCCCACCTGCCTGGGGATATCCAGATATTCTTTGACCGCTCTGGAGTTTGCGGCTTTTGTGGACCCCAGAAAACCATATTCTTTAATTCATCCACTCCTACGGGTGTGAACCTATATCGCAGGTGGGACCTTTTGATTAGATCACTTCAGTAGGGCTCGACCTACGGAGAGGGGTAGCTGCAGAGACAGAGGAAAAAGGCCCAGGAGCGCAGAGAAATCCCCAGAAGCTGAAATCAATGAAACCCAGGAGAGCAAGCCACAGATGTCACAGCTGGAAGCTGGAAGCTGAAAGCAACAGAGCCTGGGGGAGAAGGCAGAGACAGGCAGGCGCTGCCCCGCGCCTCCCCATGTGGCGGGGGCCTGGCATCACCAGTGGCGGGCGGCCTCATGCCTTGATTCGGACGTTTCCCGGCCTCAGAACTGCATGCTTGTGAGTTAGCAAAGCCCCGCTGCAAAAGCCAACCCGCTTCCGGAACATCGCCTTGGCTGCCTCTAGTAAAGCCGAACGACCACGCGGCGGCCACCGTGCTGGGCAGCTGCGGCACTGCCAGCACGAGTCAGCAGAGCAGACGCAGGAAGGCAGGCCGCGCTGGCTTCCAAGCCCCATTTACTGGCTCACGCGCTGTGCACCTCCAGCGTTCGGGTCCCCAACACATCTGCACACACACCCAAGACCTCCCGCTGGCCCCCCAAACCTGGCAAAGCAGGCTGACAGCACAGGCCCCTGCGAGCATCCACCCCCGGGGCTGCTCAGGTGAGCTCCTGAGACCTGGCGCGGGAACGTGGCTGTGTGGAGGCCACCCTTGCCAGGAGCAGCTCGCTGACGCCCTGCAGGAGGGTGCGGCCCCGGGGCTGGCGCCCAGGCTGGCTGCCCCCAGGCCAGCGGCAAGCAAGATGGCGCCTGCTAGTTGCCGCCCTTCATTTTGTCTTCTGATGACTGCCCCACCCCATGGCCAGAGCGAGGGCCAGTCTCGGTCTCTGGTTTCTCCCCTCTCTGGCTTCCGCAGCTTTCTCTCGGCAGCTGGGAGATTCTCTCTGAGCTCCTCTATCTCTCAGCATCCAGCCCCTCTATAAAGGACGCCAGTAAGAGGATTGAGACCTACCCCAGGCCACGCCTTACCGAGGCGCTCTGATCAAAGACCCTTCACTGGAGTAATCCGGTCAAAGGCCGCGCCTGCCGTAGGCCACACCCACAGGAACGGACCTGCTCTAAGGACATGCTCTTTTCTGGGGCTCAGAGTCTCGGGCCACCGCACTGGTGTACAGAAGCCTGCTGACTCCTGCACGGCTGCTCGTCTTGTGTGAATTCGTGTCTTAGTTCTAGTAGCTTTCTTGTGGATTCTTTAGAATTTTTTAGATATAGGATTATATCATCTGCAAATGCGGATAATCTGTCTTATTGCTTTCCAATTTGGATGCCCTTTTTTTCTCTTGCCTAATTGCTCTGCCTAGAACTTCCAATAATCATGCTGACTAACATGGTGACAGTGGGCATCCTTGTTTGGTCCCTGATCTTAGGGGGAAGCTTTTAGTCTTTCATCATTGAGTATGATACTTGCTGTGGGCTTTTCATAAATGCTTATCAAAGTTCCCTTCTGTTCCTAGTTTTCTGAGTGTTTTTAAACATGAAGCGATGTTGAATTTTGTTAAATTTTCTTAAACAACTGAGATGATCATGTGGTTTTTTAAATTAATGTGGTGTATTACTTGATTAGTTTTCTCCTGGAATACACCTTACTTGGTCATGGTGTATAATCCTTTTAATGTACTACTGGATTTGGTTTGCTAGAATTTTGTTGAGGATTTTTGCTTCTATACTCATAAGGATTACTGGTCTGTACTTTTCTTTTCATTTGCTATCTGCTTTGATATCAGGGTAATGTTGGCCTCATAGAATGAGGCAGGAAGTAACACCTCTGCTTCTACTTTTTGGAAGTTTGAGAAGATTGGTGTTAAATCATTTTTATGCTTGGTAGAACTCAGCAGTGAAAACCACTCAGTCCTGGAGTTTTATTTGTTGGGAGGCTTCTGAGTATTAATTTAATGTCTACTTCTTACAGGTTTGTTGAGATTTTCTGTTTCTTCTTGGATCAAATTAGGTAATTCCTAAGTTTCAAGGAATGTGTCCATTTCATCCAGGTTTCCTAATTTGTTGGCATGTAACTATTCATGGCACATACGGATTTTTTTTTTCATATTGTGAAATTGGAGTCAAGGTCCATCTTTTCCTAATACTCCCAGCATTGTTTCCTTAAAATAGTGTGTTTGCCATAAATCAGTTTGACAACTGACAAGTCAGTTTGGCTATCCTAGGTCCTTTGCATTTATATATGTATATGGGGAGAAACAACATGCTTATATTGAGTTTTCCAATCCACGAACAGGGTGTCTCCCTCCATTTACACAGATTTTCTTTAATTGTTCTCAACAATACTTTGGAGTTTTCAGTCTAAAAACCCTGCACATCTTTTGTTAGATTTATTCCTAGGGATCTAATGTTTTTGATGTGACTACAAATGGTATTTTTTCAAACAAATTTCATTTTCTAAATGTTGGTTCTTGTATATAGAAAACAACTCATTTTTGTATACTGACCTTGTATCTGGTAACCTTAGCAAGTTCACTTACTAATTCTGATGGTTTATCTGTAGATTCTTTGTTTTTTCTTTTTCTTTTTCTTTTTTTTTTACATATACAATGTTATCCATCAATGATGACATCCAACAATGATGATCACCTGATGACAGTTTGATTTTCTTCCTTTCCAAACTTTATTCTTCTCCAGCACTTTTCTTGCCTAATTGCATTGCCAGGCCTTTAAGTTCAATGTTGAACAGAAACTGTGATCAGACATCCTCATCTTACTTTTACCCACTTACAGAAAGCACTTGATGTTTAAGTATTAAGACTATGCTAGTTGTTTTGTTTTGTTTTTTGTTTTAACTTCATTAAGGAAGTTCCTTTTTATTCCTAGTTTGCTGAATTTTTATCTATGGATGCTAAATTTCATCAAATGCTTTATCTGCACCTGTTGAAAACATAATAGTTTTTCTTTTATTTGGTTAATGTGACAAGTTATACCGATTTTTGTTGTTAAGTTACACCAATTTTGAAAACATCTCCTTTGTATTCCTGCACTAAGCCCCAGTTTATCATGCTATATTACCCATTTCATATCACTAGATTTAATTTGCTAATCTTTTTTTCTTAAAGATTTACTTTTTTAAAAATCTACTTTAACCCCTCCTCCCCCCCGTTTTTGCTGTTTTGTGTCCATTCGCTGGGCAACTCTCTGTGTCCGTTTCCTGCCCTCTCTTCTCATCTTCCTGCCTTCACCAGGATTCAATCTTGGGACCTCCAATGTGGGAGTGAGGCGTTCTGCCACCTGCGCCACCTCAGTTCCTGGTTTTTTGGTGCGCCTCGTCTTGGCTCTCCCTGTGTCACTCTCCTTTCACATCATCATCTTGCTGCATGGCTCAGCGGGCCCTGGCGGTGCACCCGCTCGCGGGGCCTGATGGCGGCCCGCGCACCTTCTGTATTTTTTCTTTTATTTTACTGGGAGGTCCCAGGGATCAAACCCAGGTCCCTCCATATGGGTGATGGACACCCAACCACTTGAGCCACATCCACCCCCGATTTGCTAATCTTTTGTTTAGAATTTTTGCATCTATGTTCATGAGATACTGAATTTTAATTTTCCTTTCTTGTAATGCCCTTGTCAGTTTTCAGTATCAGGGTCATACTGGCCTCATAAAATGATCTGGAAATTTTGTTTTCTTTTGGTATTATCTGGAAAAAGTTTTTTTAAGATGGGCATTACAGCTGATCCTCATTCATGGATTCCGTATTTGTGGATTCACCTGTAGTTGAAATTTATCTTTAACCCAAAACCTATTTGTGGTCCTTTCGAAGTCATTTGCAAACATGCTCAGAGCAGCAAAAAATCTGTGTTGCCCGAAGTACACATTCACAGCTGAGGCTGAGCAAGGCGATGCCCTGCCTCGTTTCAGCTCCACACTGTCAACAAGGCTTTTTGTCACAGCATGTTTAGAGCTACATTTTTTGTATTTTTGTGCTTTTTGTTGGTGGTTTCTCTGTTTAAAATAGCCCCCATTGTGCTGAAGTGCTATCGTTCCTAAGAGCAAAAGGCCATGATGCATCTTATGGAGGAAATGCTCATATTAGAGATTTTGCTCAGGCGTGAGATATCTGCTTTTGGCTGTGAATTCAATGTTAATGAACCAACACGTTATTCAGTGAGCTCCAATAATCTGTCCCTCAATGCAATTTATGATTAACTTTGCTTAAATTTACATTCAGAGGCTTTAAGTGGTGTTATTTTCTTTTTGGAGTAATGAAATGGTTCTAAAATTTTTTTGTGGTGATGAATGCACAGCACTGTGATTATACTAAAAGCCATTGATTATGTACTTTGGATAGATAATATGAACGTGAATATATCTCAATAAAACTGCTTAATAAATAAACAAATAATTGTGCAAGAACAGCCAGAAATAGCAACTATGTACAGCAGGGGAAACAGAAGGAGATTAGAGAGGTGAAGAATTTTGTTTGTTTTTTTATTATTATTATTGAAATAATGAAAATGCTCTAATTATGATTGATGAATGCATAACTATGTGATTATACCAGATACCACTGACTGTACACTTTGGATGAATTGTATGTATTAATATGTACCAATAAAATTGATTTGTTTAAAAAAATAAATGCAGACAAAAAAAGTAAAATGTTCTGATGGCAACAATCCTATGTCTAGATGGGGTTGAAAGGGGAAGTCTCTAAAAGGTTAATGAATCCAAGGATTTCCTAGGGAATCGTTACATGCAGATTTGAGGCCTCTAAGGCTACAAGGCATCTAAAGCCACCTGGGCCTGGAGTTTCTATGCTAATAAACATAGGCCGACTCAGGTCCTCTCCTCCTTCCCGTAACAGCTTCGGTGGGTGCCGGGGATGGAATCATCCCTGTTGCTAACACACCCCAGTGCACAATATTTGTTTTAGTGGCCAAGAAACTAAAAACGTTTTTGGTACCAGAAAGTGTGGTGCTGCTATTACAAATACCTAAAAATGCAGAAAGGGCCTTAGAATTGGGTAATGGATAGAAGCTGGGAGAATTGTGAGTGCTCAAGAGCGAGAGGGAAGCGGATGTGGCTCAAGTGACTGGGCTCCCGTCTACCATACAGGAGGTCCAGGGCCCGATTCCCAGGGCCTCCTGGTAAATGGCGAGCTGGCCTGCGCGGAGAGCTGGAGCAGCAAGATGACAGAACAAAGACACAGAGGAGAGACAATGAGACGCAGCAGACCAGGAGCTGAGGTGGCACAAGACACTGAGCGCCTCTCTCCACTCCAGAAGGTCCCAGGATCGGTTCCCAGGGCTGCCTAAAGAGAAGACAAGCAGACACAGAAGGACACACAGCGAATGGACACAGCGAGTGCAAAAACAACCGGGGTGGGGGGTGGGGGGAGAAATAAAAAATAAATCTTTAAAATAAAAAAGCGAGCATTACAGAGAAAGTTCCCATCACCTCAGAGATACGTAACTGTCACAAACAGAATGTCGGTAGAAACACGGACATTAAAGGTACTTCTGGTGAGGCCTTAGAAGGAAATGATCAATATGACAACGGAAAACGGAGGAAATGCGATCCTTGTCACAAAATGGCAGAGAATTTAGAGAATCTGTGTTCTGATGCCAGATTAAAGGCAGAACTTGCAAGTGAGGGACTTGGATACTTGGCTCGGAGATCTCTGAGCTAAGCGTGGAAGGCGCAGCCCGGCTTCTCACGGCATTTCGCAGTGAGATAAGGGAGGGAAGAGAGAAACCGAGGGCTGAACTAGCGGCTGATAACCCGGAACACGCTCAGCTATCAAGATGGCACCTGAGCCTAGGGCCAGAAGCGGCTCTTCCAGGCCTGGGCCTCCGGGAAGTGAGGCTCAGAGAGCAGGGCCGGTGGGGGTCTGACTGAGCGTGGCTCCAGCCCTCCCAGCGGAAGTCAGGGCTGAAGCAGCAGCTACCCAGGGAGGGTCTGCACACAAAGCAAGCCAGGTTTTCATGAAAATCGTGTGAACAGGACCACTGCCGCTGGAAGGCGCGGAGAGGGGACGAAGTGAAGGAAGAGCCAGTCAAGGGCAGCGCCTTGGAAGCTGAGGTCTGGACTGGGGTCTCCTCTGGCCACAAGAGCGGGCCCACCCAAGTGTGTGGGAAGGGCAAATCCACACTTGTGCACTGAGGGGTGGGCCCTGTGCCCCACCGGGCTGAGTGCTGGTGGGTGGGGCCTGGCGTGCAGGGAGCCTGGTCGCTAGTCCCACGCGGCCGCTGCGCACACGGATGAGGGGGGCTCCCGCTCTGTGGGGCCCAACGGGAGGAGATCCAGAATGACTCGTGCACCCCCAGGTGACTCCCAGACCCTGCAATCTAAGGGCGTCTGCCCTGCTGGGTTTTGGGACTGTTTTCTCCCTGGCGGAACGGCAATGTTTACCTTAGGCCTGTCTCAGCACTGTTTACTGGCGACATATAACTTGTCTCCTAGGCTTCACAGCACCACAGTCAAACGGAACGATGCCCTGCGAAGACCAACCCCGTATCTGATCTGGATGAGACTTTGTACTCTGTATCTTTACTGAAATGACTGAAGGTTTTCGGGATGTTGTGACTGGATGACTGTATTTTGCAAGTGGGGGTGAAAGGGCCTATTGTTGGGGCTGAGCCACGCTCCCACAAAGGCAGGCTCAGAGAGCCCACTTGTGCGAGGACCCTTGAAAATGTTATTGAAGCACGGCCCAGGGAGCAGAGGTGGCTCAAGCTGTTGTGCGCCTGCTTCCCACATGGGAGGTCCCAGGTTTGTCTCCCAGAGCTTCCTAAAAACAAACAAACAACAAGGAAACAAATGAAAAAACCAAGTCAGGGGAGCCGGTGTGGCTCAGTGGTTGAGCACTGGCTTCCCACATACGAGGTCTGGGGTTCAATTCCCAGCCCTGGTACCTGAAGGAAAAAAAAAAAAAAGTATGGCCCTGACTGAACGAGGCTGGGCCTTGACCACAGTGGCTGCAGTCCTTTAAGCAAAGGACACTGGACCCCAAAGGAGAAGCTGTGGGGAGAGGCCAGATGCAGAAGCCAACGGAGCCCAGAGACAGAGAGACAGAGGAGGAGGGATCGCCATGTGTGCCGCCACGTGACAGAGAAGCCAAGGACCAAGGACTGCCGGCAGCCGGCCCCAGAGGCCACAGTTTGGGGAGAAAGTATTGCTTTGCTTAAGTATCGATTTTGAACTTTTAGTCTCAAAACCATGAGCCAATTAATTCCTGTTACTGAGACAATCCATTGCGTGATACTTGTTTTAGCAGCTGAGAAACTAAAACTGTAGGTGAATCGTGTTTTTAAAGGAATTTGTCCTTTTCATCTCATTGTCAAATTTACTGGCATAAGGTTGTTGGTAATATCTTCTTTTATTTGTTATCTGTTGCTGAGTGACTAGGTTCCCTAAAACTTAGTGGCTTAAAACAAAAACAACTTATTCTTTATGATTCTGATGGTGAGTCAGGCTTAGCTGGGTGCTCTACGCCATGTGCTGTAGGAGACCACTCACGGAGCTGTGTCCACCTGGAGCTGTGTCCACCTGGAGCTGT
>JAKSZT010000089.1:536162-590687 GCA_026826555.1 Tolypeutes matacus | reverse complement strand
CCACAGAGGCCTGCAGAGGGTGGGAGGTTCCAGAGGGTGGGCGAGACCAGGGCGCGCTGATGGCACAGGGAAGAGCAGAGCTACTTCTCACACTCGATTCTAAACAGAGTTAGGCTTCTGTGAACGTGAAGCCTGCTGCACCATGTTTCTTTTAACGGAGATTAAGGAAAGGACAGACAAGCTGGTCTGGGGTACAGGCTGGCGAGGGGCAGGCAGCAGGGAGGATGAGACCCCAGGGGGTGAGGACATGGTAGGGGGCCGGGGCCCAGGAGCCATCTCTGAAGGCTGCAGGGTAGCCGGGTCGGGGCCAAGTGGGGGCAGGAGGCCGAACACTGACTCGCCCCCGGGCTCCAGCCACACCAGAGCCATATCGGGGCCCAGCAGCAGGCTCTGCTGCAGAGGTGGGTTTTGGGGCACCTGGAAGGGGAGAACAACGTGCTCCAAGTGCAGCTCTCGGGGTGGTGGCCTGGCTGAGGGGAAGGTCAGTGGGAATGACGCCCAGAGGGGCCGCAGTGGCAGTCACCCTCCTGATGGAGCTGGGAAGAGCCAGAGCTGGAGGCAGAGCACCTGGGAGAGGGAGCCGCGGGCCCTGTGCTGCCCGCCGCCCTGCTCTGGGACCCTGCGCTCCGCGCCTGCTCCACCAGGCTGGGGGCTGCTCAGGGAGCCCACAGGGGCTTCGGCGGTCAGGCCAGCTGCCCCAGCCCCCAGGGCTCCCGTCAGCCCAGAGGTGTGAGGTTCTGCACGGCTGCTCAGCGGCACCCATGGCCGGGACAGCCTGCGGGGAAGCCAGACCACAGTGGGAAGCGGTGTGGAGGGCTCGAGCGGGAGCGCACAGTGGGGCTGCACCAGGCAGTGTGCAGGGAGGGGAAGGGGGGCTGCAGGGGGCAGGGGGCGGAAAGCAGCTCGGCATCTCCGTGCATGTGGCAGGCCTTTCCACCCCTACTCATCTGCACTGCTCTTCCAGGACATTCCAGAACTTTCTAGGACACTGGCCTGGGAAGAGGAAGGTGGTAAACAACTTCCTGGAAGACCCGGCGACTTCGCTGGAACGCAGCAGGCCAGCCCGCGGCGCAGGGCCCCTTGGCCTCACGGGGCCGCCGAGGCCGAGCTTTCCGCCCCCAGGTGTGCGACAGCGCTCCGCCTCAGCACAGGATTGTGGGGGACAACTGGGGCAGGGTCATGAGAGGAGGGTGAGGGGAGCCAGCGAGGTGGAGACGGCGCCGAGACCACGGTGTGTGTAGGCGAGGGAGGCTGCAGGGTCCAGAGGGAAGCAGGGTGAGCGTGTGCACGAGTGTGTAAATGTGTGCGTGTAAGACGGTGAAAGGGTGTGTGTGGGTGCATATAAGGTAAGGATGCCGGGGCAATTCTGCAAGTCTAAGAAAGCGTGAGTGCGTGCATGTGCACCCAGGGTCATGCACACGTGTGTGCGTGTAAGGGCGTGTGTGAGCGGGTGTGCGGGGATGGGAGTGGGAGGCGGAAGCAGGGGGTAAAGACCATGAGGCGCGGCCGGCAGGACGGGGCCCCGGGAGCTGGGCAGGCGGCCCACCAGCAAACCCCAGCGGCCAGAGCGCGGGCCCCAGGGAGGAGGCCCCACAGCCCTCGCTAGGGACAAGCTCTACCTGGAGTGGCGCAGCGGGCCATCCACGCCGCAATCCTGGGGAGCCTCGCAGTCCTTCTCGAGGGCTCCCGGCGGCGAAGAGCTGAAAGGCAGCAAGACGAGAAGAGCAGGCAGCGTTAGGCACAGACTTCAAACACGGACACTGGAAACAACCCTCCTTCCGGGGGCCTCGGCAACATGGCGCTGCCCTTCATTGCTTCCCGTTTCCCGGGGACGGGCCCTGCCCAGACACCTGCCCCACTGGGCCCCAGCAGGGACAGAGCCAGGGCTCCGGCCGCTCCCTGGCCTCAGGCTCACTGTCTGGGGCACGAGGAGGCACTGATGGCCTGTGCTGGTGCAGGCCTCTGCCCCCACGGCTCCACAGGGCCGCCCAGCGTCTCTCCCCAAGTGGCTCCCGGGGAGATGAGGGCAGCCTGCTCCGGCCGCTTCAATGGCTTCCTCCTCCCAGGCAGGTTCCTCCAGCTGTGCCACATCTCCCAGACACTTCTCCCTTGTCTGCTCGCCGACCGCCCTCGCCTGGGAACGGGGCCTGGTGGGCTGAGTGCGGCGTGCGCGCATGCTGCCAGCTCAACAAGCAGCACGAGCGGCGGCGGTCCCGCTGCGGCACCTGCGCACTCGGGGCGCAGCGGGCAGAGCGCCAGCCCCACGTCTCAGGGCCGCCAGCACCGACAGGGCCCGTCAGCTTGTGCGCAGCACAAAGGTGGGGGTCGAGGGGCCTGGGCGGGCAGAGCAGATGGTCTCCCCACCCTACCGCTGCCTGAGACCCCAGGCCCCGCACCCAGCCCTCTGCCTCCACGGCATGCGCGTCCCGGGCCCCGTGCTGCTGACGGGAGGCCCGCGCAGCTCTAGGAAGGGCGGCGGCTGTGAGGCGGAGGGCAGGGCCCCTCTGCTGGGGTGTGAGGTGTGAGAAGCAGACCGCGTGGCCGCCCAGGCGAGGGAGGCGCGCGGCCGGACGACAGGATGGCTGGTGGCCTTGAGAGTGGGCTGGGGGGCCCCACACTGTGCCTTGTCCGAGACGGACAGCTAGGGACGCAGACCTGGGGAGCAGGGCGCTGAGGTCCACGTGAGCCTTTAGGTCTGAGACCTGCCCCCACGCCCCACCCCGTGCTCTGACGGCTTGTCCTGGAGCTCTGGGGATGGCTGAGCACGGCCCATGAGGCCGCTCAGGGGGCACTGACGGCGTCGGACTTGCGCCAGGGCCTCCGGGTGCTCAGGCAGCCCTGAGCTACTCTGCTGCACCCGCCTGACCTGGAGCAAAGTGGGGATACCACCAGCAGCTCCCCCAGCTGATTCGGACGCCTGCGCTGCGCCCCCCCGGTGAGCTGCAAGTGCCTGCCTCGGGCTCCCTTCCAAAGGAACAGCTGAGACACAGCTCCTCGCCCTGACCCGGCCCGAGGGGGCAGCCGAGTGGGCCCAAATCCACGGTCCCGCTGGCTTTCCTCCAGGCCAGGAGGGAGGGGTGGCAGGGCTGGCCCCGCCCCGCCCCAGCTGACGCTGAGGCCTGCCCCGGCAGTGAAGACAGGCTGGCAGGAGTGGCGAGTGGGGACGAGCACCGCCCTGCCCGCCCTCCTTACCTGGCCTCCCTCGCGGGCCCGAAGGGCGCCTGCCGGCCTGCCCTGCCCGGCAGCTCCTGTGCCTTCTCGCTGGCGTCAGGCTCTGGCTCCAGGGAGGAGCTGGCGCTGCTGGCCCGCCCGGGGCTGCTCTCGGCCGAGGCGCGGGGGGACTCGGTGTTCTGCTTCAGCGTCTGCAGCTTGGCCAGCGGGATGATGTCGCAGCTCTGCGGGCGGTGCCACACGGTGCGCTGCGTCGTGGCGCTGTAGTAGTAGAAGCGCGAGGTGTTGGGGTCGAAGAGCTCCCACCACTGGTTCTCGCTGGTGCGCTTGATGCGGACGCCTGCCGGCGGGTCCCACACGCACTCGCCTGTCAGCAGGTTGGCGTACATGCGCTCCCGGGTGCGTGGCTCGATGATCTCCACCCACTCCAGCCTGGAAGGAGCAGAGCAGGCGTCAGGCCGCGCCACGGCCCGAGGGGGTCTGTGTCTCCCGCCAGAAGGGCAGCTGGCCGGCAGCGGGGGCCTGACAAGCACGCTGTGCCCCCGCCTGCGAGAGCTTGGATGCCCATGGTCTGAGCGTCACGCGTCTCCTGCGCCTCCAGCGCCAGCCCACCCCAACGGTCCAGCCAAAAGCCTCACACCCACTAGCTCCACAAGCAAGGAATCGGGCCCCGTAGGAAGCCGTAGTCCTGCTTCCTGGAGCTCCTCGGCCGCCCCCGCCCGCAAGCCCCTCGTGCTGGCCCCCTGGTCCTCCTCCTCGACCCTGTCCCACCACCTGTCCTGGCCCCACGAGGAGCAGAGACACACTTGGGGTCCCACGGAGGCTTCCCATCCTGGGAGGACCCTGGCCCAGGCCCAGAGCCCAGGGTCTGGCTGTGCCCCGGCCGCTCTCATTGTGGCCCTCAGGTCCCACCACTGACCGGTCTGCCAAAGGAGCAGAGCCCACCCCAGGTCCGCACTGGACCAGGCGCGCTACGAAGGGCTTCTGCCCTGCTGAGAGGCCCTGCCCTGGCGCTGAGTCGGTTCCCCCCACAGCTCCCCAGGCAGCGTCGACACAACCCCCGGAGGACATGGCCTTGGGAGCTGCTCATAAACCTCGCCTCCAACACTCAGCTTTCTCTTTCATTAAAAAGCTAACTTTGAATTTTTTAAATTACAGGTCCCCAAAAGATGCTTTCAACGCTTGTGTGTTTATCATGAGGGTGTCTGCCAGCTGCCACCGCTTTTTCCACTAAGACTGTATCAGCAGGCAGCCTGCCTCACCTGCCTCCGTGGCATGGCCCCTACCACTGACCACCGGACTGGGTGGGAGAAGAGAATAGGCTCCAGCAGCTCGGGGAAGGCAAGGAGCAGAGTGGGGGGCGGTCGGGCAGCAGGGCTGGGTGGGGAGGAGCTGCATGTGGGCCCCGCTGGCTCCTGGCCTTGGCCAGAAGCATCCAGCCCCAGAAAGGAGCCTCTCTACCTCACAGGTCCTGGGTCAGTGCTGGCCGGGGTCTGCGGAGGGGAGGGGAGGGGGCGGGCGGTGGGCCAGTGCTGAGGGGCTGCGTGGACTCACCCCACGCGGTCTTGTGGTGCAGGCAAAGACATGGCTCAGGAGAGGAAGGAGGCGGAGGCTGGGGCTTGGCTGGCAGACAGGTGTGGGGCAGAGCAAGGGCCACTGGCGAATGGTCTGGTCGGGCAGGAGGAGCCCCTGGAGGGGGCGGGGAGGAGGAGCGGGACTGGGGAGCGCCGTGCGGGGGCGCCTGCGGAGGCTTCTGCTCCCTCCAGCCCACCTGCACCCCAGGACCCGGTCAGCCCTCACCTGTGCCCGGGCCCATCGCCAAGCCAGCCCCGTCAGAGCCGCGTCCTGCCTGCCCAGGCAGAGCCGGGGCGGGGGCGCCTGCAGAGCGTCCAGAGCTGTGCCGTGAGCCTGGGGTGCTGCCGAGGGCCCAGGCACCAGTCGTCCTCCCTCCCAGCGGCTTCCCTCTGGACTCCTGTGGACGTGCCAGGTGTGCGCAGGGCCGCCTCCAGGCCCCGCGGCCTTCACCCTCCAACCTGGCGCCGGTGGCAGCTCTTGGATGCCGATGCATCCTGGCAGGAGCTTCCCTCCGCTGCTCGTTAGCTACAGCACGGGCCTGGGGCTTCCCGGGACGCGGCACCGCCGGGGTCCGGGGGCCTCCGCGGCCTGACTGCTGCCTGGCCCCATGGTGCGCCCTGCTCATCTCACACCCTGGTGGGGAGTAAACCGTGCAGAGGGCCCCCAGCCCTGGCAGGCTCTGACAGCACAGGTGCTTCACCCAAAGGAGGACGCTCTTCCTCACCTCCCCAGCAGGTTCCAGGGCCCAGTGGCAGCACCCCGAACGGGCTGAAGGTTGAGCCCCTCGAGGGGTTACGTGCTCGGCACCCCCAGCAGGGGTGGGGCAAGAGGCAGCCCTGACTCCCAGTGTGGGGTGGGCGGCTCAAGGGCAGCGAGGCTGCGAGTGGCCCAGAGGGGAACGCAGCACGCCCTGGGGCTGCACTGTCACCGGGTGCAGGGCCCCTGGGGACCGCCCCGCCCACGGAGCTGCGGCTGTCGCCCGCTCCCGGCCTGGCCCCTCGTGTGCAGCGTGGCCAAGACAGCAAGCAAAACCCCGAGAGACCTCGAGCTGAGCTGCACAAACCCAGCCAGCATGTTCCTTTACCAGAAGACCAACAGCTGGCGCCTCGTCCGGGCCCTCGGAGCCCGGGGAGGGGAAGCGCCTGCCAGTGCTTGGAGGGGCGGCTGCGCTGGGTGCACCACGCCCCCACCCAGGAGACAGCGTCGGAGGAGCCGGCTCTGCGAGCCCAGGGTGGCAACGAGTGCAAAGCCGGGCCAAACTCAGCTGGCCAAGACCTTGTCCTCCTGCAGACAGCAAAGGCCGGCGCGGCGCCCTGCCCTGTGCCTGGCAGCCAGGTCTGCTGCGCGCAGCAGCGTCACGGCAGTGCCGCGCTCTGCCCTGCGGGGTGGGTCCTGGCGCCCCAGGTCCACGGCTTCCGAACCACTGGGAGCAGGGCGAGGCCAGACTTCCCGGAGCAGGATGCCCACGGCCAAGACCCGGCCCAGGGCAGGCACTGGGGGAGGCCCTCCCTCCAGGCCCCACCAGGGTGTGGTGGGAAAGAGCTCAGAAAGCAAGGCCGGGGCTGAGCACGGGCCCGACACGCCCCACAATTCAGCCTGCCCGCCCACTGCCCGTGCTGGGGCCACAGACGACACAAGTGTTTCTTCCGGGGCCACGAGCTGCTGTGATCTCAAAGCTGATCCGAGTACGGGGCGTGCCTTGGCGGATGGAGGTCCCTTGGAGACCTGCCCGGCTTCCCTGGCCACCCCCACCCCGGATGCTGTGCGCCAGGCGCAGGAAGCCACAGAGGCCCCTTCCTGGAGCCTGCGCTGCACCAGGCCAGTGCTACCACCCACAAACGTCTCGGCGGCCACTGGGGCGCTGGCTGCCATCGGAGCTGATGTCGTACTTCCAGCCTGACTGTTCCAAGTACTCAGTAATTTGCAAATGGCACATTTCCTGGCAAAAACGTTACTGCAAATCCTTTATTTACTCCTCACACTCCATATGATCCACAGGCCAGCCTGCCGCGGCCTCCCCGCTCCTCTCCATGCCGCGGCCTATGGCCTCAGCCACGCCAGGCTCCGAAGGCCAGCATGCACTCGGCTAGCAGGCAGCTGAGAAGAGCCGTGGGGCGAAGCCAGCGAGGAGCTGCTCGGCATCTCTGCAAAGTCAGGACCTGTACAGCAGCCGCTGCACGCTCTCCCTGGCCAGCAGATGGCCCTGAAGCTGGGACGTGAGCATCTCGGAGCATCTGCTCTGACCCGAGCCATCTAGGATTTAGAGAAGAGCCCTGGAAGCCTGGGAGCACAGGTGGGGAGCAGGCGGCTGGTGCTGCCCAGCTCTGCTGAGGGCTGACCGCCTGGCCTCCTGGCCTGCAGGTGGAGATGAGCGCTCCCGGGGTGGGGCGCTGGGCACAGCACACGCAGCGCCTGCCCCCAGGCTCCTGTGGCCGTTCACACTGGCCTTCCAAGCCTACTCCTCCATCTGAGAGAAGATGGAGGGCGTAGCCTGGGATGAGAAGCCATGCTGCTGAGAACTGGCTGCATCTGAGCTGCACATTCGTCCTTAGCACCACCCACTTGCACAGCACATGCCTACAAAGTGTGCGGTGCAAGGGGCTGAGACCACCAGAAACAGGCTGCGTGGCCCCCACTGACTCCAGACACAGCTCCTCAGCAGGGAAAAGAGTCAGCCCGAGCTGCAGAGAGACTGAACACAATGACGCCACCACGCTCTTAACACAGCGCTGGGCCTGCAGCCACTGCTCCACAGCCTGCGCAAACTCATCCACTGCGGGATCATCTGGGCCGTGTGCAGCCCTTAGAGAAACTGAACTCACAACGGAGCACCTCATGAAAGTGAGATCCACAGGCTCCCAGAGCTTCACTGAAGAGTCTACCAAGTCTTTAAAGACTATCTAACATCAATTTTACATAATCTCTTACAGAGAATAAATAAGGGAACACTTCTCAGTTCACTTTACGAAGCCAATATTACCCTGAAAAATACCAAAATAACAACAACAAAAAAAACAAAAATCAACAAAAATATTAGCAAATCAAATCCAGCAGTGTATGAAAAGAATTATCCACCACAACACAATAGTATTTATTTTAGGGATGAAAATGAACCAATGCAATCCACCCTATCAACAGACGAGAAGAAAAGAGCACTGAGTCCGATCAACTGGTGCGGGAAAATCACATGACAAAATCCAAAACACATTCATAATAAAAACTAAGTAAATTAGGAATAGAGGAAAACGTCCTCTCCCTGATAAGGAATACCTACAGTAATACTTACAGCTCACATCACACTTCATGGTGACAGGCTGAAAACATTCCCCCTAAGGCAGGGAACAAGGTGATGCTGCCCCTCTCACGACTCTTACTAAACACAGCGCTGGAAGCTCTAGCCTCTGTAATAAGGCAAGAAAAGGAAATAGAAGGCATACAGATTAGAAAGGAAGAAGTAAAACTGTATTTACAGATGACATGTTTGTCTATGTAAAACATCTCAAGGAATCTCAAACAATAAGAAAGTGGGGAAAAAACCCTCCTAGAAGTACTGAGTTTAACAAGGCCAAAAGATAAAAAAGCGACAAAAAAAAAAAATTAATCACATTTTTATGTACCAACAATGAACGCAGGAACTGAAATTAACACACTTTCAAAAATTTTAAAAATCAGGGGGTGCAGGGGGTGGATGTGGCTCAACTGGTTGGGCGTCCGTCTCCCATATGGAGGGACCTGGGTTCGATCCCCAGGAACTCCCGGTAAAAAAAAAAAAAAAAAAAAAAAAAATTAAAAATCAAAACACAATAAAAGACACATTGAGACTTACAGGAAAATGGCAGCTGAGTAAGACACAGGAATCTCTTCTCCAGAAAAATAGCTAGAGGGCAGGCTGAGATAACCCCGAAAAAGATCTAAGGTTTAGGATAGCAGGTGAAGGCTGCACACCACCCAGAGGAGAGAGGGACAGAAGAGGGAAATCGCGACCACAGAACCGTGAGCTGGAACCAGCAGTGGCAGCTGCTGCCGGCGCCCTCCCCCACACTAAAGACTCTTTAGAATTCTCAGGCCTCTGGGCCTGCAACTAGACAAAGGGGGCTCCAGGGATCTACCACCCCAGGAAGGGGGAATGAGAGAGGGACACAGCCTTAGGCTGACTCAGGTTCTGACCCGCAAATTTGGGATGCGGAGCCCCATGGACCCTTCCACATGATGGTTTTCCCTGGGAGCCTGGAAAGGACTGGAGAAATCCGACCCTCGCAACCTCCCTCTCTTCTAGCCTGGACTAATTGTTGAGGACACCACGGGAGAGGGGAGAGAGAGCCTGGGCTGACCCTGCTTTTGACTCCCAGGTTTGGTCTGCCCTGTCCCGAGGGCCCTTCCAGGCCGGGTGGGGCTGCGCCATTGTTTGCCTTGGAGCCTGCAAGGGGCTAAAGATACACAAACCTCCCCATCTCCTACGCTACTAACACGGACTGACTGTTGAGGATTCAGAAGGGAGTGAAAATATTTCCTAGCTGGGAAAAGGGGGGCGCTAGGAGAGAAGTCTGGAGAACTGTCTCAGAAAGTTTGAATCACAGGGCTCCTGGCCCCCAGACAGGAAGCTCCATCACATTGATCTGGTCTGTGTCACAACAAATACGCTCCAACCAGGCATTGAATTGAGAGCTGCCAACAAGCGCCATCTCCTGGCAGACCAAGGAAGTGCACATAAGAAAATTAAAAACAAGTAGGAGAGGCTTTTCCTGGCCTCTATAGCCTCCCTGCCCAAGGCCCTAGGAAACGACTCTACAACCAATTACTGGGTCCAGTGCCCAGTTTTGAGCAACCAGCAGAACAATCCTAACAATCCAAGTTGAGCCAAAAATCAAAGAGCTGTGGTAACTCACAGCCTCCTGCCACTGAAACCCTATAAAAGAGAAAGAGATTGAGCATCTGAGTAAACTACATCCTAACCAGATACCCAAGCACCAGCAAAAAATTACGAGCCATACTACGAAAATAGAAGACATGGCCCAAGAAAAGGAATATATCAAAGCCCCAGAAAAGATGCAGAATTTGAGAGAACTAATCAGTGATATGAGCACAAATTTCCAAAAATCAAATTAATGAGTTGAAAGACAACATAGTTAAAGTGATAAATGACATCAAGAAGACACTGAACAAACGCAAAAAAAATTGAAATCCTGAACAGAAAAGTAACGGAGTTCATGGGAATGAAAGACACAATAGATGAGGTCAAAAACACATTTGAGGCATACAACAGCAGACTCAAAATTATAGAAGAAAGAGTAAATGATACCAAAGACAGAGCAGCTAAAATTGAAGAGAGAAAAGAATGGAAAAAATTGAGCAGGGGGTCAGAGAGCTGAATGACAACACAAAACACAACAACATACATGTCATGGGAATTCCAGAAGGAGAAGAGAAAGGAAAAGGGACAGAAAGAGTATTTGAGGAAATATTGGCTGAAAATTTGCCAACTCTCACAAAAGAAATGAACTTACATGTCCAAGAAGCACACCATACCCCAATCAGAATAAATCCAAATAGACCTACGCCAAGACACATACTATTCAGAATGCCAAATGTCAAAAATAAAGAGAAAATTCTCAGAGCAGCAAGAGAGAAGCAAACGATCATGTACAAGGGAAGTCCAATAAGACTTAGTGCAGATTTCTCCTCAGAAACCATGGAGGCGAGAAGACAGTGGTATGATACAATTAGGAAACTGAAAGAGAAAAACTGCCAGCTGAGAATTCTTTATCCAGTAAAATTGTCCTTCAAATATGGAGGCGAGTATAAAATATTCACAAACAAACAGAAACTAAGAGAGTTTGCAAAAAAGAATCCAGCTTTGCAGGAAATATTAAAGGAAGCCTTAGAACCTGAAAGAAAAGGACAGGAGAGAGAGGCTTAGAGGAGAGTATAGAAGAAAGAAAAGCAGAAAGGATAACCAAAAGAGTAAAAAGAGAGACAAAAATAAGATGACATGTGAAAACCAAAGAATAAAATGGAGGAAATAAATAGTGCATTTTCAGTAATATCATTGAATGTGAATGGATTAAATCCCCCAATCAAAAGATACAGGCTGATAGAATAGATAAAAAAACATGAGCCATCCATACGCTGCTTACAAGAAACTTACCTCAGACCCAGGGATACAAACTGGCTGAAAGTAAAAGGTTGGAAAAAGATACTCCACGCGAATAGTAACCAGAAAAGAGCAGGGGTAGCTATACTAATATCAGACAAAACAGACTTTAAATGCAAAAAAGTGATAAGAGATATGGAAGGCCATTATATATTAATAAAAGGGATGATCCTCCAGGAAGATATAAGAGTCATAAATATCTACGCACCTAACCAGGGTGCCCCAAAATATGTGGACAAACTCTGGCAAAACTGAAGGGAGAAATAGACATTTCTACAATAATCGTTGGAGACTTCAACACCCCTCTCACATCATTAGATAGAACAACTAGACAGAAGATCAACAAGGAAACAGAGAACTTGAACAATATGATAAACAAGTTAGACCTAACAGACATATACAGAACACTGCATCCAAACTCAGCGGATTATACATTCTTCTCAAGTGCCCATGGATCTTTCTCCACAATAGACCACATGTTAGGTCACAATACAGCTCCCAATAAATATAAAAAGATCGAAATTATACAAAGCACCTTCTCAGATCATAATGGAATGAAACTAGAAACCAATAAAGACAGGAAAAAAGTAAATTTGCAAATGTGTGGAGACTGAACAACACACTCCTAAATATTCAGTGGGTCAAAGAAGAAATTGCAATTGAAATCAGCAAATATATTGAGACAAATGAAAATGAGAACAAAACATATCAAAACTTATGGGATACAGCAAAGGCAGTCTTGAGAGGGAAATTTATAGCCCTAAATGCCTATATTAAAAAAGAAGAAAGAGCTAAACTCAAAGATTTAACTGAACAACTTGAGAAACTAGAAAAAGAACAGCAAACCAATCCCAAAGCAAGCAGAAGGAAAGAAATAATAAAATTAGAGCAGAAATAAATGAAAATGAGAACAGAAAAACAATAGAGAAAATCAACAAAACCAAAAGCTGGTTCTTTGAGAAGATCAATAAAATTGACAAACCCCTCGCTAGACTAACAAAGAAAAAAGAGAGAAGATGCAAAAAAGTACAATCAGAAATGAAAGGGGGGAAATTACAAATAACACCACAGAAATAAAAAGAATCATAAGACGATATTAGGAGAAACTATACGCCAACAAACTAGACAACCTGGATGAAATGGACAAATTTCTAGAAACACATAACCAACCTACACTGACACAACAAGAAATACAAGAACTTAACAAACCAATCACAATTAAGGAGATTGAATCCGTCATCAAAAATCTCCCAGGAAAGAAAAGTCCAGGACCAGATGGCTTCACAGGTGAGTTCTACCAAGCATTTCTAAAAGAATTAACAACAATCCTGTTTAAACTCTTCCAAAAAATTGAAGAGGAGGGAAAATTACCCAACACATTTTATGAAGCCAAAATCACCCTAATACCAAAGGCAGATAAAGATTCTACAAGAAAAGAAAATTGACAGATATTGAGATTTTTGAGAAACCACCAAAGTTAGGTGTGGCCAGAGCAGTGTGGGTGAGCAGATGTTGCGTGGAGAACAGAAGCCAGGAGATTAACCATGATGTTGCTGCAGGTGTCCGGGGCAGAGATGATGGTGGCTTGGGCCAGGGTGGCAGCTGTGGAGTTGAGAATGGATGGACTTGAGGCTTCTCCATCCCAGTAAATGGCTTCACTGTCCACCGAACTGCTCAGATCAAAAAGCGAGAAGTTGTCCAAGAAATTCTTCTTTCTCTCACCCCAACATCTAATCCTAGGATCCAACCTCCAAAATAGCCTGAATTCAATCAAAATTTCTCTGCCTCCCTTGCCACGACTTTAGTCTTAGCCACTGCCACCTCTTGCCTGGACAACTGCAGCAAGCTCTTAACTCATCCTCGTGCTGCCACCATCGGGCTCCTCAACCCAGTCTCCGTCCAGCAGCCAGAGTGGTCTTTCAGAGTAAATCAGACCACATTCCCCCTCTGCTTACTCCCATCAGTGGCTCCTCATTGTAACTATAATAAAATCTAAGCTCTTACCCTGGCAGAAAAAAAGAAAGAAAATTACAGACCAATCTCTCTCATGAACATAGATGTAAGAATTCTCAACAAAATACTTGCAAATCGAATCCAACGGCATATCAAAAGACTTATACATCACGACCAAGTGGGATTTATTCCTGGTATGCAAGGCTGGTTCAACATAAGAAAATCAATCAATATAATACACCACATTAACAAATTGAAGGGAAAAAACCACATGATCATCTCAATAGATGCAGAAAAGGTATTCAACAAAATCCAACATCCTTTTTTGATAAAAATACTTCAAAAGATAGGAATAAAAGGAAAATTCCTCAATATGATAAAAGGCATATATGAAAAACCCACAGCCAACATCATACTCAATGGGGAAAGGTTGAAAGCTTTCCCCCTAAGATCAGGAACAAGACAAGGATGCCCACTGTCACCATTGTTATTCAACATTGTACTAGAAGTTCTAGCTAGGGCAATTAGACAAGACAAAAAAATTAAAGGCGTCCAAATAGGAAAAGAGGAAGTAAAACTCTCACTGTTTGTGGATGACATGATCCTGTATTTAGAAAATCCTGAAGTATCCACAACAAAGCTACTTGAACTAATAAATGAGTTTAGCAAAGTGGCAGGATACAAGATCAACATGCAAAAATCAGTAATGTTTTTGTACATCAGTACTCAACAATCTGAGGAGGAAATCAGGGGAAAAATTCCATTTCCAAAAGCAACAAAAAGACTCAAATACCTAGGAGTTAATTTAACCAAGGAAGTACAGGACCTATATGCAGAAAACTACAAAACAATGCTAAAAAAATTTTAAGAAGACCTAAACAAATGGAAAGACATTCGTGTTCATGGATTGGAAGAATAAATGTCGTGAAGATGGGAGGGAGTGGAAAGGACCTATGCACCTGGGGCTCAGCTGCCCTCGTCACCTCTCCAGCCTGGAGGAGACAGTCTCTCCCACGAGGAGGTGAGTAGGGGTGGAGCCCAGGAGAATCCATGGGACTGGGGAGCGGGGCCTGGAGAAGGGCTATGAGCTGCCCCTGCACCTTCCCCCCGCCGTGGGCGGCAGCGCAGACTACCAGAACAACTGCTACGCCGCCACACGTGGTGACGCCAAGGACCAGGAGTAGGGGCCCTCTTGGGCCTCGGCTGGCCAACGTCCTCCAGTCAGCGCCAACCCCACCACCACCACCCCTATCCCCAATAAAACTTAAATGGTCTTTGTTTCATATTGGCGGTGCCTTCAGTGTGCTTGGGTGAGGGGGCATTGATGGGGATTCTGGAGGGCCCTGATGGGGACTGCTGGCCACTAGGGAGAGGCAGCCCCCCGCCAACGGCCGCCACTTAATCCCACTGGCACAAAGACCCGTGTGGGCATAGGGAAGCTCAGTGTTCACTGAAGGCCCAGGCTGGCGGGAGAAGAGCAACGCCCCAAGATGGAGAGGTGGGCTAGGAGGAGGGCTGGGCGCTTTCGTGCGAAAGTGATTCAAAGAGGAAACAGAGCCTTTTCGACAGGCAAGCAAGCAAAGAAACCTCCCAACCCCCCGTCTTCATCTCCACCCAGCACCTCAGAATGTGACGAGCTTTAGAGGATTCGGGTGGGCCCTGAACCCAACAACCAGTGTCCTTAGAAGAGGACCCAGGAAGGACGAGGTCCACGTGGAGACCGAGACAGGAGTGGTGCTGCCACGAGCGGGGACGGCCGGAGGCACCAGAACCTGCAGGACAGGAGGACCCCGGAGCCGCCAGAGGGAGCACGGCCTGCGCACACCATCTTCTCAGACTTCTGGCCACCAAGGCTGGAGAGAACGAATCTCTGTCGCTTGAAACCACCCAGTTCATGGCAATTTGCTACAGTAGCCCTAGAAATCCCATATAACACTTTACACAAAAATTAACTCAAAATGGATCACAAACTTAAATGTAAAATACAAAACTACAGAACTTTTAGGAGAAAATATTCAGGATACAGGGCTTGGTAGAGTTCTCAAACCTGGCACCAAAAGTACAATCCATGAAAAGAAAAGTTGATAAACTGGATCTCATCAAACTAAGAAAACTTCTGCTCTGTGAAAAGTTCTATTAAGAGGATGAAAAAATAATCTTCAGATGGGGAGAAAATATTTGCAAACCACATATCTGACAAAGGGCAAGTGGAATATATTAAAAAAAACTTCAAAACTTACTAAATCACACACATTCCAATGAGAAAGCGGGCAAAAGCGCTGCACAGACACGCCTCGCTCTGCCGTCTGCCCCTTCGAGCCCAGCTGGTGGAGCACCTCGGAGACGGCGTGCTCCTGAGAGCCACCGGCGGGCACCGGCAGGCACCAGGCGCCTGCAGAGGCACTTCGCTCAAAGGGCTGGCTGGCTCCATGACCCACACCCATCTCCTCAACAAAGACTGTCCAGTCACCGTGGCTTCCTCCCTGTGGTGTGGCTCGTGGCCAAGCAACAGCAAAGGGCGCTTCGTGGCCTTGAGCCATCAGTGAGTGGACTGCCCAGATGGCCGCTCACGCCTCTGTCAGCACAGGAGACGGCTGCCAGCAACGCGTGGCGGCTCGTCCCGCCAGCGATTTCCGCATTCAGAGAGAGAATCCCCATCTCCGCCTCAGACAGCCGGCGTCTCCTGGGGACCCAACAGGGACGTTCATCGGAGCCCCTGGCTGGCAGCCTGCCCTATGGAATCTGGAGCCATGCATCCCCATGGCCGCGTGAGGCAGTTCTATAAAACCTCATACTATTTACGGAAATCTCCTATCTGTCCTGTTTCCCTAGAGAACCCTAATAACACACTCCCCCAAACCAGGATTTTGTTTTCCTGCCTTATTTCCCTGCTAAACAAATACCACACAATGTGTTGACTCAAACAGTGGAAATTTACTGGCTCACAGTTCTAAGGTTAAGAGAAGCCCAAAATCGAGGCATCAGCCAGACGATTTTGGCCCCCGGCGCCCCTTGCAGTCCTGCTTTTCCATCATGTGGCAAAGCACACGGCAGCGTCTCCTCCCTTCCCCTCCAGGTTTCACTGACTCCCAGCTTCTTCCCACAGCTTTCTCCCTGCGTCTGAGCTTCTTTCTGTTTAAAGGACTCCAGCAATCTGGACTGAAGCCCACCTGCTTCAGGTGGCCACACCTTAACAAAAGGTAGCGTCTTCCAAAGGCCCCATGTGCAGTGGGCGCAAAGCACAGGAAGGGCCAGGTGGAGAACACGCTTCCCTGGCACATTTCCTCGTCATTTATCTGGGCACTGGGTGTGCTCGCTGCTCCCAGACCCCCTCACTATGGCGTAAAGCCCCACACCTGTCTCTCTCCACCTGCGCACGTATGCAGCTGAGCAGCCATGCAGACGTCCCCAGCCCCAGCCCAGCGCCCGGCCTTCACACCAGCCTCCCTTCCCTTCCCCTTATTGTATTTCTCCTCTCTGGCTCCCACCGTCTGCCATCCAGATACTTATTTGTTCACTTCCAGTATGTAGGCAAAGCAGTTTCAATTATTAATTTTTAACTGCATGAGAAACAAATTTACCAGCTGGAGTACAATGCTTTTTTCTTTGTCTTCAGAGTTTTCCAGAGCTACTTGGGTCAGCCCCGGTCAGCCCACCAGTGTGGCCCTGCCACCAGCTCGCACCACATCCAGACTCATGGGCACAGTCTGCATCCCACACTGGACGCCCAGATCCCGGGTGCTTTTTCCCTTAGTCTGCACACATTAAAAACCAGGGACCGTTCTGTGGAGTCTGACGCGTGTCCTGTGCCAATTCCAACTACACGCCAGCAAGTCCGCGCAGAAAGCAACTGTGCGGGGTGCCCAGACCCATCCCAGCAGCCAGAAGCCCCTGAGCCAGGAGCACCCACCCCCCTGGGACGCCCCATCTTCTCAGACGCCCACCAGAGCAGCCCTGTCCCTGCCAGGACCCCCAACTCGCAACCCAGTCAGGGGAGCAGAAGAGCTACGAGCCCAGTCCTTGCCCGGGCTGCTTACCCCCACCCCATCCAGGAATGCAAGGATAGGGGGATGGGGACACCCCAAGAGGTCCTCTCCAAAACGTGGCCCCCCACAGAAGAGAGCTGGTCGTGGGAGTCACCGAAGTGGAAGGTGAAAAGCCCGTAAATCCATTTTGTGACTCAGATAAATAAAGGAACTGATCCAATCCTTTGCTCTTTGCTGACGCAGTTTTTAAATCAGTGGCTTCAGCAATGGACAGCGGCTTTTTACACAGATCAGCACCTCTGTCCATCGTTCTCTGCCACTCACTTTCACATACGTTTTCAAAAACCGTGACTCTCAGCAACAATTCCTCCTGGCTGTCAGTGGATCCAGAAAAATCCAACTGAACGCAACAAGAGGGAGCGTATGGACCTGGCAAATGCCTGCACCCTCCAAAGCCACAGCCCACCTCAGCGGGGACCTGGCCTACGCCCCGGCAAGGCCCTGGGCCAGCCAAAGGCTGCCACGCACCAAGCCCCACAGGGAGATTCCAGCATTTTAAGCTGCAGGCTGGAGGGACCAGGGAGACGAGGCAGCTAGGTGCGCTCGGCCAGCACCGGGCTGAGTGCGTCCAAATGGCCACTCCCTCAGCTCAAGCACGCCAACGAGGCCCATGCCCTCACGACCCCAATTCTACAGATGAGGAAACAGAGGCACGGAGAGGTCAGGCAACGTGAAGCGGCACTGCCCAGATGCCCGGCTCCCAGGGCTTGCAGCCGACAGACGCATCTCGGCAGGAAACAATCGCAGGGGAGGCGCCTGGGCCACAGAAGCACAGAACTGCCTGCCATGCCCTCCCTCACCCAGGGACCCTTCAGGGCTGCCAGAGACGGAGCCGGAACCTTCCAGACTCCACAAGGCCTCACCCACCAGTGCAGCGAGCGCTGCACGAGCATCAGGACGTGCCCGTAACGCAGACCCACATCCACACTGCCTGCACTCCACCGCGTGAGCAGTCTGCAGCCGTTGGCTCATGCCAGTTATGCACCAGGCAGAGGCACGTGCCCAGGAGAGAAAGCCCCTGGCCTGCGGCTCCATTTACGGAGGAGACAGACGAAAACAAGTGACAAAGCATACAGCCCAGGCCAGCGGTCAGTGAAACGAGACGTAAGAGGGGCTGGCAGACGCTGCGCTCGCCCTTCCCCCTTCTCTGCCCGGGCGAGGCTGAGGTGACAAGCCTCAGCCGCCCGGCTGCGACAGTGCTGTCGTGAGCAAGTCCCAGGCTGAGAACGGAGGAGAGGGACACGCGGCTGCTCGGGCAGGCTCTGTGAGAAGCACGTGTTGCCTGCCCTGGCCTCTCTCCCACTGGACACGCGCCTGGGTGACGGCGGAGCCAAGTGGAAGGAGCCTGTTCCCTGCTCCGTCCGTCAGCTCCTCTTACTTCTCTGAGCACAGCTGCTCTGCCAGTTCCAACGCTGGAGCCCTCGCGGTCGGTCCTGCTGGCGCTCACTCGCTGCGCCTCGTTTCCTTGTGTGTTTTGAGCCCTAGCCCTGGATCAGTCCGAAGCCCCTTCTGCTCCTGCAGCAAGACTACGAAGAGAATCGGGGCACATCAGACAACCAGGTGGCACCCCAAGTCCCCCAACCTCCCCTTCAGCAAATCATCGATCCTGGCGTCGGCGCCCCAAATCGCAGCTGCAGAAGGGGTGCCCAAGCGCCCAGCCCCTGCGAGCCGCGCCCCCCGGCCAGCTGCACCAGTCCCTGCACACACACCCCTCTCTGCTGGGGGGGGGCCGGGCCCACGGCTTGGTTGGGAAAGAGACTCCCGGCCTCACACAGACGGAAGCTCTCGCAGCAGGTGGGGTGGTGGCAGCGCAGGCCGGCAGGCCCGCCGTGGACCAGCAGCGGAGCAGGCGCCTCGGAGACGGGGGCCGGCCACGCCGCGCCCCCACTCGGGGCAGGGCCAGCCTGGACGTGGTCTCATCGCTCCCAGCCGCACCCCTCAACCCGGACAGTGCCGTGAATGCAGGTTCAAACCACTCAAGTCTGACGTGCCCCTTGCCCGCCCAGGGGACAGGTCCTCCGCCCCCACGGCCTCCGGGGCCCGCCCTGCAGCCCTGCTCATGTCGCCGCCCCCGAGCCACGGCCCTGCCCACACCTCCCAGGCCCTTTGCCCTCCAGGAGCCGCCCTACCCACCCCGTGCCCACCTGCCTGGCCTCCCCTCGCACAGGCCGTGCTGGCTCTGCTCCCAGGCCTCCAGCAGATCCCTTCACCACGCAGGCCTCAAAGCAGCCCCGACCGCCCAGGTAACCCTGCCAGTCCATGGGAGCTTGCCGTAAACTTGTACAGAATGACCTTGTAATTCTTCAAAGGTGTCACACTCCCCTCCTCTTTTTTTTTTTTTTTTTCAAGTTACTACCCAATGTTGTATTATTAGTAGGCTCTTGCTCATAGTTCAAATTTATGCTTTTTTTGTGTGTTTTTTGTACATTTAATAATTGAAAACATAAACAATTAAAAACTAAAAAGTAAACACAGATGAATAAATATATACATTTCGCAATTAAATGTAACGGATACATGTAGATTTTTTTTTTTGAATCAAACAATATGTTACCCAATATATTTGGTTCATAGTAACGCATTCATACAGTATCTGTCCTTTTGTGTCTGGCTTGCTTCACTCAACATAATGTCCTCCGGGTTCATCCATGTTGTCATATGCTTTATGACTTCATTGCTTCTTACAGCTACATAATATTCCATCGTGTGAATAGACCACAGTTTGTTTATCCATTCGTCTGTTGATGGACATCTGGGTTGTTTCCAACTTTTGGCAATGGTGAATAATGTGGCTATGAGCATCGGTGTGCAGATGTCTGTTCGTGTCACTGCTCTCAGTTCTTCTGGGTATATACCCAGTAGTGGTATTGCAGGGTCACGTGGCAAGTCTATATTCAACTTCTTTAGGAACTGCCAGACAGTCCTCCACAGTGGCTGTACCAGACTGCATTCCCACCAACAGTGAAGAAGTGTTCCTATCTCTCCACATCCTCTCCAACACTTGTAGTTCTCTGTCTTTTTAATAGTGGCCATTCTGATAGGTGTGAAATGATATCTCGTTGTAGTTTTGATTTGCATTTCCCTAATCATGAGTGATGTTGAGCATTTCTTCATGTGTTTTTTTTTTTTTTTTTTTTTTTTGCCATTTGTATTTCTTCTTCGGAGAAATGTCTATTCAAGTCTTTGGCCCATTTTTTAATTGGGTCATTTGTCTTTTTATTGTTGGGTTGTAACATCTCTTTATAGATCCTGGATATTAAACCCTTATCAGATATGTGATTTCCAAATATTTTTTCCCATTGAGTTGGCTGCCTTTTCACCCTTCTGACAAAGTCCTGTGAGTTGCAAAAGTGTTTAATTTTGAGGAGGTCCCATTTATCTATTTTTTTCTTTTGTTGCATGAGCTTTGGGTGTGAGGTCCAAGAAACCACCACCTACTACAAGGTCTTGAAGATGTTTCCCTACATTTTCTTCTAGTAGTTTTATGGTCCTGGCTTTTATATTTAGATCTTTGATCCATTTTGAGTTGATTCTTGTATAAGGGGTGAGATAGGCGTCCTCTTTCATTCTTTTGGTTATAGATATCCAGTTCTCCCAACACCATTTGTTGAAGAGACTGTTTTTTCCCATCAGCGTGGGCTTGGTAGGTTTGTCAAAAACCAGTTGACTGTAGAGGTGAGGGTATATTTCTGGATTCTCAATTCTATTCCACTGATCGATATGTCTATCTTTATGCCAGTACCATGCTGTTTTGACCACTGTAGCTTTGTAATATGTTTCAAGGTGAGGCAGTGAAATTCCTCCCACATTGCTCTTCTTTTTCAGAATACTTTTGGCTATTCGGGTGCACGTACCCTTCCAGATGAATTTGGTAATTGCCTTCTCTAATTCTGTAAAGTAAGCTGTTGGGATTTTGATTGGTATTGCATTGAATCTATAAATCAGTTTGGTCAAGATTGACATCTTCACGATATTTATTCTTCCAATCCATGAACACGGAATGTCTTTCCATTTGTTTAGGTCTTTTTAAATTTCTTTTAGCATTGTTTTATAGTTTTCTGCATATAGGTCCTGTATTTCCTTGGTTAAATTAATTCCTAGGTATTTGAGTCTTTTTGTTGCTTTTGAAAATGGAATTTTCCTCCTGATTTCCTCCTCATATTGTTCAGTACTGATGTACAAAAACATTACTGATTTTTGCATGTTGATCTTACATCCTGCCACTTTGCTGAACTCATTTATTAGTTCAAGTAGCTTTGTTGTGGATACTTCAGGATTTTCTAAATACAGGATCATGTCATCCGCAAACAGTGAGAGTTTTACTTCCTCTTTTCCTATTTGGACACCTTTAATTTTTTTGTCTTGTCTAATTGCCCTGGCTAGAATTTCTAGTACAATGTTGAATAACAATGGTGACAGTGGGCATCCTTGTCTTGTTCTTGATCTTAGGGGGAAAGCTTTCAACATTTCCCCATTGAGTACGATGTTGGCTGTGGGTTTTTCTTTCATATATGCCTTTTATCATATTGAGGAATTTTCCTTCTATTCCTATCTTTTGAAGTATTTTTATCAAAAAAAGGATGTTGGATTTTGTCGAATGCCTTTTCTGCATCTATTGAGATGATCGTGTGGTTTTTTCCCTTCAATTTCTTAATGTGGTATATTACATTGATTGATTTTCTTATGTTGAACCACCCTTGCATACCAGGAATAAATCCCACTTGGTCGTGATGTACAAGCCTTTTGATATGCTGTTGGATTCGATTTGCAAGTATTTTGTTGAGAATTTTTGCATCTATGTTCATGAGAGAGATTGGTCTGTAATTTTCTTGTGGAATCGTTATCTGGCTTTGGTATTAGGGTGATGTTGGCTTCATAAAATGTGTTGGGTAATTTTCCCCCCTCTTCGATTTTTTGGAAGAGTTTAAACAGGATTGGTGTTAATTCTTTTAGAAATGCTTGGTAGAATTCACCTGTGAAGCCATCTGGTCCTGGACTTTTCTTTGCTGGGAGATTTTTGATGACAGATTCAATCTCCTTAATTGTGATTGGTTTGTTAAGTTCTTGTATTTCTTGTTGTGTCACTGTAGGTTGGTTGTGAGTTTCTAGAAATTTGTCCATTTCATCCAGATTGTCTAGTTTGTTGGCATATAGTTTCTCATAATATCCTCTTATGATTCTTTTTCTTTCTGTGAGGTCATTTGTAATTTCTCCCCTTTCATTTCTGATTGTATTTATTTGCATCTTCTCTCTTTTTTTCTTTGTTAGTCTAGTGAGGGGTTTGTCAATTTTATTGATCTTCTCAAAGAACCAGCTTTTGGTTTTGTTGATTTTCTCTAATGCTTTTCTGTTCTCATTTTCATTTATTTCCGCTCTAATCTTTATTTTTTCTTTCCTTCTTTTTGCTTTGGGATTGGTTTGCTGTTCTTTTTCTAGTTTCTCAAGTTGTTCAGGTAAATCTTTGAGTTTAGCTCTTTCTTCTTTTTTAATATAGGCATTTAGGGTTATAAATTTCCCTCTCAAGATTGCCTTTGCTGTATCCCATAAGTTTTGATACATTGTGCTCTCATTTTCATTTGTCTCAATATATTTGCTGATTTCAATTGCAATTTCTTCTTTGACCCACTGAATATTTAGGAGTGTGTTGTTCAGTCTCCACACATTTGCAAATTTACATTTTTCCTGTCTGTTATTGATTTCTAGTTTCATTCCATTATGATCTGAGAAGGTGCTTTGTATAATTTCAATCTTTTTATATTTATTGAGAGCTGCATTGTGACCTAACATGTGGTCTATCCTGGAGAAAGATCCATGGGCACTTGAGAAGAATGTATAACCCACTGAGTTTGGATGCAGTGTTCTGTATATGTCTGTTAGGTCTAACTTGTTTATCATATTGTTCAAGTTCTCTGTTTCCTTGTTGATCTTCTGTCTAGTTGTTCTATCTAATGATGTGAGAGGGGTGTTGAAGTCTCCAACGATTATTGTAGAAATGTCTATTTCTCCCTTCAGTTTTGCCAGAGTTTGTCTCATATATTTTGGGGCACTCTGGTTAGATGCGTAGATATTTATGACTGTTATATCTTCCTGGAGGATCGTCCCTTTTATTAATATATAATGGCCTTCCACATCTCTTATCACTTTTTTGCAATTGAAGTCTGTTTTGTCTGATATTAGTATAGCTAACCCTGCTCCTTTCTGTTTATATTCGCGTGGAGTATCTTGTTCCAACCTTTTACTTTCCTCCGGCTTGTATCCTTGGGTCTGAGGTGAGTTTCTTGTAAGCAGCATATGGATGGCTCATGTTTTTTTATCCATTCTGTCAGCCTGTATCTTTTGATTGGGGAATTTAATCCATTCACATTCAATGATATTATTGAAAATGCACTATTTATTTCCTCCATTTTATTCTTTGGTTTTCATATGTCATCTTATTTTTGTCTCTCTTTTTACTCTTTTGGTTATCCTTTCTGCTTTTCTTTCTTCTATACTCTCCTCCAAGCCTCTCTCTCCTGTCTTTTTCTTTCAGGTTCTAAGGCTTCCTTTAATATTTCCTGTAAAGGTGGATTCTTTTTTGCAAACTCTCTTAGTTTGTTTGTTTGTGAATAGTTTATATTCACCTTCATATTTGAAGGACAGTTTTGCTGGATAAAGAATTCTCGGCTGGTAGTTTTTCCCTTTCAGTTTCCTAATTGTATCATACCACTGTCTTCTCACCTCCACGGTTTCTGAAGAGAAATCTGCACTAAGTCTTACTGGACGTCCTTTGTACGTGATTGTTTGCTTCTCTCTTGCTGCTCTGAGAATTTTCTCTTTATCTTTGACATTTAACATTCTGAATAATATGTGTCTTGGCGTAGGTCTATTTGGATTTATTCTTATTGGGGTACGGTGTGCTTCTTGGACATGCAAGTTGATTTCTTTCGTGAGAGTTGGCAAATTTTCAGCTATTATTTCCTCAAATACTCTTTCTGCCCCTTTTCCTTTCTCTTCTCCTTCTGGAACTCCCATGACACGTATGTTCTTCGTTTTGTGTTGTCATTCAACTCTCTGAGCCCCTGCTCAATTTTTTCCATTCTTTTCTCTCTTCAATTTTAGCTGCTCTGTCCTCAGTATCACTTATTCTTTCTTCTATCATTTCGAGTCTGCTGTTGTATGCTTCAAGTGTATATTTTACTTTACCTATTGTGTCTTTCATTCCCATGAACTCCGTTACTTTTCTGTTCAGGATTTCAAATTCTTCTTTGCGTTCACTCAATGACTTCTTCATGTCATTTACCTCTTTAACTATATTCTCTTTCATCTCATTAATTTGATTTTGGAAATTTGTGCTCATCTCACTGATTAGTTCTCTCAAATTCTGCATCTCTTCTGGGACTTTGCTGTATTCCTTTTCTTGGGCCATGTCTTCTATTTTCTTAGTATGGCCCGTAATTTTTTGCTGGTGCTTAGGCATCTGGTTAGTTTGTATTTTACTTAGATGCTCTATCTCTTTCTCTTTTATGGGGTTTTAGTGGCAGGAGGCTGTGAGTTACCACAGCTCTTTGATTTTTGGCTCAACCTTGATGGTTAGGATTGTTCTGCTGGTTGCTCAAAACTGGGCACTGGACCCAGTAATTGGTTGTAGAGTCGTTTCCTAGGGCCTTGGGCAGGGAGGCTAGAGAGGCCAGGAAAAGCCTCTCTTACTTATTAATTTTCTTATGTGCACTTCCTTGGTCTGCCAGGAGATGGCGCTTGTTGGCAGCTCTCAATTCAATGCCTGGTCGGAGCGTATTTGTTGTGACACAGACCAGATCAGTGTGATGGAGCTTCCTGTCTGGGGGCTAGGAGCCCTGTGATTCAAACTTCCTGAGACTGTTCTCCAGACTTCTCTCGTAGCGTCCCCCTTTTCCCAGCTAGGAAATATTTCCACTCCCTTCTGAATCCTCAACAATCAGTCCCTGTTAGTAGAGGAGGAGATTGGGAGGTTTGTGTATCTTTAGCCCCTTGTAGGCTCCAAGGCAAACAATGGCGCAGCCCCACCCGGCCTGGAAGGGCTCTCGGGACAGGGCAGACCAAACCTGGGAGTCCAAAGCAGGGTCAGCCCAGGCTCTCTCTCCCCTCTCCCGTGGAGTCCTCAATAATTAGTCCAGGCTAGAAGAGAGGGAGGTTGCGAGGGTCGGATTTCTCCAGTCCTTCCTAGGCTCCCAGGCAAACCGCCGTGTGGAAGGGTCCGTGGGGCTCCGCAGCCCAAATTTCAGGTCAGAACTCGAGTCAGCCTAAGGCTGTGTCCCTCTCTCTCCCCTTTCCTGGAGTGGCAGATCCCTGAAGCCCCCTTTTTCTGTGGTCGCAGGCCCAGGGGCCCGAGAATTCTGAAGAGTGTTGGGGGGGAGGGCGCCGGCAGCAGCAGAAGCTGCTACTTGCGACTCACAGTTCTGTTGTTGTGATTTCCTTCTTCTGTCCCTCTCTCCTCTGTGTGGTGTGCAGCCTTCACCTGCTGTCCTAAACCCTAGGAGATCTTTTCGGGGCTGTTTCAGCTTGTCCTCTAGCTATTTTTCTGGAGAAGAGATTCCCGTGTCTTACTAGTCCGCCATCTTCCCGGAAGTCCAAATATACGGTTTTAACACCATTCTGCTGTGCTCTATGCTGTACAAATATTTCATAGCACACACTATGTTTTCTTTCTTCTCAGAGTCAACGTCAATGAAATATACGGCGTTTGGGGCCAAGCTTCAGAGAATGGGAGGAATCTAGTGAAGAAGAAACAGCACACAGGAGACTACTGGGCGCCGGCAAGCCCCCCTCCTCTTCCTCTAATCAGCCAGGCTCCCAGGCTCCAGGACACTCCTGGGTGCTGCCCTCGGGGCTCCCAGACCCC
This sequence comes from Tolypeutes matacus, assembly GCA_026826555.1. Taxonomy (NCBI): domain Eukaryota; kingdom Metazoa; phylum Chordata; class Mammalia; order Cingulata; family Chlamyphoridae; genus Tolypeutes; species Tolypeutes matacus. The sequence continues at coordinate 564,934 of JAKSZT010000089.1, read as the reverse complement.
TGGCCACGGCCTTCCATGCACTTGCCTGGAGGTGTCCCCAGCTGACTCACTAAGCAGGTCACACGAGCAGTTCCCCCGGCACTGCCCAGGCAGTCGGAAACGGACGGAGGCAGAGCCGATCCCTGGGAGGGGCCACTCCGTGTCAACTCTGGTGTCTCTAGCACCAGAGTCTCAACACATGGGCTCACTCCACAAAGCCATCACGGGGGCTGCTTCGTTTGACCTGTTCTCGGAATTGGGTCTGTCTCAGCTCACTGAGTGAAGACACAGAACTCACTGTGTTTCTAACTAACAGGCGCATCCCACCTGATGTGTCAGCAGGAGGAGTGCCCGCGCTGGCTCTGCCTCTGCCGTGATGGGCTGCGGGGAGCCTCCTCCTCTGAGAAGGCAGCACTGAGCCTCTGCAGAGGCTGCCGCTGGAGCCAGGCTGCGCCGGGGACCGTGTGGCCACATGCCAGGATGGCCTGGCCTGCACCTCTCTCTCGCAGCACTGAAGGCCTAGTCAACGCACCACCGTGATTTACCGTTTCGTTCTTTTATTTCCCTTTGGACATGAAAAACTCCATGGATTTTAAAAATGACCTGGAAACACACATGCTGACGTCTCACAGGAAAACCCAAGCGCCCTTTCTGCCATCCTGCTGCCGTCAGCGCAGGTGCGGCCTGGGGCGTGACACGTGCGTGCAGTGCGCGGAGAGGTCGGGGAGGGCTCCACATGCAGGCATCTGCGCAGGCACGGCCCAGAGCCACCGTCCCCGATGCGCGCACCCTGCCCTGGCCCCCGTGCCCTCCGTGCCCGGCTTCGCTCGCACTGGGGCCTGCTCGCCTCTGAGAGAGGCCGCGCGGCGAGCGTACGGCCTTGGCCCACCCGCACTCCTACTGGGCATCGGGGCCTTCCTGCTTCGGGCGCTGCTGTGGTTTCCCGCTGCTCAAGCGAGTCCCAGGGACTGGGGGGCTCCTCGCAGGACTCTGCAGCCTCACAGTGAGGCGCCGCGGGCGCTCGGGGGCGGCTGCCGGCGGCCCGTGGCCCTCGGTGCCTGTCACGTGGCGGTGCCCACGGCGGCCCCTCCTGCCCTCCGGCCCGCTGAGTGCCGCTCATTGCAGCTGCGGCTTCTCCGTCTGGATCTTGCTCTGCTTACGCGGGACCCCAGCAACAGGACTGAGACCCCTGACTGCAGCGGCCGCCTCGAGTCGGAGCCGCGGGGGCGCTCTCCCTGCCGGCCCACCTGCTGCTCAGTGGCCATGTCTGGGAACGGGCTTCTCCATCCGTCAGTCCAGAACCCAGAGAAGATGCTGCTCCTCCCTCCTGCCCGAGTCATCAGACAAGAGCACTGAGAGGCTGCCCAGTGCCACCGTGACTCTGTTTACACGCAACATGGCTTTGTCCCTTCAGGGACCAGCCAAGATTTTATAAGTGACGAGAATTTTAAAGAAATTTTGGATCAAGTACAGGTTGAGACAGCTTTCTCAGCACATGGCTTGTCGCAGTCACTAAAAAGTAATAATTACGAAACCCAAACACCAAACTCTGTGTTCCATCTCAGGAACCCGGTAGCAACTGCGGCATGCGCACGCTGCGGCAGGAAACACAGCAAGACGTCCTGTGTTCGTCAGGAGACGCTCGCACTGCCGCAGGACGGCAAAGCAGCAGGAGCCCCGAGTGGCAAGGGGGGCCCCAGCCAGAGCCCCGGAGGCTGTGGGCAGCACCCGCGCCTGACACATGTACCTGGAGTGCCGGGGGGAGCGGAGAGGGAAGGGGGCGGAAGAAACCGGACGAGATGACAGCCGCCTGACCCGCAGGTCCACGAACCTGGGAGAGCCCCAAGCAGGCCCCTCCCCTCTAACCATTTTTAAGTGACTAGAAGACGCCCCTTATCTTCACATCGTGGCACATTTCCTCTCACTCTGCCCTGGGTTTCCAACCCTGCACCCTGTGTCTGGGGCCATGGAAAACATCAGCCACACGAAAGGCTGCCCAGCTCTCACCTGCTGCCGTACGCTATCACCCCTGCACTGGTCCTGGCTCAAAGGACACAGGAGCGCGTGATTACATTGCAGAGGGCCAAGGGCCTGCTTGAAACGCAGCTTAAGCGACACTGATGCCCAGTTCCCGTGTTCACTGCACAGCACAGTCAAACCACAGCACAAGGCAGACCTTGGGCAGCCGGAGCTACCTCTTAAAAAGGTGATTTTTATGAGGAAAGCCAAATCTATGCTTTTTGATACACATCTTAAGTGCTTCGGGGAGTGTCCATCATTCCCACGAGAATGTCCCTCAGCATCTCCGGGCACTTGCCGATACTGGGGCAGACTGTAGGGGTCTCCTTGGCGACAGAGCAAAGAAGCCCAGAGGCGCCCAAGGGCACAGAGCAGGGCAGAAAGCAGGGCGGTGCCCGGCGAGCCACGGCGCTCTCTAATACAGCGCAGGGCTCCGCAGGCCCGAGACTGAAGATGCCAGGAAGGGCTTGAGGCCGTGGAGCGGCACCCCTTCCCAGAGCCCAGGGCTCGAAGAGGGGGCAGTGGCCAGGAGGCACCTGCCAGTGCCACCCCGCCTCCCAGGGTGACTGCGGGCAGGCACTGTCTCCACACGTATGCGTGTGGCAGAGGCTGCCGTTTGGAGCCTGCCCACAAAAAAGGCCAGACGAGGAGCCCAGGAGTGAGCCTGAGCCGGACAGCAGGTCTGCAGGACCCCTGGCGGGAACAGCCACCTCGGCAGCCACACCGCGGAAAGCCAGCGGGATTCCCTCTGCAGGAAGATGGCGCCGCCCAGTGCCTCCACACAGGCATCAAGCAGAGACCCAGACACGCAGAGACAAGAGCTGGCCAAAAGCCAAGAGGGGAAAGGAGCTGCAGGGGCAGATCCGGAGGAGATCTGGATTCCGGAGCCGGCAAACACTGATTTCAGCATAGCTGTGACTAACGTGTAAGAAATCAAGTGACAAGATGGAAGATATCTACAGAGAACAGGGAAACCTAGAACTGAAGAACAGAATGACTGAAATTAACACAATCGAGCCGATGAGCAAATTACACACAGCAGAACTGATAAAGGGTCAGAAGAAAATACCCAGAATGAAGCACAAAAACAGAGCAACTGGAAACACAGAAGAACAAGAAGGGTGCACATGGTGAAAAGGCCTAACGGGATTTACAGCCGTCACAGAAGAGGAGAGTGGAAAGGGGCAGAAGGGACATTTCATAAAGGAGTGGCTGAGAGCTTCCCTGCATGGGAGGGCGCTGGGGTCTTTCCTGAGTGCAGAGCAGGGCACTGGGTCAAGGGGCATGGGGCAGGGGCAGGGGCAGCGGCCGGCTGCCCCTCCCTGAAGGGTGCGCATGCTAAGGAAGCAGCTGGCTGGCGGGGCGGGGCATGAGGCCGCTGCCCTCGTCCCGCACACAGCTCGCACCTGCTCGCCAGCCGTGGTGGGCAGCTGCCGCAGGCCCCACCAGGGCAGGTAGCAGCCGAGACCACAGCCAGGGCAGGAGCGGGGCACGCCATGTCTCTGCACCAGCTGGAGACACAGCAGCAGATGCGCGTGCACACAGAGCCCACTGGCCACCGGCCACGGGCGCCGGTGCGAGCTCGCCCGGGCCACTGAGGGCCTCTGAACACAGGACAGGGCAGCACTGCACGTGCTCGCAGCGCCTACGGCCAGCGTCCCCGCGGTCGACCTTTCTGATCTTCACTGCAGGTGCCGAGAAGCCACGGGAGGCGGCAGCTGCCACCTTCCCCTCGTGCTCGGTGCTGAGCCACCACCTGCGATGAGGAGCAGCTGGAGAGAGGAAGCTGCCAGGCTCGGCCCTGCCTCGACCCGGGGCCCTGCCCGCTGGCAGGCCCGCCACCCCCAGCACCCTCCTGCGCCAGGAGCCGGAGGCTCCACCCGCGCCCCCGGCCCTCCTCTGCTACCTGCTCCGCATGCGCCTCGGAGGCCCTGTCTTGCTAACTGGCCAGCGGCACAGGCACACACAGCAGAAACGCCCGCGCTGCCCCTCGCCTAGAGAGGCGCTCAGAGAACAACGCTGCGAAGCAAGGGCTGGCAGCTGGTGCCACGGCACAGCAGCCACGGGACTGCAGCGAGCCACGGGCAGAGCAGCTCTGCACACGTGCTCTGCTCAGAGGCAACGCGGGCCACCCAGGGACAACGGGGGCCACGCGGCCTGTGTGGGCAGCAGCCCTGCAGCCAGTGCTAGTGGGCAGCTTCAGTTTCCCAAACTGTGAATCCAGGACGCTGACAGGCCTCCCTCAGGGGGTGGGGACAGGCCAGCATGGGGCCCTGCACTGACCCAGCAAATGCTGAAAGCACACAGGTGACTCCATAGCGCAAGAGAAGGGCTGGACCTGGGTCCTGGGCACAGATGAGAAGGAGGGAGGGGGCAGAGGGCACAGGGGCAGGGCATCCAGAAACAGGAGGTCCCAGAGACGCGGCATGCTCAGCGACAGCCCATGACCCTCACGGGGTCACTGGTGTTTTCTAACCACGAGAGACCTTACCAAGGCCTGTCCTACAGGAAGCTGGCAGAGCCTGGTCCAGGCCAGGCGGTCGTGACAGACACGTCTGCAGCGTGAGCTGGGGGTCTCGTTCCCTCCTCGGGACCCTTGACACGCTGTTGACGCCAAGATCTCCTTGAAAACCTCATCCTACAAGCACTGCGGCTGCTGCGGCCTTCCCAGCCCGCTCCGAAATGAGGCCCTTCCAGCTCCCCCGACGCTGAGGGAACATGCGCCCGGGGGGTCACCTGCCTGGAACCGTGCAGCAGGCAGGGCCTACGGCGTGTCTGTGGTCCAGCTGCTCTTTAACCCTGACCCCGGCCCTACCCGCCACACCTGGCCCACCCCCCTGGGCACCTGTGCACGCTGCAGCCAGGTGCCCCCCCGGGACTGCCCGGCATGAGCCGGCCTTCCCCACTGCCATGCTGCTGGGCGCTTCTGAAGACACTGGCTCCCACACACTGCACTGGTTTTACGGCCCGAATGACTGCAACCTGCCGCTCACACACACGGCATCCCCGTGCCAGCGTGCGTGCACCCTCGCTGGGCGCCGGGGGCACGTGAAGACTCCCATGGCGCCCACACCTGCTGAGTGAATGGATGAGGACAGCTGCATGGCACGCACAGTGGGTCCTAGAAGGTGCCGACGGGAGGCAGCGCCGCGCCTCGCTTCCTCCCTGTCAGCAGCCCTGGGGTACAGGACAGCACGGACCTGAGAGGAGGCAGTTCACAGGTGCAGGGGCGCCCCGGGGGGTGCAGATCCTCTCCTGACATGACGCAGCAGCATGGGTGGGAGTCATTTCATGAGGGCGGTCCCAGGAGGCCTCCCGAGAAGGCCGAAGCAAGAAGGCTGTGCAAGAAGGCCGAAGGGAGCGAATCTCAGGGCCACAGGGAGCCACGCAGGCAGCAGGGCGGCCAGGGCCTGCGAGACGACAGCCCGGCGCCAGACGCCCGCGTCAGAGTGCAGAGCCAGCGGCCACAAGGGGCTCAGAGTAAGAGCCGGGCCTCCTCTGCATGAAATGGGAAGCCCCTGGAAGCTTCTGGGCGGAGGCCGCGGTCCCGGCTGCTCCCAGAGCAGGGATGGAGGCTTCTGGAAGGCCCACTGGGAAGCTGCTGTCGGTGGTGTGGGTAGGGCCAGTGGCTGGGCCAAGACGTGCCCCGAGAAGGCGCCGACAGGCTCACCAAGGACGGGCCGGGCCTCCCGTGCTGCTCCGCGAGCTGGCGTCTCTCAGGTGCCCGCAGGCTGCCAGCACGCACGAGCTGCATGCTGTCCCCTCCACAACAATGCCGGACTTAAGCAGAACAAAATCAAGAGTCCCCAAAAACGATTTTTCTGAATACAGAGAAGCTCAGAAAGCAATAAATTGAACATTCTAAGCCCCAAGCAATACCAATTCTTATTTTTGCTTAAAATACACTTTCAAATAATTTAATGATCATAATTCTCTCTCTACAAAGAAGAACTTTTTGTTCTGTTTTTACGTCGCTCTTATAAAGAGTGACTCTGCGAGACACCAGCTTTTTAAGAAGAATGTGCTGGAGACCTGCTGAGGTGCAGCCTTGAACTGAGACCCTGAGGAGAGCAGGGGGGACGAGCAGCGAGTTCGTAGGGTGCTGAGCCTCGGGGAGCCCCTGTCCAGGGCCAGCTCGTGGAAAGGACGAAGAGGGAGAGGGAATAGGGGAGGGCGAGGAGGGTCGGGGCAAGGGCAGAGGCTGCGGGGAGAGGGCTGTGGGGGGACATGGCGGGGAGGAGGAGGCAGGCTGTGCAGTGGGGGGATGTGGGGGATGGGCAGGGTCCACATGCAGTGAGGGTCTTCAGGACAAAGAGGCCACGCCCACCCAAGGCCCAGGAGAGTCTGCAGACCTCCGCAGCCTGGGACCGGGAGTGCAGAGCTTCTCTCTGTCCCTAGAGGCTGGGGTTTCCAGCCAGCAATGCAGTCAACCCAGGCATCGTAGAAACCAGAAACCGTACCTTTTCTCCCGGGGAGGTGGGGCACAAGGCCGCATTTGGAATCCACTGGAGAGATCAGAGCTGTGCTTGAGAAACCTGGGGCAGAGACCCCAGCTGCCCTTCTCCCCAGCAGGCGGAAGAAACGCGCTGTTGTGGACGCAGCACAGCAGGGCCCCGTGGAGAGGACCCGGAGATGCCCACACTGGCCGCCTCATGAGGAACTGGCCCGGAAGACACAGCTCCACGAAAGAAGAGCGTACAAGCACGAGGCAATCCCTGCGGCACCTCCTGCAACTGCAAACTACTGAAACGAGCCAACGGCAAGCTGGGCCTGGCTGTATCCTAGGCTGCACACAAGCGTGCGTGAGATCCGCAAGCCGGCCGGCCGCGACTCCCAGAAGACGCTGCCAGAGGGAAGGAGCAAAGGCAGAGCAGGCGCAGAGAGCCTCTGGGTGAGGGGAGGGAAAACAGTAGACACCCCGACTCTACCGTTACAGGCAGAAGCTGGTTACCTACACGGAAGGGAAGGGGAGCCTTCGTGAATGCACCATTCTGTACAGCTTTGATATTTGGAAACTTTTAATGTTCTACATAATGTTTAAAGAAAATTAAATCAGTAAGGTCAGGGAGAGAGAAAACCTCACACTGAAACCTAATGGAACAAAGGAACCCAATTGTTTCCATGAAAATCGTAACTAAGAAAGGAAAAATAACCGATCCAAATACCTTATGAACGCAGCCTCTTTCTCAGGCGCGAGGGGCTTGCAGACCGGTCTGAACTTTTAGTAGTCTTTTGGAAGTGGGATGGGCAAGGCCGTTCTGAAGCAGTTTAGAATGAATAACTAGACACACAATTGGATGAGCAAATGGGCAGAGGTGTGGGTGTCCTCGGGAGCCAAGGTCCTCACCAAGGAAGGGGAACACAAAAAAACGGGGGTAAAAGGCAAGAAAACGCCCTGTGGGAGTGGACCGGACCTGGAGGTGTCAGTGAGAGCTCACTGTTTCTGCCACGTGTGCTACCTGTGCACAGACGTGGACCTACGTACGTTTATGAGCGTGTGCCCACACCCGTGTGCGATTTCTAGTTCCATCTGCTGAAAAGGACAAGCAGCAGATCCACCCTGCAGCAAGAAGCACCTGGGGCCCAGATCTTATTCTCTAATACCAGACTTCCTTAAAAGGAACAGGCGTTTCTCAGGGAAGAAGCCGATGCCAGGCCTGCGCTTGGCAGCCCCAATGTGCCTGAAGCATCTTGTTGGGGAAGAAAGACGTCCTCAGAGGGTGGTGGGGGCACAGCGCAAGGGCCTCACTGGCCAAACCGGAAAGAAATGATTACATACAGTAATGAGTCTTAAACCGTTTAAAGCAAAGAACTCGTGAATGCATGCCAACGGTGAATGAACAAATGAAGGAAAGCCAGGGTCTCTGCTTATGCAGGATGCCAAGTGCCGACTGCGGGTGAAGGCTCAGCGTTTCACGGCCACCCCAATAAAAACGGTTCACGCAGGAAAGATCCATCATCAGACCTGACGAGGGCAGGGTGCCTGCGTGAGCACAGGGCACTCACAGCTGCCACGGGAGAAGGTGTGACTCTGCAGAGGGCAATCCAGACAACACTTCAGCTGGAAGGCATGAGGCAACCGCGCCACGAGACAGACGGACACGTGGCTCCAGAGGCGACACCTGAGACCCACATCAGCATGCAGTGCTGTCCCAAAGAAACTGCCAGGCAAACCCGAACCAAGGACCGCTGTTTCGCCAGAGGCGGCCACTGATGCCAGCCCAGGTCCTGCACCAGCTGGGGTCTGCTAGAAGGGGTCATTCCATCAGCTGGCAGGACCTGACAGCAGAGCAGGCCGGCCTGGGGTCAGCGCAAGACTCACTGGGGCCGGCAACGGCTGACGTCAGGAAGCACACAGCAAGGCCTTCAGGGACCAAGGGCCAGGGGAGACGAAGACCCTCGTGGCTCAGGAAAACCCCTGTGCAGAAGGCGAGAAAGGGAGCAAGCGAGCACACAAACGGTGCCTGAAGGGGTCTGTGCAAGGCCATCAGAGTGTCCCTTGAACTATTCTTACTCTTGCACTTTTTCTGTAAGTGTAGAAATATTTCCAAATAAAACAGCTAAAATAAAATCCAATGACGTATCCAACATGCATCCACACGGATCAATACCCAGAGGGCACGTGAAAAAGTCCCCCCTTTGCAGCGGTTGGAAAGGCTGCCTCTGAGGGGAGGGGCGCCCCACGAGGAGGCAGATTCTGAAATCCAGGAACCACGCAAACCACCTGTGAAAGGGGCCGGCCAGCGCGCAGCACAGCAGAGGTGCTGCTGCCGCTCTCGGGGGGGGGGGGGCGAGGCGCACGCGGACCCGCCTCCGTCTCCTTACCGGGAGCTCGGCCCCGAGGTCCTGGAGTCCTGCACGTCGACATTACGGCTCCTGCACTCGTACTCGGGCGCCTGCGACATCGCAGCCTCTCCTCAGGCCCGCGGCGGGCAGACGTCGGCGGCTGGTCAGGAGGCCTCTGGAATCAGACGGGAGGGTGCTGAGCTGTGGGGGGAGAGGAAGGCTTTAGGCAAGTCCTGCACGGCCGCTCTGGACTCCAGGAGCCCAGGAATAGCCCGTCCCCAGCCCCAACGCAGGGCAGGCTTCCCAGCCCCGAGCTGTGCTGCAGCCCGGCCCGGCAGGCCCCGCACAGGCGGGGAGCCCGGGCTCAGGTGCCGGCGGCCGCAGGGCGCCTTCGCCTAGCAGCAGGACGGCACCACCCGTGTAGACAGGCCGCATCAAGCCAGGGCGCTGGCCCACGTGGAGAGCCACCTGGCACCTGGTGAGCGTCACTGAGCGCACAAAGGCCTTTTGCAATGCTGCTGTGACGGAGGGACACGCATAGAAAAATACTCTTTTTTTAAAAAAAATATTTTATTTATTTATTCATTTATCCCCCCCTTGCTGCTTGTGCTCGCTGTGTCCGTTTGCTGTGCATTTTTCTGTGTCTGCTTGTCTCCCCTTGTCGGGTCGTCCTGCTGCGTCAGCTCACCGCGCCGCGTGGGCGGGCCTGCCTTCACCAGGAGGCCCCGGGAGCCCTATCGATTGAGCCACAGCCGCTTCCCTAGAAAAATACTCTTTTTTTTTTTAAAGATTTTATTTATTTATTCATTTATCCCCCTCTTGCTCTGCTTGTGCTCGCTGGGTCAGCTAACCACGCCGTGCGGGCGGGCCTGCCTTCACCAGGAGGCCCCGGGAACCGAACCCGGGGCCTCCCGTATGGTAAACGGGAGCCCTACTGATTGAGCCACAGCCGCTTCCCTAGAAAAATACTCTTGACCCTACCTCGCCCAATACACAAAAATTAATTTTAGCTAAACTGCAGGTCTAACAGTAAAGCTTTTAGAAAAAGCACAGCAGAACATCCGTGTGACCTTAGAGTATGTACAGACATTCTAATCGGGCAAAAACTCTAACCACAAAAGAAAAATATTAATGAAGCAGACTACAATACAATTTAGAACTCCTGTTTATTAAGACATAATTAAGAAAGTAAAGAGCCAAGTTTATACATATATAAAAATAACATAAACACACACACACATATATTCTGACGAAGGACTCATATCCAGAACACAAAAAATTCCTACAACTAAGAAAAAGGCAGATAATCCAATATAAAAACTTTAGAAAAGAGACTCGCTAAATGACAATAAACATATGGAAATGTGCTCAACTTCGCTGGTCGTCACAGAAATCCTAACATGGGATTGTGCCGTGGTGCAAGTACCCCAGAAGGCCCCGAGTGGCCAAGACCACAGGAGTGTGCTTGGGCTGCCTGTCCGTGCACTGGGCAAAGCTGCTTGGCCACTCCAAGCCTTTTCCTCCCTGCTAAAGGAATGTCTGCACAGCTCTTTCTTTAAATATGTACGACTACTAGGAAATGCCATTTTCAAAATTGAAACTTAAGTATTTCTAACTTCTTAATTGTCTTGATGGCATTTTTTTAAAGGTAGAAACAAGTGTTTGTGAAATTTTGAGAAACAACAGATCCCTACCACAACCTGACCAGCATCTGAAACCAGCCTCTTCCCCCAGTGTGCTTCCTTCCTGACCTGACCAAAGCTCATACCCGTTCTTCACGGTTGGTCTGGAGCAGAAGACACAGCAGTCAGCAGAGCTCACTGCCTCAAGGCCTCAGGCTGAGCCCACTCATCCTCTCATACTCGACTCCTGCATCACCTCCTCCAGCTATAAAACGATGCCTTGAACATTTCAATTTCCAACTGCCTGTTGCTAGTACAGAGAACTGTAATTGGTGTTTGTATATTGATCTTGTACCTGTAACCCTGCTAAACTCACTTCCAGTTGCTCTTTTGCAAATCCCATTCGTTTTCTATGTAGGCGACCATGTCAACAGTGACTAAAGACAGTTTCGCTTCTTTCTTTACAATCTCAATGACTTTTATTTCCTTTTCTTGCCTTATTGCGCTGACTAGAACCTCCAGAATGCTGAATAGACATGTAAGAGTGAACATGCTTGATTTATTCCCCATCTCAAGGGGAACGCATCTGGTGTTTCACCATTAAATATGCCAGCCATAGGTTTTTTGTAAATGCCCTTTTAAGGAAGTGCACCTGTATTCCTAGTTTGCTGAGTTTTTTGTTTGTTTGTTTGTTTTTTAATCAAGAATGTAAGTTGAATTTCTGTCAAGTACTTTTACTGAGTCTATTGAGATGAGCATGTTTTGTTTTGTTTTTCTCTTTTAGGTCGACACTATGTTGCTCACAACTCTTGTATCTGTATTCATGTGGGAGGATGGTCTGTACTTTTTTGCTCTTAATGATTTTGTCTGGTTTTGGTATCAGGGTAATGGGAGCATAAGTTACCTCAATGAGCTGAGGAATACTTCCTCTTCTTCAAGTTTCTGGGGGAGTTTGTACATAATCACTTTTATGTCTTCCTGTTCTGGAGAATATACCAATAACGATACCTGGGCCTTTAGTTTTCTTTGTGGGAAAAGTTTTAATTACAAATTGAATTCATTTAATATACGTAGTGCTAAAGAGGGTTATTTCTTATTGAGTGAGTTTTGGTGGTTTGTACCTCTCAAGGAATTTGTCTTTTTTATATAAGTTGTCAAATTTACTGGCATAAGTTGCTATACCATTCCTTTATTATTCTTTTGATACCAATAAATTCTGTAATGATGCCAGCTCTTTCGTTCCTGATAGTAATTGACGTCCTCACTTTTTTTCCTATTCTGTCTGGCTAGAAGTTTGTCAATTTTATTGTTGTTGTTCTAAAAAAAACCCACAGCTTTTGGTTTCATTGATTTTCTCTATTGTTTTTCTGATTTGTTTATTTTCCACCTTAATCCTTTCTTCTGCTTCCTTTGCAATTAATTTTCTCTTTTTCTAGTTTCTAGAAAATAAATGCTGAGTGTATTAACTTGAAATCTTTTTTCCCTAATACAGGCATTTAGTATTTATAAATTTCCCTGAGCAGAGCTTTCATGACAGCCCACACATATTTACTATGCTGTGTTTTTGTCTTCATTCAGCTCAAAATGCTTTCTAATTTCCCTTTTGAGTTCTCCTTTGACTCTGTGGTTTTACAGAAGCATATTATTTCACTTCCAAATAGCTGGTGATTTTCCAGCTACCTTTATTTTGTATTTAATTTAAATTAATTCCATTTTGTTTAGAAAACATACTTGGTATAAATTGAATCCATTTATTAGGTTTATTGAAACATTTTTATGGCCCAGAATATGGTCTACCTTGTTAAATTTTCTGTAGCCACTGGAAGAGAATTTGTTGGGTGGAATGTTCTATAATTGTCAGTTATGTTAAGTTAGCTGATAGTGCTATCAAATCTTCTACACCCTTACTAATTTTCTGCCTGCAAGTATCAACTACTGTGAAAGGGGTATTGAAGGCTCCAACTGGAATTGTTGATTTCTCTATTTATTCTTGCAGCTCTATTCATTTTTGTTTCATGTATTTTGTAGCTCTATTAAATGCCTAAGCTGTTAGAATTGTTGTGTGTTCTTGATGAATTATCATTATGAAATGGACTTCTTTATCCTCATAATGTTCTTTGCCCTGGAATCTACTTCACGTGATATTACTATAGCAGCTCCAGCTTCCTTTATGTTAGTAACAGCATGATGTATCTTTTTCTTTCCTTTTATTTTCCTACATTTTTAAAAAAATTTTGAATTTTTTATTTCTCCTCACCCACCTCGTTGTTTGCACTTACTATGTCTATTCCTTGTTTCCTCAGGAGGCACCGGGAACCAAACCCAGGACCTCAGATGTGGGAGAGAGGTGCCTAATCACTTAAGTCATCTCCATTCCCTGCTTTGTTGTGTCTCTCATTATGTTTTTCTTTCTTGTGTCTCTTGTTGTGTTCTTGTTGTGTCAGTTTGTCATGGCCGCCCATCGTGTCAGCTTGCTGTCTTGCTCGCCTTCCTTAGGAAGCACTGGGAACCTCCACTCCCTGCTTTGTTGTGTCTCATTATGTTTTTCTTCTCGTGTCTCGTTATGTCAGCTCGCTCTCTTCTTTAGGAGGCACCGAGAACCAAACAAGGGACCTCCCATGTGGTAGGTGGGAGCTCAATCACTTGAGTCACATCCGCTTCGCTCTCCTTTTACTTTTAACCTCTATGTGTCTTAATATATTTAAAGTGGGTTTACAGTAGCTAGCATATATTTGAATCTTGCTTTTTATGCAATCTAACAATCTCTGCCTGTACATTGGGTCTTTAGACAATCTTCATTTACAAATATAAACACGGCTAAGTTTAAATCAACCATCTTGCTATTTGTTTTCCATTTGACCTATCTGTTCTTTGTTACTCTTTTTCTTTTGGATTAAGTACTTATGTGATTCAATTTTATCTCCGTTGTTGACTTATTGCCTATAACTTATTGTTAATTTAGTACTGCTTTAGGGTCTTTTAAGGTTTATAGCATACATATTTAAATTAAGATAGTCTTTCTTCTAGTGCAATTATATCACTTCAAATATATTAACTTACCCATAACCCCTCCTGGCCTTTTGCCATTTTTGTCATATGTTTTACTTCTATATATAACACCCACCTGCACATTATGTTGATTTAAATAATGTTTCAAAGAGATTTAAATAATAAGAAAAATACGTATTTATCCACATAGTTACCATTCCCAGCGCTCATTGTTCATTTGTGTAGATCTTGCTGGTAATTAACTTTCAGCTTTTGTATATTTAAACATGTCATTATTTGACCTTCATTTTTAAAAGATATTTACATTGGATATAAACTTTTCTGTTGATAGTTTTTTCTTTCAGTATTTTGAAGATGTTTATGCCACTATCATCTTGCTTGCATTGTTTCTAGCTCAAAATAAATGATAAGCAGTTATCTTTATCGTTGGTACTCTGTCTTTTTTATTTTCTGGCTGCTTTTAAATCCTTTATCAATGATTTTGAGCAATTTGGTTATGATATACCTTGTAGTTTTCTTTTTATTTCTACTGCTTGGGGTTTGTTAAGGTTGTTTGAGCTGGGCTTAAAATTTTTATTTATAAAAAGGAGGCGCTTTGGCCATCATTTCTTCAAATAGTTTTTCTGTCTCTCCTTTCCCATCTGGGACCTCCAATTCCATAAATATTTGACTCTAGAAGTTGTCTTACAGCTCAAGATGCTCTTTTTGTTTTGTTTTTGACGTTAAATCCTTTTTCTCTTCTTGTCTCACTTAGAATAGCTTCTATTGCTTTGTCCTCAAGTTCAAGTTTTCTTCTGAAATGTCTAGTCTGACATTAATCCCACCCAGTGTATTTTGCATTCAGACATTTTAGTTTTCCATTCTAGAAGTTGAATTTGGGTCTTTTCTGTTTTTTCCATGTCTCTACTTAAATGTATTCAATCTTTTGTCTAGCTTTTTGAACATACGGAATATAATTACTTTGCTAATTCTAACATCTGGGTCAGTTTTGTACTAATTTTGATTGCTTTCATAATTCATTATTTTCCTGTTTCTTAGCATGCCAGGTAATTTTTCAGTGCATGCCAAACGTGAATTTTCAGCCTTTGGGCAGTTGTGTATTTTGTATTCCTATAAACATTCTTGAGCTTTGCTTTGGGATGCAGTTAAGCCATGTGAAAATAGTGTGAACCTTCTGGCTGCTGCTTTTAGGATTTCTTCATGGAACCAGAGCAGCATTTTTTCCCCTAGAGCTAATTACTCTCCACTGCTGAGGGCAGACCCTTCTGAACACTCTGCCAATGTCTGTGAATTACGAGGCTCTTCAGTCTGCGAGGGCAGCACACACTCTTCACGGCACTGACACCTCTGAGCACTCTCCCTGATAACTTTAGATACGCCATCCCGTTGTCTTCTGGGCCCCAGGATTTCTGATGAGAAATCAATGTTGATCTTATTGGGATCCCTTGCATGTATCAAGTCACTTCTCTCTTGCTGCTTTCAAAATCCTCTCTTTGTCTTTGGATTTTGACAATTTCACTATAATGTGTCTTGGTGTAGATCTCTTAAGAGTCTCTCCCGCCTGGAAGTTCACTGAGCATCCTGGATGTGTATATACATGTCTTTCATCAGATTTGGGAAGTTTTCAGGCATTAATTCTTCTTATGTTTTTTCTGCCCCTTTCTCTCTTGTCCTTCTGGGATTCCATTGATGAGTACTTGATTTGCTTGATGGTGTCCCAGAGGCCCCTTAGGCTCTATTTCCTTTTTTTTTTCTTTCTTTCTGCTCCTCACACTGGGTAATTTCTATTGTCTTGTCTTCAGATTCGCTGATCCTTTATCTCTGCCTATTAAAATCTGCTGCTCAATCTGTCTCATGAGTGTTTCATTTCAATTACTGTACTTTATAGTTGCAAAATTTGATTCCTTTTCATAATTTCTCTTTATTTTGTTCAGACATTTTTATAATTTCCTTTAGCTCTCTGTATAGAGATTCATTTTAGCTCACTGAACATATTTAAGATGGTCAATCTAAAGTCTTTAAGTAATAGTTCTAATGTATGAGGATGACAGTTCCTCAGGGATGATTTCTGGCAAATTCTTTTTGTCCTGTGAATGGGCCAAATCTTCCTGTTTCTTTGTGTGTACTTTTTGGTTGAGAAGTGGACATTTTGAGTATTACGTTGTTGTAAGTCTAGAAATCTAGTTCTCCCACTCCTCTGGGATTGCTTATTTTTGAGGGCTAGAGCTGTCAATTTGTGATTTTTCCAAACTATTCTGCTCCAAAATGGGGAATGGAAAATGCTGAGAGGAGGAAAAAAGTAGGCACTGCCTTTTAAGACAGCCCTGCCACTTCTGCCTGAGGGAGGCAGGACAATGGCTATCTTCTTTGGAGTCCCCCCTCCAGCAATTGGAAATAGCTGATCCACGGCAGTGTCAGGTGATCAGACCACCTCCCACCAGATTTTGGAGAGTCCTTATAACCCTCTGGCAGCATCAAGCTATGTACCAGGACCCCAATCTGCAGTCCTGACTGGCACCGCTGTGAGGCGGGATGGGAGATGCTCTCGGCTACACAGAGGGTGAAATTCACTGATGTTTACACTATTCACCCCCTTCCTCCAGCTCTTCCCTGAACGCTGCAGTGTTCCACTTTCCTCCAGACTTTCCTGGAGTCCAGTCAACAGCAGACTCAGACATTTTCTGCCAGTTCAATAGTTGTTTTGGATTCTTGAAGCTTCCTACTCTGCTATCTTCCCTTTGTAAAGGTTTTATATCTTCAATTTTATATTTTCCTACTCTGCTATCTTCCCTTTATAATTATCTAAATTTTTTTTCCTCAGCAATGCCAGCTCACTTTTATGTCCTGTTTTCTTGTCTCATTAAACTTTTTTTTTTTTTTTTAATTTTCTATATTCTAGTATATAGAAAAGGTTTTATCTAAAATTTTCTTCGGCTTCTTGGGTTAATCCTTTTTTTTTTTTTTTAAAGATTTTATTTATTTATTCATTTATTCCCCCCCTTGCTGCTTGCGCTCGCCGGGTCAGCCAACCACGCCGTGCGGGCGGGCCTGCCTTCACCAGGAGGCCCCGGGAACCGAACCCGGGGCCTCCCATATGGTAAACGGGAGCCCCACTGATCGAGCCACAGCCGCTTCCCCTTGGGTTAATTCTTCTACATTTATTCTTCATCAGCTATTTAAGTGTATTCTTTCTCTTTTTCCTTTTCTATTTTTTTTTAGTGTCTATACAATGGACTCTTCTTGGCTTCTGACTATTACTCATTTTTAAATTGAGAGAGAAATGGAACTGAGTTAGGGTGGCCTCAAATCAGGTATGTCATTCAGAATACTCTACTCCCAATTTCCCCCCACAGGCTCTTTTCTGGAATTAACTTTTCTGCCATTAGAACTTTTGTTGCTAGTGAAAGAAACCCCACTCAGAATGTAGAAGGGGGTTTCCAGCCTCTCGTGACATGGCTCTCTAGCTGGCAACACCCCTCCTCTCTGGGCTCCGCTCTGCCTAGGACCAGCTGCCCCTCGGGGAGGCTCCCTCTGTGCACCAGACAGCCGGACTCAAAACCCACTACCAGCAACACCCCCCCACAACCCCCACCAAGGAGCAGGAGGTCGAGAGAATGTTTCTGCAGAGTCACTGGGGCTCAAGAAATAGGGTCTGTGGCATAAAGACAGACACTTCGATCAGTGGAATAGAATTGAGAATCTAGAAATAAACCCTCACCTCTACGGCCAACTGGTTTTTGACAAACCTACCAAGTCTATATTACTGGAACAAAACAGTCTCTTCAACAAATGGTGCTGGGAGAACTGGATATCCATAACCAGAAGAATGAAAGAGGACCCCTATCTCACCCCCTATACAACAACCAACTCAAAATGCATCAAAGACCTAAATGTTAAAGCCAGGACCATAAAACTACTAAAAGAAAATGTAGGGAAACCTCTTAAAGACCTTGTGGTAGGTGGTGGTCTCTTGGACCTCACACCCAAAGCATGTGTGACCAAAGAAAAAATAGATAAATGGGACCTCTTCAAAATTAAACACTTTTGCACCTCACAGGACTTTGTCAAAAGGATGAGAAGGCAGCCGACTCAATGGGAGAAAATATTTGGAAATCACACGTCCAATAAGGCTTTAATATCCATGATATATAAAGAGATGCTACAACTCAACAATAAAAAGACAAACGACCCAATTGAAAAATGGGTGAAAGACTTGAATGGACATTTGTCTAAAAAAGAAATACAAATGGCAAAAAAAAACACGTGAAGAAATGCTCGACATCACTCATGATTAGGGAAATGCAAGTCAAAACTACAATGAGATATCATTTCACACCTATCAGAATGGCCACTATTAAAAAGGCAGAGAACTACAAGTGTTGGAGAGGATGTGGAGAGAGAGGAACACTTCTTCACTGTTGGTGGGAATGCAGGATGGTACAACCACTGTGGGGGACTGTTTGGCAGTTCCTAAAGAAGTTGAATATAGACTTGCCACGTGACCCTGCAATACCACTACTGGGTATATACCCAGAAGAGCTGAGAGCAGTGACACGAACAGACATCTGCACCCCAATGTTCATAGCCACATTATTCACCATTGCCAAAAGCTGGAAACAACCCAGGTGTCCATCAACAGACGAATGGATAAACAAACTGTGGTCTATTCACACGATGGAATATTATGCAGCTGTAAGAAGAAATGAAGTCGTAAAGCATATGGCAACATGGATGAACCCGGAGGACATGTTGAGCGAAGTGAGCGAGACACAAAAGGATAAATACTGTATGACTGCGCTACTATGAACCAAATATATTGTGTGATTCCATTTATATAAAATGTAAATATTAATTTATAAAGATGACATTAGGTTAGCAGTTATGTAGGGCTGGGGATGGCAAGCTAAAGGGTGTGGAATTTCTCTTTTTTGAATAATGAAACAGTTTAAAAATTTTTTGGGATGATGAATGCACATTGTCATTATATTAAAAGCCATTGATTATACACTTTGGATAGATTGTATGGTATGTGACTATTTCTCAATAAAACTGCTTAATAAATAATTGTGTAAGAATAACCAGAAATAGCAGCTATGTACAGTGTACAGCACGGGAAACAGAAAGATTGAGAGGTGAAAAAGTTTGTTTGTTTTTTATTATTGAAATAATGAAAATGCTCTAATGATAATTGAAGTGATGAATGCACAGCTATGTGATCATACCTAATGCCATTGACTGTACACTTCCAATTATGCTTTATTAATATGTATCAACACTCCAGGTGTGCATGAAATCTAGGTGGAGCTGCAACTCCTACCCTACAGCTCAATGGACTCACCCAAGTCACCTGGTGAGGAGACAACGATGGGCAATGGACATCCCAGGGAATGGAGAGGGCCTGCATCTGCAGGCAGGATCATCCCACCCACCATATCCATGGGATATAAGCCCTCTCTCACTTGGAGTTGGAGTGGACATCACCATCCCAGTCCCCTCAGGATTGGGGGAAGAACTATGGACTAGAGTGGACTTGATGATGCACAGTTCAAATGATAATTTTTTGGAATAATAAGAAGAGCCTGTGAAGAAAATTGAAATCAAACTGCAAAAATGAACATTTTTTCCTTCTGTGGTCATGTTGAATTGGAGAATGAATTTCCAGGTCCTTATGAGTAAATTAAAAAGTCTCCTTCAGAGTGTGGGGGGAAAAAAAAATGTATCAACACAATTTATTAGATTAAAAAAAGAAAAGAAGAGAAATGGGGTCGGGCCTGCGAAGCCGGTGGGTGGAGAGAGACAGGGTTGGGCCACCCAGACCGCGAGGGAGGAGGGGACCCCGCTCCCAGAGCAGAGGCAGGAAAGCCTCCTTCCACAGCCCCCGCCAGGGCGAGCTGGCCTCTCAAGCAGGGCCGGAAGTGGGGGAGCCTCAAAGCGCCCAAGTTTCATGTTTGGTGGCTGTTTATTTCTGCTGACCAGCTCCCTGGCACTGAACCCCAGGAGCAGAGACCCGTCTCAGCCCACACAGTCGCCGCTTTTATGGTGTGGCCCCCGCCTCTGAGCAGCAGCTCCACGGCAGGGGCGTGCTCCCTCCCTCTCCCCCTGTGGGCCCTTCGGGGCCTGGGTCTTGCTGAAGACAAGGTGGGGGGCCGACCCGGCCCCTCAGTGCCATCACCCGAGGGGTAGGAGCCCTTTGCCCACCGGCAGTGCCCAGCCCCTCCCGGGGCCCCCCGGCTTCCACGGCACCTGTGTGCCTCACGCTGTGCTCTGGCTGCGGCTGCCCCTTAAGGTCGCTGTGCATCAAGCCTCCCCCTTCTTTCCATCCTTTTCGTTCATTTTCGTGAGCTTCAAGGAGGGAAGTAGAATAAATAAGGCTTTACTCAGCCATTTCCAGAAGGCTCAATGCTGTTTGTAATAAGTCAGTTTTCCAAGCTCTGAACAATGGGCTTATCTCAGTTTCCAGTTCTAAAAGCTTAACTGTAAGCTGGCGATACAAGGCCCCATTCTCCCAGCTCAGCGGCTACCACAGGCTCAGCCACAGGAGGGAGCGAGGCTGCGGCATTTCCAGTGTCGACGGACAGACGAAACGGCCACGTTTAAAACTGTGAGCGCAACACCTTCGCAGCCACGACTCGATTCGGGAGGTCAGGACCAGCTTTCTGACCTTTCCTGAGAGAAGGCAGAGGGGGCGCCACACCACGCGCCTGTGGAGAGGGCAGGCCTCCTGCGTGCAAGGTCCCAGCGGAAAACGGCCACGGAGGGCTGGCAGAGCTCAGACAGAGCCCCTGGCCTCTCCCCGGGACCTGCACTGCCGCCCAGGTGCTGCGTGCACCTGTGCCAGTGAATGGGCCCTGAGAGGTGGGCCTGGGCTCGGCCACACACACGGCTCATCTCCCCTCTCCAGAGCTCGCCCTTCCCATGGAGGATCGTGTCCTGGGACGTGGCCCGGCCAGGGGCCTGCTTCCCCGCAGCCTGGCCTTTCGGTGGCCGTCTCCAGGCTGAGCGCACCTCAAGCCGAGTCTCGGCGATAAAGAAGAGTTGGTGCCCTTTCTGCGCACCTTTTAGTGAGTGCCTTCACGCAGGGCCGCCCTTGGCAGCAGAGGCAGCCCCCCCCCGCACGGCAGCGAGGGCTCCACCAAGGCGTGGGTGCACGGGCCGCAGAGGCAGGCGCCTGGGGAGGGTCTGGTGAGGGTTGGCGGCACTCAGGCTCAAGGACATGGCACCAGAGGGAGAGCTGGGTCCCCACAAGGAACCAGGAGCCCTGAAGGCAGATGTGGTGTTTAAGAGGCAAGTGGCTGTTTAAATAAGAACAGGGTCTCTTGTTCACCACTGTAGCTCCACTGCCCAAATGCCCGATAAATATTTAGCTGGTGGTGAGTAAAAAAAACTTATTTGTCTGTCTTTTGTTGTTTATTATTGAAATAATGAAAATGCTTTAATAATGACTGAAGTGACGAAAGCACAACTACGTGATTATACCAAATAACACTGCTTGCACACTTTGGGTAAATTGTATGCTTTATTAATATGTATCAATAAACTTGATTTGTTTTTAAAAAAATTAGGGTGGGTTGGGGGAAAAATACACCAAATCTAAGCTATGGACTGTAGTTAGTAGTAAGATTTTGAAGATGCTCTTGCACAGACTGTAACAAATGTATCACAACAACACAAGGTGTCAGTGGAGGGGTGATGTGTGGGACCCCTGCATGATGTTATGCATGTTTATTTTCTAAGTTCACAAGTTTTACTATATACTTATTGTTTATGTATGATCGTATATGAATATATACTTCAATAAAAAATATATTTTTAAAGAGATGAAATAGCTGGCTGATTTCTCAACAGAAGGCTCTGGCAATAATGAAAAACGAAAACGATGGCTGGAGAGTCGGGCGGCCCCGCCTGGCGTGGCCTGCAGGGGACTCCCAGGACCCGCTGGCACCCCTGCCCACACCTGGCCAGGAAAGTGGCCCACGCGGCCTGCGTGGAAGATGAGCGCTGTGATGGAAGAGAACTGAAAGCACACGTGACTGGCCAGCACTCCTGTGCCCCTCGCCGAAGGCCTCGCCCTCCTCGGCCCAGCCCTCTTGCGTGGCTTTTCTTTCTAGTCAGGGGATTTCCTCCTGCACTGGCTTATTTCTCTACCTCACATGCAGTCGCTTCCTTTCTATGCAGTCTCTGCCTATACAGTCTGTATTTGGTCTGCTCTGCTCTTCCACAATCATTTAAATTCGATTTTAATAGAACAGAATGTTTTAAATTCTACTAGTATTCACTGCAGTGTTTCTCAAAAAGTTCTTAAACCCGCACTTAGCCAATTATCAGCTGTTTTTTGCGGAGCCTTTGATGGGTCAGCCTTAGGGGAGCTAGAGACCCCCAGGATGGGGGTCCTGGTGCGGGTGGACAAGCACAGAGCCAGCAGGACACTGCCCAGGCCCTCAGAACAGGAGAGCCGGCTGGGGGGGGTGCACACTGGACCCCCAGCCCAGAAATTGCTGAGCTCCAGACCCAGCCCAGCCCCAGCACACGCCCCTAGCCGCCCCCCTCCCAACCCGGTAACAACCCTCCACATTCCCCCCTCCACCCCACCTCGCCCCGGATACAAGACCCCGAGCACAGCCCCCCATCCCTCCTCCCTGGCCCCCGGCGCGCCTCCTCCGCCCCCGCCGGCAGCCCCTGCGCTGCGGTGGAGACGTCCTGGCTGGGTGTGGCCCCTGGGGCCCCGGGCACCGGACCCCAGAACCGGGCTTCCTGGGAGGAAGAGCCCGGGCGCCGGCGTCTACAAGGAGCGCGCTGGGGCCCTGCTGCGCCGCGTCCCGGCCCCGCAGCCACGCACAGGGCGCGGGGTTCGCACGAGGGCCACCACTAGCGCCTTGCTCTGGTGTGGAAGGAGTTTTCGCCCTTGTACCATCAGCTGGTCCGTCCTCTACGCGGGCCCACCGCGTGCTGTGCGGCCCCACGTTTGTCTTCATTTCCTCCTGACGTGTAACGTGCCTACAAGCAGGAAGCGCCCTCGGGCGGCTCCCTGGCGGGGAACAGGCGTGCAGGGGCCTCCAGCGCCGCCGCCCGCCCGCTCTGGTGCCGCCTGCGGGCGCAAGGCCGATTCCAGCGCGCAGGGGCAGAACCGGGAACCCCAGCATCGCCACCTGCCGGTTCTCGTCAGACGGAAAACGCCGCGGCAGGAGGCGCCCCGCGGGAACCCCCCGGCGCTCAACCGCAGCGCGGCGAGTTCTGACCAGACCCGAGCTTGCACTGCCCCGGCACGGGCTGCGGTCGACCGGCACAGGAGAGGCCTCAGCCACGAGCCAAGAACGAGGCCGGCCCGGGAGGGCCGCCGTCGCTCGGCCAGGGGCCGCGCTTCACGCACTCGACCCCGCACGTGCTGCCGGGACTTCCAGCAACTTCCAGGCTGAAGACGGGGTGGCGAGAGCAGCGAGGACGGTGCGGCAGGTCCCACAGGGCTGCGGCTCTCACACCCCAAGAAACGCCTGTAATGAAAGATCCAACGAGGAGCTAATCCCCTTTGCCACAGCCCTGCTCAACGCGGGGACCACAGCCGGGAACCAGCTCCGCGGTGCCACGCGGAACGGTGCACACGTGGGCACCCGTGTGGACCCAAGAAGGCCTAGAGTTCTGGGTCGCGTTACCGAAATTACTCCCCGCGTCCAAAACCGCTGAAAGCACCTCAACCTGCTGACGGGCGCGACCCTCGTTCCTCAGCTCGGCCGCGCACCGTGAGTGACCGCGGAATAAGGACAGTCCACTTACCCGAGTCAAGAACAGCCCCGGCCCGATGTGAGGGCCGAGCACGCTGCCT
The DNA here is from genome assembly GCA_026826555.1 of Tolypeutes matacus. Taxonomy (NCBI): domain Eukaryota; kingdom Metazoa; phylum Chordata; class Mammalia; order Cingulata; family Chlamyphoridae; genus Tolypeutes; species Tolypeutes matacus. The sequence continues at coordinate 541,702 of JAKSZT010000089.1, read as the reverse complement.
GGCTCAGCACAGGGCCCCGAGCTGGCTGAGGGGGCGCTGCCCCGGCGGCCGCCCCCTGCCCCCCGTCCAGAGCCAGGCCTCCCCCAGGCTCAGGGGCAGGCAGGCCCTGCAGGGCGGACGGCCACAGCCAGAGCGCGCGGCCGGGGAGAAGGGACCTTCCTGCTCCTTCCGTGGATTCATCAGTTCAGCGAGACCCTCCACAAGCTCAAAGCCAGGCAGACGCAGCGCACCCTCAGCTCACTGCACCCTCCCTGCAAGGCCCAAAGGGGAACCCCGAGTCCCAGGCGGCAGCGACCCCAGACCTGAGCTGGCAGGAGGGAACACAGGTGAGGGCCCGACGAGGGACGGCTGCTGCCAGCCAGTAGGGACCCGCGGCCTCGGGGCTTGTGTCACCACCTTCACTCCTCAACCGCCAGCGCTCTCCACACACACGCACACACGGCAATTCTTGGGTGGACCCCAAAATGTCTCAGCGGTGCCTGCTAAGGGCGAGGACAGCCTCGTGCACCGCCGCCGGGCCAGCCGCTGCACGCACGCCGCACACGCGCCCCGCTCCCGCCCCTGCTGCCGCCTCCAAGGCCCTCGGTGGGTGCCTCGGCCCAGACCCCACCAGGTTCTCTGCTCTCGGCTGCGTCTCCCCAGCCACGGGCACTGCGGAAGCATCAAGCCGGCTGTGCGCGAGCTGAGCCCTCCTCTCTTGCTCGGCACCCCTCCCAGGTGCTGCTGCAGCTGCCAGGAGCGTCCGGGAGCTCCCAGTGTGGGAGCGAGGAGGGCAACAGTGACTCCAGACAGGGCCAAATGCCACGAGGACGAGTGGGGATGAGGCGCTGGTGGGGGCAAGGCCCGGGCACCCGCCCGGGGAGCAAGTGCGAGGCCGGATCTGCCGGCGCGGCTGCAGGAAGGAGCTGGTGGTGGGCCCTGCTCTAGGGCACACGAGGCGTTCTGCGGCCTCTGCTCTGTTCCTTCCCAGCCAAGGGCGTCGCCCACGACCACACACCAGGGAAGGTGGTGGGGGCAGCTCCCAGAGCCCATCTGCGCCTCGTGCTGGACGCCCCAACACCGCCGCCCACCCTGCCAGCCAGGGCAGCGGCATGAAAGGGGCAGCCGCCGACAGCGACAGGGGCCAGCGGCCCCGGCCACTTCGTATCCTCCAAGCTTAGTCAGAGGTTTCAGATACGCCAGCTGAGCCAAGGCAACCTTCAGCCTGAGAAAACGAGTGCCGTCCAAGGGAACGCTTCCAGGGAAGCGAGCAAGCAGGTGGCCGGGTCACTGCCCCACAACCAGGGCGCGCCAGCCTCCCTAAGGGCACGGTGGCGTCTTCCTGTCTTCACAGGGAAAGGAAGCACTCGAGACGCCACATCACTCACCTCATGCTGCAGAAAGCTGAGCTGTGAATCCCAGATGCACCCTCCTTCCAGAGGGTTCCAAGCACATCCAGATGCTCTGGAGCCAACACACCTTCTTCAAATGCAAAGCCTGCCGTTCCCTCGAACAGGGGGCTCACTGCCACTGGCAGAACCCCACGGAAGCCAGTGTCAGCTGCAGGCACTGAAGCGTACAAAGGATCCCAGTCTCAGAACAACATCGTGGGAAAGAGAGGCCAGGAGACCAAGTACTGAGTGCAAATAGCCACCAGCGAGAGCCTGAAGGTCAGCTAAGTTATTTTTCAGAAAGGAGAGAAAATAAAGACATTTCCAAGCACATAAGGAACAGCAGAGAGAACCACCCACAGACTGTGCGCGCATAATTGCTCAAGAATGGCCACCCGTGGGAGGGACATTCTCAGAGGGACCAAACAAGAGAGCAGGCTCCTTCTCTGGGCACACGAGAGCAGAGCTGCTGAAAAGCAACTCTTTATTAGGAAGATTTACAGTTGTTAAGTGTGGTAATTTTTTAAGGGTGATCATGAAAATAATCAAACAGCACAGGGAAAAAAGGACAAATACGGAAAATTCTATTTATCCAACAGAAAGCATGAAAGAAAAAGATGATGAAAGCTGAGTGGGCAGAAAACACCACACAGGTCCAATGTGTCAGTGCCCGGCGGGAATGACACTCGCTGCTGGAGAGGCAGGCGGCAGGCGGCTGGGGGCTCCGCTGGGGGGGGGCGCCACCTCCAGCTACCTGTTAGAGGTTCCCCAACAACTGCCCACAGCCTAGTGAACAGCACCCAGGGCGCCCCAGCAAGGCTGTTAAATAGCACAGGATCGAAAACAAAATCTAAGAACCTCAAAATGGCAGCGTAAACAACATCCCTTCAGCAAAGGGAAACACACAAAGGAGGAATTCCTGCCCCAGGAAGCAGCACACGCCCACTGACCCCACAGGCCCTGCCCGCAAGGGCTGGCACTGGGGCAAGGAGACAGCCAGGAGGGGCTGGGCAGCAAGAGCCAGCAGGGTGGGCAGCATGCCCCCAGACCCATCCTCCGGACGGGGGCACTGTGCCGAGTCAGGGGCTCCTGGGAAAGCCCAGCAGGGGTAGCCGAGCACATGGAGGGGAACAGAAGGGCCTGCCGACAGACTGACCACGGGGCCAGAGAAGAGGGGACGTGAGTCAGTCTGCGGCGGAGAGGGGCAGAGAGGGGCTGCCAAGGTGTGGACGGGCGGGCACCTAGCAGAGAGAGGCCCAGCAGGTCAGGCTATGATCGGGAGGTTGGGGAGGGGGACACAGGAGACGACGCGACGCCATAGTGCAGGGACAGCTTGCGGAGGTGGGCAGAAGAGGAAACCTGGGGAACCCCGGGTAGGAACATGGGGTGGGCAGAGGAGGAAGAGAAGACCCCGGGCTCACCGTGCAGAGGTAGGAGAAGGCCTCGCTCACCTCAGAGCGGTTTTTCGGCCTCAGCACAGAGCCGGAGTGAGAGCTGTGCCATCCCCGTCGGCCAGGGCAGCCGCCCTGGGCTCCACCCACCCGATGCCAGAAGCCACAGCCACCCCGGTGTGACAGTGGACACTTCACCAGACGCGACCAAGCACCCTCCGGGCCAGCAGCCCTGGCTGGGAGCCCCAACTTGAAGGAAGTCACGTCGTCTATCTTCTGTCCACGCCAAGGAAAAGGGAAACAAAGCCGCTGGCTGCCATCTGCATCCACTCTAAGTGCAGCAGTGATGGTAGGAGGGTCTCGGCCACAAGAAGGCCACAGAGGAGCCAGCGCTGCCCAGGGCGGAACAGCAGGGAGAACCTTCTGGGGCGGCCAGCCGGCCTGCCAGCGGGGAGACCCCAGGCGTGGGGCCTGGCCTGCACGCTCTAGCCTGCTGGTGGCACAGAGGACGTGCTTCAGGGGCACGTGCCGTGAGGGACCTCTGGGCCCCTCGCACAGCCCAGAGGCACTCGCTGTGGACGGAGGACCAAGCCCCCTCTCCCCTGGAGGCAGAGCAGAATGGACAGCAGGCCCCGGGAGCCCACCCCACTCCCCGCTTCCGGGCAGTCGGGAAGATGGCCTTCGCGCTTGTCCTGGCAACCCCTGCGTTCTGGGAGGCCTGTTTTTGCCACACCTTCAACCAAGTCTGCTGACTGCGGCAGGTAACAGAAGCAAGAGCAGCTTCCTGAGCAGCCAGGCTCTGCTGAAACGCGCCGGACGAGGAAGACGCGCGCCTGCGGGCTGAGGCCCACCACCAACAGTCCTGGCGTGCGGACCGGGCCCCGATGGCCGACACGACGAGGCCGGACTTGAGTGCGCATCCATCTGCACCAGAGACGAGCCAGGCGTCCCCAGCCAGCCTCCCGACACACACACAAGCCCGGGAGCCCTGGCGGCGTGGCGGCCCCCGGGCCAGCTGGGCAGGCGGGGGCAGCGGCCCATCTCGAGCTGCTGCTGGCACAGCTTTGAGGAAAGCAGGGACAGGAGGAGAAAAAGTCCCCCTGGAGACGCCCGAGGCTGACAGCCCGGAGGACACAAGTCACAGCGGAAGCCACCCCCTCCCGCCATGCGCCCTCCCCTGCCCGAGCAGCTCAAACGCTTGAAGGCACTGGGGACACTGGGGTCAAGCACGTAGCTGGCATGGAAACGACCAGAATAAAAATGTCATAAGATCTTTGAATTGTTTGGAGGGGGATAAAAAAATCTATTAATGTTACACTCTGATAACTGAATTCTGCATGTTAAAATATCCAGGGCAACACTACAGAGTCTGAGAGAATAAATTCCAATCTGGCAGAGGAGAAAAAAAGAAAAGAGGAAAACGATCCAAAAGATTTCAAGACAGCCTCACCCCCCCCAAGAAAAATAGGACAAATAGTGCAAAGTAAGATGGTAGAAATAAATTGAAATAAAATTACAACACATGTACAGACCAAACAGTCTTATTAAAAGAAAGATTGTCAGACCAGATTTTTAAAATTCTGATATAAGCTTTTTATAGAAAACAAAACTGAAATCTAAGAACATAGAATTTTGAAAGTCAAGAACGGAAAAGGAGGGAGCAGACATAGCTCAAGTGATTGAGCACCTGCTTCCCATGCACAAGGTCCCGGGTTCAATCCCCGGTACCTCCTAAAATAAAAAAAAAAAAAGCTCTTAAAAAAAAAAAAGAAAAAGAAAAGAAGGGAAAAAGAGACACTAACCCCGGAGAAAGCTGGTGCAGCTGCATCAGTGCTGGGCAGTGACGGCGACAGGGACTGGTCTCCCCAGAAGCAAGACGCACCGGCTCCAGGGGAAGGAGGCAAAGCCACCAGCAAGGGAGGGCGAGAGGACGGGAGCCCGCGCGCCTGCTCACCGGCGATGCAGGGGCCGATGCAGAGCAGTGCGCCCGAGGCTGAGCAAACACTTCTTCTCAAGCAGCCATGGAACATTTTTGAGAACTGACGCACACCAGGGCACAAAGCAAGTCCTCAGCAAATGTCAAAGGACCGGCACCGTCCAGCCACATCCTCTGACTGCAGCTCGGCTGCATGAGGAAGCAGGGCAGAGAGAGTAAACTGGGCAAAAACCGAACAGCGCCAAAGGCCCGCGCCGCAAGTCCACCATTTGCTAACGCAGAAACAGCATGCCAGAAAAATTAAGGAGAACGCACACCTCGCGCTCCGCAGACACCCGCCTGCTCACCAGGCAGATAAAGCAGAAGGGCCCCCGGCAAGCGGAAAGCCTCCCCGCGGCCTAACCCGCCACGCAGGCTCCAGAGAGCGGCCGCCTTCCGGGTATTCGGTGCGGAAAACAAAAACCCCAGCGCCGTGACGAGCCATTCCAATGAACCCCAGCCGTGCCGAGACGCCGGTGGGAGCGCGCAGCGAGGGAGGGCGCTCGGCCCCGCCGCGCCCACCTGGGGCTCCCTGCGGGGCGCCACTCTCGGTCTCAAAGGAATAACTCATGATAAAAATAACCTTCTCCGTATCCTCAGGAGTTGCTCCGATAAGTGATTTCATACTCGCGGGAAGGGAAAAAGACAAGAAATCCAATTCTGGGATCGTTTCTCCCACTTAATCACGCCCCTGATCTCTTTCAAGCCAGGCGAGGCGGGGCCCCCTGCTGCCGGGTCCTCGGCACGGGGGCTCCACGGGCTCGTCGGGGGCTCCATGGGTGGGGTCGTCGGGGGCTCCATGGG